>OY856410.1:853231672-853831672 GCA_963693085.1 Alisma plantago-aquatica
AGCACTGAAAACTAACTAAATGCTTCACGCAGGAAGCCCACACCAAACATAACAGGAAGAACAGAAAGACAAAGAGAAAAACATCAGGGCTAAGAGTCCTACACTATTCTACTTGTCAACCACCTCAATTGCATTATCCTCATCTTAAAAAATATGAGAGTTGGCAGGCAGGCTAGAGTATTCATGGCAGCACCAGGTATCTAGATTGTCTTTAAATTTCCTATCTGAGGGCCACACAACCTCGAGATCTGAACTGGCCAGAGTGATTGTTCTTGGAAGAATACCACTGCGGTAGTAGTCCTTTCTTAAAAAATCTGCTGCCAAAACAAAGCCCCGTTGTTCATAGAAGGATGGAACTAACACCACCCTAATTCTGATCTAGCTTCCCAACCACTGACATTATCCACATATTCTGAAAGAGCGGAGTGAAACTAGAACATGATCAGAGATAGTCAACTCTAGGCTCATGTGACACAAACTCTTCCATTTAGGCATTAGAAAAGTAAGCAAAGCAAGGGGCCAGGCGAACTAGGTCACCCTCTTTTTCCTTCCTGATTTTTTCTTTTTTTTGGAACTCTGTTTGCCAATGATCAATGAGTCAAAGCCCCAATGATCAGAGTCAATCTCAGAGTTTGAATCCCCCTTAGTCATTTCTTCATCCTCAAACATTTCCGCCACTCTCTGTTTGTAATCTCCGGAGAAACCGTAGCCTCCCAAGACCTTATTGGCCTTCCAGGCCTCCAATTCTTTGTCCCCCTTTCTCCTATGTTCCAGCTCCCGACCAAGGTTTAACCCACCCGGGTTGATAGCAGGAGGAGAGCCAAGCAAGTTTGGCACCATTGAGGAGGAAGAGGCGATCGGAGTATGGTTTACTGATGTTGAGTGGAGGACAGTATCCGTCACTAGGCGCAAAATAGCATCCTCAACTGCAACATCGTCCTGATTAACTTGATCTGCTGTCTTTTGTTCCGGATGAGATGAATGGCTGTCACAGATAATGCGTCGAGCACCTGGTCTCTGCTTCCCATACCGAAACTAAACTTGCTTAACCTGAACCTCGCTCCTGCTAATAGCAGGGCACGACCCCCGCTTGTGTCCGAACTTCTTGCAACCTGAACATAGGAAGGGCTTCGCCATAGCAACAACCTTCAGCTGCTTAGGTTTACCATCCACCTCCACCAACATAGCATTGGGGATTTTGTCAGAAGAAGAGAATTCCACACAGATAGGAGCAAGTTTGTTGATCTTCTAGTGATGATATACAGACTAAAAAGACATGCTCAATATGTGTGATTTTACCCACATTGATGAATTATGTGCGTATTCCCGAAATGACCTATTATATGAAGGTGAATCTTATGAAGGTGATATTCTCTACTTTTTTTTCATTTCAGTATTATCTAAGAATGAAGAATCATCCTACATTTTACTATGGAAATACTCAAGCAACTAAGATCTTAATTTTTTTAGTAATAATGATAACAATAACTATTTTTTATTGATTCCACACAACTTATAATCTATTCTTGAATAGATAAACCAACATAATTTCAACTCTCAATTCAGATCTCATAAAGATCCTACTATTTCTGTTCATTGGTCATTCAATGTTTACAAGTTCATAAGAAAAATACAAACATGAGGGTCAATTAATTTACCCTATTAAAGTGAACAAGACCCCCTGGTCAATTTCTTGGAAAAGGAGTTATAAATCCTAAGGTGCATACCAACCATAATTCCACCTCTTAATATTGAACTTTTTTGGATCTAGTACCCCATTACAAAAAAATTTGGGAGACAACCAATGATTTTGTTAGTATTCTTTTTCCTTATATTCTATTGCAACATTAGTTTTTCTTTTGCTTCTAATTTGGTCTTTCTCATTCAATACATACTAAGATGAATATGGTTGAAGAAGATGATGATTTTTGCATTAGCAACCTAAAAAATACAATGGACAATGTATATACATACGAACATGCATACATACATACACGCATGTATATATAGATGTATATATACATATATATGTGTGTGTGAGTGTGTGTGTGTGTGGTGTGAGTGTGTGCACACATGCATGTGTGTATTTGTGTCTATGTTTGTGAAGGAAGGCGTGTGTGCGTAAAAACTAACAAAAATCCAAAAAAAAAAATCTTCTCCTTTTTCAAAAGGTTAGAAACATCCATTAGTGATGATAATCCCTCACTAATTTCTCTATCAAAATCATCTCAATATGGTTTATCCAGGTTAATGTGACACTTTTTTGTGAAGTTTAAAAGAAAAGGTTAATGTGACACTTTTTGGTGTCCATTCAAAGCATAAAATAGCGAGGCTGAATTTTCCATGATAAAAGACATCCAGTTAAAACTTTTTATGCAAGGAAAACTCAAATCATCTTACACCTATCAATGAGTCATAACCATATACAATCAAAATTATGATGAAGATTTGAAAATGTCAGCTGAAGTGGATCTAGGAGATGGAAAACATATTGGTGAAAGTGATTGTCACTGCTCCCAATGCTTGCTTCATAACCTCCTTTACCAGTAGTCTACAATAGAAAACTGCCTAGAAATGTTCGAGCCGATGTAGTACACATTTCACAAAGAATAAGGGCAATAAATTTCTACAATGCATCTATGCAATGTTAGAGATTGGATAAAGAGTAAGTATCACATGAGAAAATGAGAATACAAAACTAAGTATTTCACCCTAGTGAGTTATGTCAATACGTGTCATATACCCTAGATCTTTAAAAAATCACTTTGAAGGGTATTTTTCAAGGATGAATTTATAAACTATCAACTACTCCAAGACAAGTTATTAATTATCCCAAGTATTAAAGGATGTTTTATGCATTGTATAAGATGTGTTTATTATTCATGATGTTTTTAAAAGTGGTGCAGTTGCTACTTAGACAATTTATATTTTGTAGGGAAATTAAAGAACTCGAATCCACAAATTTTTTCAAATATATGACACATAGTTTTTGTGTTCTATGGTCACTATGTTGATGTATTTTTATGATGATGGTTACTATGGCTTCTATTAGATCACTATTCAATCCCTCCTCAACCAGTTGGAAACCACAAATACATAAAATGTGTTTTATCTTTTACACGACTAATAACTACATTCTCCATTGATGTTGTTTATGTCTAAATGCAATTGTAGTCTCTACTATATTTGATCCCCATTGGAAGCAATAATTTGATGCAAATGAATACTTCTAACTTCTATCATTTTTACATTTGACCTTGAACTAAAAGTCATTATAGGGATATTGGAGACTAAAAAACTTAACTACAATCCTTCATCTCCCAACCCAAAAATATTCATTCTCATTTCTCTAAAATTTGCAACAACTCCTCCCCTCTTGCTCAAAGTAATCATGAGAACTTTAAATAGCTCTGGAAAAGTCCTTTCTCTTGCAAAATTGCAGGTTATAAAGTAGAGCAAGGAGTATTTCCCCCTCATCATATCAGATATGAGATCCAAATTAGTAAATCACCATGGATGTAAACAGTCATGTATGAAATAGGACATACATCCACATCTAGAACTTGATTGATACCTATATTTCCTTAAACAATTATGACAATTACTCATCTAAGAGTAAACATGAAATTCAAGATCCAAAAGAATTTGGAGTTTGGAGGAGTTCAATTTACAAAATTTGCCTGGCACATAACCATAGTCTATCTTGGTCTACAGTGGCATGTTGACTCCATACTCATTGGGTAAACAAGAGTAACTTATGTTGAAACCCCAAGATTCTTCCAACTCACTCTAGAGTTCCCCACTTCCTGCATAAAGACTAATAATGAATACATAAAGGAGATCTTTGAGTTCAAAGTTTAGAACCAATATACACATTACTTAAATTTGAGGATCTCTCAGAAATCCATTTAACACTTAAAGATGAAAGGCAAGAAGCTAATGCATAACTGACTTCAAATAATAATGGTCCTTGATTAAAAAAGAATGATGTTTGACATTAGTTGTCAGGAGAGCCACCCTTCAAAATTTGTAAGATGAAAGCCACTAGAATCCTAAGTCACCTTTAAATGTATATGTTGAAAACTTTGGGATACACTCTTTTTCCTAAATATGAAATTTAGAGTGTTAAAAAGAAATATCTGTATGCAGTTTGGTGTTCCAAGTGAGTCCAAAAGATGATTTTGTTCTTAATTTTATAGTTGATCATTTAGCAAATCACATAGGAAACAAACCTCTAAATAAAGGAATCATCATCACTACTATCATCAATAGAATTTTCCACCCATGTATCGAAACTCAAGCAAATCCACATAGTTAATAGACCTTTTTGATTGACATGCAACATCTTCATCATGCCAAAGTTATTAGAAAGGATATTGAAAATGACAATATTGTGATGTTTTCTCAATAATAATTGTAGGTATAATCTTCCATGATTTCCCCACTACTAATAGAGAGTGATGTCGATGATTTTTTCCCAAGGAGTAAATTTCTTACTACTTTTCAAAAAATTTAATAAGCAACCCTTGTGGAGAATTACCAATCTAAGTCAAATAGTTTCAAAATTAGAGTTACATGCCAAAGCTTTTTCTTATTTTATGATGTGTCTTGACTACAATCATCCTACTCAAACTCAACAGTCACCTGATGCATACAAAAAAAAATATTTGATTTCCAAAATCCCTTTATGAATCTGACACCACAAATTGTTGTACGGACAAAGTTATATTTGGGTTTACACCAAATCTCTATTAAAAAGTATAAAACGTATCCTTATTTAATGGAAACCTACATTAACAATGGGTAATCATGTTGGAACCTCCAATAACAAATTTTCAGAGATGAATATAAATGTTCAACACCATAATTTATGGAACTAAATATTATATTTCTACCACTTCTCGTATGATACACAGTTACTTTTTATCCAAAACCAAAATATTCAATATAGGAAAATGATACTAATTTAGCTAAATTTCATAGTATTGCAAAAATGACTACTCGCTCAAATGATGTCGTATCCCCCACAATTACATCAACAACCTTTTCTTGAAATTGAGGCCACAACAAATACTTATGGTTTCCCAATAAGCTCCAAGAGTTCATTAACCTATCACCATCCTTACTGGTAGTTAGTGTCCAGATCTCAACATTTAATTCCCTAATACATCCGTTGTTGAGTTCAAAGATGAGTTCAGAGATGGATATTTATACTTCTCAAGCATTTACTTTCATTATCCATGCATATCATTTTGATACATAAGTCATGCATTTTATCTATCATCATCTTATATTTCATCCTTTCATCATAATATTGTATATTGTTATGCTCTTAGACTATTTCCATCTGACTCATTGGTCAAAGAAACTAGAAATATAACAACCAAAAAGTACCACATTAACTCACCCTAAATATTTAGATACCAGACCAAGGTACCCAGTTATTAAGTTCCAGCAAGATGCATCATATTCATTGTATGTTCATCAGTTGAGTTATAATTTCAACTTAGCATTTATATATCATTTGCCCCATATAAGATAAGATCAAATATGACACTATGAGGACCATCTTATGGATAAAAATCATAACACAATATATAGGATAAATCCTCATATAAAACTCATCTTATCTATCTAACATAAAAATTCAATCTCAAAGTGAGTAGAAAGCTAAGTAATTTTTTCTTTTTGGATAGAGCATGCTTTATTAAACTCAGAATAAAAGATAGACCAATAACATCATAGGTATATGTGGATGTCTCAACACATGGACTAGGAAAAAAGCTTACGGTCCTAAAGTAAAGACCCGCAAAACATACCAGCAAGACCAAACAATCTTTAAACTCCATAACACAATTAATGAACCCAGGAGTTACATAATATCACAATGAGTCATAAGATCAACTAGTGAAAAAAGTAAGTCATATAAATAATATCAATAGGTGAATTACAAAGAGATTCATGTACATGTGGGTACAATATTCAGTACAATCGGTCAACTTTACAATTACACAGAAATGGTAAACAAGATATCATATCTTATCAACTACCCACCCAATAATTAGGAAAATGAGAGTACATGGAAACTCTAAATTGCTCTATGTTTCCTTTATGAAGTCATTAGCATCTTTCCTTTCTACTGCTTCTAATATGCCTGTAAACATGTGGAACAATAAAGTGAGAATCAATAAGAGTACAATAAAGAGGAGGACTCCCACTGAGATAGAGAAACATGTGATGGAAACAGATCAAATGAATTATCATAAGCAGAAAATATATAGTGTGACATTCAACTAAAACTAATATCTTGATACAAGACATATTGTCACATCATGTAAAAGAATGTGATTCTATCATAATAAGAAAATTAGAATATTAATTTTTTGTAATAAAAAACATGCAAATACTTATAGTTCTTGGAATATCATATATAGATATCCTTCAATAAATCATAATTAGGAATAATTCTTGCATCCTAATCAGTTGAATACATTTTTAGGTACTTTCCTTGGTTGATTTTAGGTGCACCATCCAAATGACAAGTTTATGACTAAAAAGTCCCTAAGACAACTACAAAGGATCTTATGAGTGTCTTCTCTCAATTAAGATCTCACCATGACCCATTTAGTGCAGGTATAAAAACTACGAGCTTATCAACCTGTGATCTACAAAAACACCAGGTCCACCTTGGGTATATAATTCATGACACCTATGATATCATAGTGGATGTACTACCTTTTTAATATATAACTTTCATATCAAATCAAAATCACATTTTTAGAAATTCTATATACTAGTAGATAATATGATCTCAACCACACTGATATAATGGGTAACATTAAGGTACCAATTAGGACCATACCTCATATTGATTTGTGTTAACCTATGTATATTCAATGATATAGAATTATGTGTACCTTCTCATGCTCCCTGCATCGCTAAACGACACTATGCTTCCCTTTTTTGACTTCAAAGTAGTTGGGTAGTCCTTCATTGATAGGGAATACACAAAATCATTAGGGTTAAACTTTTACTTATCTATTTATACCTTCTCATAAAATGAATTCTATCTTCTAAGTCCTACTCATTTAGATATTATTGGCATGTCATATTATGTAGATAATACAAAATGTGGAGAAATACTAAGAATCATAAGATACAAAAGACTAATTGGAAAAGCCACATATATAGTAAGGCAATCTCATAGAGTCGTCAATTGTACTCAATTCATTGTCAATGCAACTCAAACTTTGAATCATCAAAATGATCACATGGAGCTGCCATTAGTTCTTATTATCTGGTCTATATGCCCCTTCATGACAAAGTTACTAAAATGGTATACTTAACAAAGGCATCACAATAATATAACTTAAGATATCATGCATATTCATAATCTCATCTAAGGATCATGTAAGATAATACCATTTTCTCATATTTAGAGCTACTTTCAATATCACTTTAAGAAAGGAATGACTTGTTAGAAGGATAACACTTTATCAAAGTGTAAGAGGCCACTAAATGAGACTAGTATTGTCACATGAATCATTAAGAATGAAAGAATTAACAATGACCCAATTATTTCCCCAAGGCCTTACAAATAATCACATAATGTATTAAAATGTTATGAATATTTAGAGAATCAAAGTTTATTAAAGATTTCATTTATTAACCCCCAAACATTTCATTAAATACATAAATTTCCTCACATTTTGTTCCATACTAATGGCTCAACAAACCATCAACAAATTTTATATCTAATGTTACTCTAGATAAGTTTGAAGTTAAATTTCCTTCTCCACTGTATAAGAATAGTATCTTTTCAACCAGTAGGCATTGTGATCCTATTGAATAAACAAATAATGTGTTCATGTAGTCTCAATTCTTTAACATGCCACTCACCATTAAAAATGACAGAACTTAGCTTGCTTTTAAGAGGTAGACATGTCTTCATCATTTCTTTCCTACCAATGCAGTCACTTAGGAATTGGTATTATGGAATCCAAGGATCGAGCCAAATGTGGGTGTCAGACCTTGTCTAAAAGAGAACTCAAACAATTTCTTATAGTCATTGAGATTCATGAATACTTGAGTAAGATACTAGGAATGTTATGATGCAGCTCAAGTTACCAAATAGAATTTTTATTTTGTTATCCACTTCACCAAAAGAGTGTCATTTTTACAAGTGATCTTCAAGTATTAAGAGTGGTTGCAGCTTTTCACACATCTCTAACAACCTTAATACCCATCCCACCTGCAGTACTCAGTTTGGTAACCATCTCCCACTTGACTAGTTGTAGGTTACTATTTCTCTCAGTTTGACCCCATAACATGTTTCTAGAAATCCTTTTAGTTTCATCACTTATGGAACAAGGAAATGGGAAAATAGATGACGAATAAAGATGAATAGCCAAGGGAGTGGATTGGACCACCTCCTATCTTCCTACAAATGATAATTTATTGGCCTTCCAGAAATCCAGTCTTTTTTTGAGTCTATCAATAAGGAAAGAAATGTTTTCATTTTGATAAATTCTCAATGAAGAGAGGGATTCCCAAGTAGATTTGATACATGGAACACTATTGAATGCCAAGAATGTCAATAATAGGATATTCAACAACTCTCAAATTAAATAAAATGAATCTTTCTCATGATTAGTTTTACACTAGTAGTATAACTAGGACATTCAAGAATGTTCTTTAGAAGATGATCATTAATTTTAGGTAATCTGGTAAAACTGAAATGGGAAAAAAATATATTTTGGAAGCTTGAAGTGGTTGAATGGTTCCAGCTACAACCTCTTTATCAATCAATTGATAAAAGCTTTGCATAACTAAGATAAAAATATAAGGTGCCTGACAGTCACCTTGACAAGTTCCATTAGAAGGTTTGAAGGGATGAGTTGGTTCACCATTGAAGATAATTTCAAAAGAAATTGTATTAAAAAAATTTCTCATCCAGATAGTCAACACTTAGAAAATTTCAGAGATAAAGAATAATAAAAAGAGCATCCGAACTTACTGTGTCATAGGCCTTAGCGAGATCAATTTTATACATATTTTACCCATTCCTAATTTTAAGTTGAAATCATGGATAATCTCATTCGAGAGCATAATAGAATATTTAATACTTCTCCCTTTGACAAAAACACATTGATTGTGACTAGGAATGGAAGGAAGAATATCATGCATTCTATTAAATAAAATCTTTGAATTGACTTTATAAATGACATTACACAAAGCAATAGGTATGCATTTTTTTATTAATCGAGTATCATCTCCTTTTACAATAAGAGTAATCGAGTTCATGTTCATTTCTTTAAGAAGTTTGTGAATTTAAAAGGAATATGGAATAAGTAAGATAACACCATCCATGATAGTTTACCTACTATACTTAAAGAATTTACCATCAAATCTATCTAGCCAGGGACATTTGTCAGCATCCAAATTGTGAATGACATATTCAATCTATTTCTAGTCAGAAATTTACCTAATATAGGTTTTTTTCTTGGCATAAATTTTCAATAAACCCAATGAATTAAGGAGGTTAACTTCAGCTCTGAAGTCATTATTTAAAAGACTACAATCTTAATTGGAAAGATAACATCTAGTAAATTACTGGTCAACACTAATATTTTTATCAACCTCCAAAGATTTAATTAAGTTTCTTTTCCTTCCTACCTTAATAGAAGAGTAGAAGAATAAAGTGTTTTAATAGCCTTCCTTAACCCAATGTATCATGGATATCTATATGAAAAGTGATTCTTCATGAATAGAAACTTTCACAACAACTTTTCTTGCACAATTAGCTTAAAATTGGAAATGAAAATTATTAGGCTCGTTATTAGCAATGCTTTATAGATGAAGAACCCTTTTCTCAAGAGATAGAGCATTTTCAAAATGATTCCCAACACAATTTTTGTTCCAAGAAGACAAGTTACATCTCGATCTTCTAAGATTTTTATAGAGAATGAACATGGAATAACTGGTTATATCATAGTTCCTAGAACCTTTTACAATATCTTCATAATCTTCTCTATCATCCCATGCATTAATGAATCTAAAAGGAGTTAAAACCCTTCTCTTCTTTCCAATAACCATATTCACATTTGTGTCACTAATATTATTAGTAATAGGGAAACCTGTAATTCATCAAAAGAATCTAGGGACATATTGTTATATAGAGCTTTATCAATCTTTGAAGTTATTAAAGTATCACCATATCAGTGACTATCCCATGAGAAGAAAGAGTCCCTAAGACTGAGGTCAAATAAACCAAAGGTTAGCATTCAATTATTAATATCATCCATAGACTTCTTAGTAGGTGATTCTTTGCCAATCATCTCTTCATTCCTTATAATAGCATTGAAGTTCCCCATTATAACCCTAGGAAGATGTATATCACTTTGAATAACTTCAATATCATCCTAGAGTATGATTCTATCATAATTTGGATTTTGATCATATACGATAGTGAGGTAGAAAAACACTATCTCCACAACTGAACCTTAGCATGTACTTATTAAGTAGATTCCCCAACTTTAGTAACCAAACATTTATATCAATTCGACATAACCAAAAATCCCTCCAAAGATATACTATTGTGGATAGATATCCACTTGAAAGAACTAAAGGACTTGTTCATAAGACATGGATCTTATCTTCTTTGCATTTAGTTTCATTCAGACTAACAATGCCAACCCATATCGTAATCACCTCATCCTAGACTTTAGGAACCTTGTGATTAAAACACCTAGCATTCAATTAGACAACGGTAAAAACCATAAATTATAGGCATATGATGTCCTAGTTCTTAAGCTGGGTTGTTCTACAGTAGATACACTATCATCAAGTTCCATATTTTCAAATTTATATAACAATGCACCTTAATGCTTTTAATCTGAGGAAACAACAAAGGCTTTCCTAGTTTTGCCTCTAGTTTTGTTCTTCTTTCCTTTATGAATTTCAAACTCCTATTCATCTAGGTGGTGATCTATAGTATTAGGAGGGGTAATGATATGAACAATATTCTCTTTGGAGTTAATATCATGCACACGATCTTGGATGTTACCATCCTGTAATAGAATCCTTATGTCATGTTCTGAAGATATACTCAGTGTAGTATCATAAAAGGTGTCATTAGTTCCATGGAATTTATCTTCTAGATCTCCTTCATGCTATATATTGATTCTAATACCTTCCTCCACATTTTAAGATACATTCTAATGAGGTTTTATTGGTAGCATCAATGATCACAATTGAGTTGTCAGAAGTGATATTCTTCAAAAACCATATTTTCTTCTCGTTAACCTTCTTCCTAGAATCATAATGACCAAATAGATTGTGACCAACACATCTGATAGGATTCATTCATATTCAAGATCAACAACATTGGTTTCACTAGTTTATCTATCAACTTCTATTTGCTTTTGAAGTTTGAATTCCGTAGACATTAAGACTTATATTCTTAAAAGTTCGAATGTTTTGAACTTATGAGTAAATATATCCTTTCTGAGTAGTTTGCCTTGGAAGGAACCAATTCTAGAAACATTTTATGGTCCAATATTTCTATAGGAATTTCATTACCATGTCTTCAAGCTTGAACCTGGTTAGAGAGACACTCGGCTTCCATTTCATAAAAAACATCGACTTTACCTATACAAACCAAACACCCTGTAACAGACTGAAATCTAGGGTCTTTCTTACAATTTACCCACTTTTGAGCTTTACTTTGCTTTATAGTCCATGTGGACCTTTTTAATAAATTCTCCATCCTTTTGAATCCTTTTTGGCCTCCATGTGCAATTTGAGCTTTATTTGAGGATGAAATCTATATTTGCCCACATTTATGATAATGAAGGGGTGTTTGCGCAAGTACCACAATTAATATCATTATTAAGGGAAATGATTCTAATGTTCACCTAAAACGAAATAATAGTTGCAAAATAAGAATTCACCAATGGATAATGTTAAAGTACAAGTTTAATGATTATTGTACGAGGAATGAATAATTATGTAAGTGTTGAGTTAATATGGAGAATAGTTACCCACCTCCCTTTCTCTCTCATCTTATGGGGAATTAATATCTGATAAAGTAATTATGAAAAACTCCACTAAACCAAGAATTATTTGACTAATGGATAATGTTGGAGATCAAGAATAAATATTAATAGTTAAGAAGGGAATTAATATGCAAGTGTAAATTAAAATGGTGAATAATAACCCACCTTCATACCTCACTCTTATCATGGGCTAATTAAGCTTGAAAATGCATGTAATAAGTGAATGGAGGACTCTTGGACTCCATATCTCGGATTTGGGAACCAAGGGTTGCATATGAAAGCTATATATAATTATTTGCCCAAAAATTATATTAATATATGATTTAATAAGAAACATAATTATTGAAGGCCAAAGGTTAGGTGAAATGAAAATCTAATTATATCGAATGAAACTAGATGTCATTATAAACCTATGGTTAAAATTTGAAGTCATTTGGAGTTTGTTTGACCTCCCAAATGTATTAATCAATTTCCTAATAAAGTGTGACATAATAGCCATCGAAATATTGATTATAGGCATCATTTAAGCCTAAGTCTAGCCGTTAATAATGTGTCACGCGTGACTGGACCATGATGGTCCAGAATCTGACGGCTCATCTTTGATCTGGACCACATCCAAGGGTCGACGGATCATCTTCTACCTTCGGTTAACTGAAGCAGGCAACGAGCAGTCGTGGCTCGCTTCCTCTCCTCCTTTCTCCCTCGTCTCTTCATGATTTCTAGAGATTTCTTCACCTACGAGTTCCTAGAGACCACCCGCATTGAATGAGACAAACCCAATTTCCTTCTGTGAAGTGTAACTGAAACTCCCAGGTTGGCCGACCATGGCTTCTCACCTCCACCTACATTCCGGCTCCACCACACCTATAAATACCACCCTTCCTACATCCGTCAGACCCCAAGAGAGCTTTACCTCCAACTAATTTGCCCAAAGTGACCATCGAAGGCTGCCAGCAAGGAGCTTTTCACCCTAAGCTTGTGGAGCTTTTTCATATAGCTAGGAGAGACCATAATCGAAATTGAACCCGTTTGAACGTTCCTCGTTCAATTCCCTACGTTTTGAGTACCTATACACTTAATTTTGTTGAGAATTGTGGATTTGCCTAACTTCACAATTTGGGACTTCAGAGCCATGTCGCTGACCAAAGGTAGAAGAAGGCTGAGTGGTTTTTTATGGTTTTGCCCCTCCATTCTCTTCAGTTCGCCCTTTTTATTCGCTGCCCTTTTGGTCATTGGCCCACATAGCAATTATCTAAATTCTGATTGGTTAATCTTGTTTAATTTATAGAAAATCGCTCGAATGTCGGATAAATGCAAATAAATAGTCGTTGGAAAGGATTTTTTTAGTAGAATCCAATTTTGTGGTTTTTAAGTGGGATTCCGAATTATTTTTCGAAATTTCCCTAAGATACTCTTTTGATGATTTATATGTTCTAAAATGCATCAGTAATTCATTTTAAGTCCAATTTGTAAAATAAAATATGTTTTTCTAATCACTAAAGTCTAAGTAATGTCTTGGTCTAAGTTTTGGGTCTCAAATCGAAGGTTTACCTAGAAAGGTTTAAAAATGGGTTTTTCTTTATATATTTATGCTTAACACATCCTAATACATGATAATGTTTGCAGCTAGGGGAAAATGGAATGGTGATACAATCAACTTGGTAAAGTTTGTGTTAATGAATCAAAATAAAGTATGTGAATCCTATGTTAATGTATGTGGATCCTATGTTAATGTATGTGAATCCTATGTTAATGTATGTGAAGCCTATTTTTATGTGTGAAACCTATTTGTGCATGAGCAACTTATTTACCAATGAATGATGAATGTGGAATGTATATGTGCAAATCACACCTATCCTTATGTTGGGCTTTTATCCATCCCTACCTTCATTATGTGCTAGCCTTGTTATCCTTCTACATGAATTTATTTGGCTCTTTACTTATTTAATGCTTCTATTACCTTTGTGGCTCATCCATTTGAATTATTTGAATCTGGCTACTACATATGTTGGCTCATTTACTTGGAGTTCTTGGATATCGTTGTTGCCTATGATGGCCTTTTATTGAGATTGTTTCTTGGGTTTTATTCCCTAATGCTATGATGCAAATATTACTTTTATATTTCTCACTACTGCCAAGTGAACTATTAAGCATGATGTATTTTAGGCCAAATCATAATGTAGTGTACATGAGTACAAACCACCCATAGGGTACTAAGGTTTTAGTCCTCTTGCCGGGCGCTGGGGTTTTAGTCCCCCTGCCATTTTATATTAGGCATTGAGGTTTTAGTCCCCCTGCCATTTTATATTAGGCACTGGGGTTTTAGTCCCCCTGTCATTTTATATTAGGCACTGGGGTTTTAGTCCCCCTGCCACTTGGTGAGGTCCGGTAGGTGCCTCACCCTACATTGAGATGACATTGTGTCTTAATATATTCATGCTATGTGATTATTATTGTGGTGATTGATGATGGCAATCTTCTCTCTCTTATTCATATATTTGTCTCATTCTCTTAAAATCTTGTAGTATAGAAAATCTTTTATTATTCAATATTGTTGTCTATTACTTGTCCTATTCCTTTTGATTGACACATACTTTTATCCTTCTTTTGCTGGATGATCCCAACCATCCAGGTATAGGATCAGAGTGCGCAGCTAAAACTTGGTGAAGTGGACATCTAGATTGCTTGGACCTAGTTTCCTAAATGTATTAAGTTGTTTTGGTTTGGAGACACTTTGGAATAGTCTAAGTCTACCTCTACCTAGATCCTTGCTCTTGTATGAAGATGTATCCCTTTTGGGAAAATTTTGAAATGTACTCTTTATACATTTTGATGAAATTCAAGTTTTATTTCTTCCACTGCCACACATTTGATGTATTTGTTTATCATGTTTAATAGTAGAGACTTGGTCTTTACAACATGGTATCAGAGCATCAAGGTAGTCAAATTCTTGACTAATTCAAATTGTCTCCTAGATAGAACCCTTACCATATATAGTTTCCTTTAGTATGTTTTTCACCTTAGAGTTGACTTATGATGAAAGTTTGATTTAGGATCATAATAATTTCATATTAGAAATAAAAGTTGTCAACTTTTCAGTGAATTGTCTATTGAGAAGCTACTAGAGCAAGAAGTTGAAAGTGATGGTGTCTAGAAAGGGTCAGAGCTTGGGGGTTGGAAATATTTTCCTCCACCCCACTAGCTTGGTAATGAGGACTCCTGAGCTCATATGATCTAGCCTGGCCTGATCTGATACAGACAGCTCGAAATAGTCTATCTTTGGGCATGTTTCCCAATTGTTGAATACCTTAGGAAAATCATAAGTGTTGATTTGATCTCTTACAAAAAAATCATCCTTAAATACCTTATACTTCTATGTTTAGGGTTTAGTGTACCCTATGTTACACCCTGAAGCTTGGTCAGTAAATCCTTTTAGTGTTGAATTTTATGTACCCTTTTACCCTTAGCTTAGTTTGACTTAGTTGACCCTTTTAAGGGGTGGAGTGAGGGTAATGGTGTTGGTACCCTATTTGGTTTTGCAAATCTGATTTCGAGGACGAAATCCCTTTTTAAGGGGATGGAATCCCAATTAAAAGCAAATCAAATACCTTTGGAGTTAGAAATCCTATCTATGTGGACATATGTACATAATAACTTATGTGAACAAGAATTTACCAAACACATTATACTTGTAATTCAACTTGTTTGTTTATACACACGTGAATATGTAGTAAGTCATATAGAGATATTTCATATGCTTGAACCTTCACATATTATTGATGCACATAATAATGAGTTACAAATTACTAATGGTGATTATACATAATGTTGGCTATGCCACCCTAATGGTAAAATGTGTATGGATAATGCACCCTAAGGATGCTTAAACATGTAATGATCATGTTGACCTAAACCCTAATATGTAATCATCTAGCCTTGACAACATATATATATATATATATATATATATATCCTTAATGCCTTTCATGATACACTAGTGACATTAGGTGTCATCATCACATAATATACCTTGATACATATAAATGGATTATAGTCACAAAGTTATCAATATATTTAAGGTATATCACCTTGTTCTCTAATGAACACCTCATCATAACTTGATATATGAATTAATTCATTAATATTTAATGGGTTACATCCTATTCACTAAAATGCATATAATGACTCAAACATGATAATGAATAATTGGATTCACATAAATATTCAAAAACGCCTAGTGTGAATTAAAATATGTATAATTTATAATATGTAGTGTAATGGACGAAAATGATTAATGATGTCATGGATATGAGTATGAAAGATGTTGTGACAATATGTAACTTAGATATAAGCCATTTATGTGACATTATTTGGAATTATTACATGCTTATAACTTGTTGGATAATATTAAATTTTTCTACAAAATAATTTGTGATAATTATACATGGTAGTTTTAAGAGGATAATGGAATATGAATTCATGTTATTAAGGTTTCGACCTAATACATTAATAAATGTTGAGATTACTTAGTAAACTCTAATTGTGCTTAAAACCCAAATGGGATCAATAAAGGTAATATATATGCTTTGTGCTTAATATTGATATGTAATTCTTTGGACAACAATGTGAGTAAAATATGACACAATTAATATAATATTAAATATGATGCAATTTTATAATGGAGATAATTCTAGTGAGCCCATAATGTTAAGTATGTTATGTTTGATAAAAGGTTATAGGTTTTGTGGAAACCTTAGTGAGACTTGGCTTATATGTAGAGCTTTTTGAAGTACCCACCTAGATGCTTAATGTTGGGATGTTACACACTCACCCTATCTTCCCTCTTGTTGTGATTTCGGGGACGAAATCCTCTTTAAGGGGTGGAGTGTTGTAACAGACTGAAATCTAGGGTCTTTCTTGCAATTTATCCATTTTTGATATTTTCTTTGCTTTATAGTCCTTTTAGACCTTTTTAATAAATTCTCCATCCTTTTGAATCCTTTTTGGCCTCCATGTGCAATTTGAGCTTTATTTGAGGATGAAATCTATATTTGCCCACATTTATGATAATGAAGGGGTGTTTGCGCAATTACCACAGTTAATATGATTAGTAAGGGAAATGATTCTAATGTTCCCCAAAAATGAAATAATAGTTGCAAAATAAGAATTCACCAATGGATAATGTTAAAGTACAAGTTTAATGATTATTGGATGAGGAATGAATAATTATGTAAGTGTTGAGTTAATATGGAGAATAATTACCCACCTCCCTTTCTCTCTCATCTTATGGGGAATTAATATTTGATAAAGTAATTATGCAAAACTCCACTAAACCAAACATTATTTGACTAATGGATAATGTTGGAGATCAATAATAAATATTAATAGTTAAGAAGGGAAATAATATGCAAGTGAAATTGAACCCGTACATACGTTCCTCGTTCAATTCCCTACGTTTCGAGTACCTATACGCTTAATTTGGTTGAGAATTGTGGATTTGCCCAACTTCGCAAGTTGGGACTTCAGAGCCACGTCGCCGGCCGAAGGTAGAAGAAGGCCGAGTGGTTTTTTATGGTTTTGCCCCTCCGTGCTCTTCAGTTCGCCCTTTTTATTCGCTGCCCTTTTGGTCTTTGGCCCACATATCAATTATCTAATTTCTGATTGGTTAATCTTGTTTAATTCATAGAGAATCGCTCGAATGTCGGATAAATGCAAATAAATAGTTGTTGGAAAGGATTTTTCGAGTAGAATCCAATTTTGTGGTTTTTCAAGTCCGATTACAAATTATTTTTCGAAGTTTCCCTAAGATACTCTTTTGACGATTTAAATATTCTAAAATGCATAAGTAATTCATTTTAAGTCCAATTTGTAAAATAAAATATGTTTTTCTAATCACTAAAGTCTAAGTAATGTCTTGGTATAAGTTTTGGGTATCAAATCAAAGGTTTTCCTAGAAAGGTTTAAAAATGGTTTTTTCTTTATATCTTTATGCTTCACACATCCTAATACATGATAATGTTTGCAACTAGGGGAAAATGGAATGGTGATACAATCAACTTGGTAAAGTTTGTGTTAATGAATCAAACTAAGGTATGTGAATCTATGTTAATGTATGTGAATCCTATGTTAATGTATGTGAATCCTATGTTAATGTATGTGAAGCCTATTTTTGTGTGTGAACCCTATTTGTGCATGAGAAACTTATTTACCAATGAATGACGAATGTGGAATGTATATGTGCAAATCACACCTATCCTTATGTTGGGCTTTTATCCATCCCTACCTTCATTATGTGCTAGCCTTGTGATCCTTCTACATGAATTTATTTGGCTCTTTACTTATTTAATGCTTCTATTACCTTTGTGGCTCATCCATTTGAATTATATGAATCTGGCTACTACATATGTTGGCACATTTACTTGGAGTTCTTGGATATCGTTGTTGCCTATGATGGCATATTTATTGAGATTGTTTCATGGGTTTTATTCCCAAATGCTATGATGCAAATGTTACTTTTATATTTCTCATTACTGCCAAGTGAACTATTAAGCATGATGTATTTTAGGCCATATGACAATGTAGTGTACATGAGTACAAACCACCCACAGGGCACTGAGGTTTTAGTCCTCTCGTCAGGAATTGGGGTTTTATCCCCCCTGCCATTTTATATTAGGCACTGGGGTTTTAGTCCCCCTGCCATTTTATATTAGGCCCTGGGGTTTTAGTCCCCCTACCATTTTATATTAGGCACTGGGGTTTTAGTCCCCCTGCCACTTGGTGAGGTCCGGTAGGTGCCTCACCCTACATTGAGATGACTTGTGTCTTAATATATTCATGCTATGTGATTATTATTGTGGTGATTGATGATGGAATTCTTCTCTCTCTTATTCATATATTTGTCTCATTCTCTCAAAATCTTGTAGTATAGAGAATCTTTTATTATGCAATATTGTTGTCCATTACTTGTCCTATTCCTTTTATTTGACACATACTTTTATCCTTCTTTTGCTAGATGATCCCAACCATCCATGTATAGGATCAGAGTGCGCATCTGAAACTTGGTGAAGTGGACATCTAGATTGCATGGACCTACTTTCCTAAATGTATTAAACTGTTTTGGTTTGGAGACACTTTGGAATAGTCTAAGTCTTCCTCTACCTAGATCCTTGCTCTTATATGAACATGTTTACATTTTGGGAAAATTTTGCAATGTACTCTTTATACATTTTGATTAAAGTCAAGTTTTATTTCTTCCGCTGCCACACATTTGATGTATTTGTTTATCATGTTTAATAGTAGAGACTTGGTCTTTACACACCCCATCCAAAGCAACCTCTAAATTGACTGTTTGAAAATTTGAATTAGGAAAATTTTTTATCCATGTACCATATCTTTTAATAGAACCCTTTAGACTCCAAATATGATAGAGAAATGTTTCAAGGTTTGGCAAACACTCTTTAAAACCTACCACATAGAATGCAAGACGTGCCCTCCAATGCGTTCCATCCCCAAAAAAATCCACTTGTGGGTAGATAAGAGTGTTTCCTCAAATCTCAATTGACACTTTTCTCAGCAATTTATTGCCAATGTGAGATCTAAAGAGGTTAGACCAATTTCATGAAGTCTTTGAGGGTGTAGCAGATGCAACTTTAGTTTCTGAGTGAATGGGTGGCCCTTCAAACTCTGGATACAAGCTACTAACAGAGTAAAAGGAAGATGACATCATTATCATCACTAAAGCCTTAGGGAATTGTAGAAATGCCTTTCATTATCTAATCCAATCAAAATCACATATACATTATTATATGTGCCTTATGCTATGACAATCACCACATATGACAAAACAATATATGTCAACTAGTATAGCAACTTGATCCAGCAATTATTGTAGAAACACAACCAAGAGATTCACATATAAATACATTGTTAAATCAATCCTTTCAACGATTGTAGTCACTTGATTGGACAAGCAATTCAGACAACTAATGGTCCCTATTTTTGGTAGGTCTTGTGTTGTTAATTGATTCATCATCTCATCTTGATCATGAACCCTCCAATGACCATCCTCTTCGACATATGCTTTTGATCTTCTCCTATTTCCACCATTGTGTCCACCTATAATGTCTTCAAATCATCCTATTCTAATTTCATAATTAAAATATACATGGAGAATGCATAGAGAGAGAGGCATGTCATGCAAGCCATATACATGTTGCATGATGTTTGATCATAATCAAAATAACAACATTATATGTTCCACATAACACACAACAATCTAACTTCCAAATCTACATTCACCACACATAATGATTTTCAAGGATTCACATTGATATATGTAATATATATATATATATCATATATATATATATATATCATATATATATCATATATGCATTGTGTGATCATTGTGGATAAAATTTTGTGCATATTTGTCCAACAAATTGTTTGCGGTTCAAAATCCAAATATGAATTAAAGTATATTATGTGGAATCTAATACCACTATTGGGTTTTCAGGAAGGAGGCACAACAATATCACAAAAAATATTCTCTTTATACCCTAGTTGCCAAATTTGACGTAGCTATAAAATTTAAACAAACAAAGACATTGGAAAGGATAAAGGTTATACCTTTGCACATATTGGTCATCCATCAACTATATGCCTCTTTTATTAGAGAAGTAAATGACCGTTTGAATGTAGATCCAAATTGTCCACCAAAAAATTCAAACAGATCAAAAAGAGACCTAGACTGACCAACAATATGTTGCAAGGTTGTCTCCTTCGCATCCCCTTATTGTTGTCTTGTAGAATAGATTCTATAAGCCTTTCTACGTGTGCCTATGACTCTAATTCATCCACGCAGGTGAGGTAGAATATGGTGCACCACATTGGCCACCAAGTTGAATAGGAATAGGAGTTGTTGACGTTCTAGCCATCTCAGAACTCCCTTTCCTCTCCTATCCTAGGAAGCAATCCTTTGGGTTTATTCCTATCTCTCCGAGAGAGATATTATGAAAAACTTATCTCACATATTGTATTACAAGATATGTAAAACCCTTTGGGAAGTTCCCCTTTTATATTGGAGAGTCATGGACTTGGAAAACCCTAATTGCAATCCCCTTTCCTAATTGTAATCTCAAAAATAGTTCAATGCTAAAAACATAGACTGGAGTTTTGATCATGTTACCCGATGGACCAACCAGGTTCCTACTAGGAACCAAAAAGTTGTAATGACCAGGCTCCTGATAACCCCCAATTAAAGGAGACCAAGAGGTCATAGCCAATATCCCAATTTACCATATCAAAGGTTCGACAAATAATCAATAATAATTATAAAATTCTACCAACTAAACTGAAATCTGGTAAAAAATAAAACTTTACATATCTTTTTCAAAAACTTGGATTTCTAACTTCTATCCACGTTTAGATTCTATTCTAACTAATCCTCCTTGCACTTTATTTCTTAATTTCACAATATGCCACTTTACTGTTTGTCCTTTTCAAAGGTACCTAAAACATAGACAAACAAAACGTCGGTCAGCATAAATGAATATGCCAGTATGTGGGGGAAACAATAATTGTGCAATTAACAGTAACAACATATTGCAATCAATTATGATTTAACAAACAACTTTACATTTTATACATAACTGCTCAATCCATGCATACCCGAGCCTCTGCACTGTCCCTACAGTGGACCTGGATGCTACTTTCCTTATGGTAGATCCCCATTAAACCCTGCATGATCCTACCTAATAGGTATATCAATATCTAGGGTTGAGTCACATGGCACTACCCATAGGTAGCCCACTCCCTAACTCATGGTGTGCTAAAGAGTTGCATGGTACTACACGTGGGTAGCCCAATTACTAACTCATGATAACCTGATGTCCTACTTAACAAGTAGGCCCTATACCATGTTATCCTTTTCATCATTAGAAAAGCCATAGAGGAGGACCAACATCTGAGCCAGTCATGTATATATATTTATGGTGATAATCATTGTCACTTTATAGTTGTGTGAAATAAAAGTCATCCAAGTAGTTATTTTCAGGCAATTGATAATACATCTGGGAATCACCATGAAACTAAAGCAATTAACCATAAGCATAACCACATACCTAATCCAGAGCAACTTGATGTCCAAACAATAATAATCAAGAATAATCAATCAAGAAATCAACAATATCCTGAAATTAATGCATAAAATCCAAGTGTCATTATTTTATTCAAAACCTTATCAAGATCGACTTGGATTCCACCTTAGGAATTCTAGGCCAACTTTAGGGTTTTAACCTCCATAATGCATTTATCACTTTTAATGACCTTTTTGTTCACAAACCCTAATTTCAACATCATAGGCACAATTATCATCTTTGGGTCCTTTCAAATTAGCAACTTATCTTTCATATAGTCTAATTCACATATGAACTCTATTTATCACTAATTCTACATTTATCCTTTAGAAAACCCCTAATTACCATATTAAGGGTATTTATCCACAATTATGAACTTTTATACTCGAAATAGCTTAGAACCATCATATCTCAGCTTTATTCATGAATACGAACAATTAAAGCCATTAAGAGTCATAATTACCAACATTAGGGTTTCAAGGCCCATTAAAGCATATTTATGCATATGGAACCCTAAATTAATCCAATTATGTGTAAATTTCATCCCTTTTAGATCTTAATGTGTCTTTTTATAATAAAAAGGTTAATATCAACTTTAATCATCCATATAACCCTTCTCGATACATTAATCATCTTAACTTAGGGTTTCTTAATCATTAATGCATTAAAGTTGATAACTTCCACTACTTTTAGAATTGCAAGAAGAATTAGCTCTAAATCTATTTTTAATGTATTCCCAACATTTTTCTGAGCAAAATTCATATATTATACATACCAATCCGACCTACCAATAATTAGATATGAATTTTGCAATAATTCACTTACTTGGACCAATGGGATGTTGACACGTCAGCAATCCCATGCAACACGTCGCCCAGCCGAGAACATAACCAAGTTACACTATTGTCCTCACATAATTTTCTGGCCCTTCATACCTCGGAGAGGTACATTCATCCAACGACCGATAGGTTGTCTTCAACCACCCGATGCCGCTGCTGACGTCGAGCGCAACTTTTTGTGGGGTCGCTCCTTCCTCCCCAAGGAGCGAGGGTTACCTCCAGCCACTTCCCTAGCCCCGTTGTACCCCTATGCACATAGGGCACCTCCCAGCTCACGACCAAGATGTCCTATTCAGACTCACCAGCCTACAACATGCAGCCAACCTTGCAGCCATGTTTCTATTTCTGCACATAGACTAGGGTGAAGGGATGGCCACTGACCATCCCCTTGGTGTCGTGGGAGTAGCATGCCCCCATCACACCTACTCCACAACTCCTTGTTACTCTAGGGTTTGATATACCCTCGACGCTAGGGTTTTGCATGAAAAGAAGAAGGAGAAGAGAGAGTGGGATGCATGCAACTCTCTTGAACTCAAACCTAAGGTTCTACACCTTATATAGGGGAGGGTATCAATGCCCTAAGATGTTTATCCACAAGGAAACAAGTCAATCTCCCAAAAGGAAACCTATTTTCTTTAAGAAGTATTCTCTCTCTTTTTAGTAATTCCTTGATAATCCATATTCTTTAATTGTTAGGAATTCGAAAATTATCTCTCTTATCTTCTTTGTGCTTGGCTTTTTAATCCATTGCCACGAAATTCAACTTTAAAGCAATTAACATTTCTTTTGATAATATCAAAAGGTTATTAATTATGTAGCACATTATTCTCATATTTTTGTAGTATTTGCATTTTCTCTTTCTTCTTCTTTATTGGGACTCTTAATATTTCAAAATTCCTTTTTAAGGATACTTATTGTCCTTCTAGATGCATCTACATCCATTATTTCTCATTATCTTACCTATTTCTTTATTAAAAGATTTATTTTCAAGGATTTCTCTTTATCCTTTTATTTCCTTTTCTCTTTTCCTATTTCCTTCATTAGAAATCACATAGAAACGAAATTTATTCAATTGTGGACATTAATGCCACTTTCTAGAGATTTCCATGTATTTCTCATAATTATTTTGCTTAATATCCATCATCTTGTATCTTTCTATTATTTGGACTTTTCTTCCTTTCTTCTCTTTTATATCCATTAGTCGATTAACATAATAATAGGAATCACAAAATTGCTATCCAAAGGGATATTTGCAAATAAATCCATCCTTTGAAGCAAAGCATACAACCTTTTCAATTAAGTACATATTCATAAAATCATTACATTTCAATTATGAAAACATATGCAGAATTGAGGTTGTAACATCCTTCCCCTCTTATAAGATTTTTGTCCTCAAAATTCCATCAAGCATACAAAAATTCAGGATAAGACTTTTCCATGTCCATCATTGGCCCCTATGTGGCTTTACCCTATCCACTGTGCTTCCAAAGAACCTTTATCATCACATATTCTTTTCTCTGAGTTCTTTCACCTTGGAATCTATAATCCTCACAGGTGACTCAGGACATTTCAACCTTCCTTGGGGCTCACTAGGTTCATTGCTCAGTACATGGCTTAGGTACCTCACATAGTGCTCTAAATTGGATACATGGAACTCATCACACATCACAATATCCTGAGGGGTAAGGTCAACATAAATAATTCCACCAATTCATCTCCAATGGACCCATGTATTGGGGACTCAGCTTTCTCAACTATAGCTCAGAGGGGTCAGATTTCATATCACATATTCTCCCACAGTGAACTGCATGTTAGTCTGCTTTGCATCAGCTCATGACTCATGTCGCCCCTGGGTTATAATTCAGTCATTGCACGATCAAAGCGACTTCATCTACACATAATGTGGTCTTTTTCTTACCTTCATGAGGTCCCTTCACCAACATCATCTTAATGAAGTGGTGACCATCACAACCTCCCTTATAGAGCGTCTTCACATCCCGATACCGGCTATGGTTGTTATCATCACATCTTACATAGGACAAGAGTTGTCTCCATGTATCACCCTGAACGAGCACACATGCTCTTATCAGACTCTCTAGTCTGGATCCTACTAACCATTAGTTAGTGGTGATAAGTTGTACTAGCATCGAGTTCATCATGTATCTACTTCCACCTCATGGAATTGAATCTTTAGGTCATACTCAAGAACCATTGAACTCGCATCATGGTGCAGTTGAACCATCTCTCTTACATGTAGTTCAACCAGACCTGTCCCTTGACAAAACTCGCTCTTTCTCTTAGATCATGTCATCTAGGTAAGGCGATCTACCATAACCCATATTGCATCTTGACCTTCCTTAGTCCATGGAAGACTTACCACAACATCCATACTGATGAAATCCCATTCCCTCTCGGGGACTCTTTATCCTCTATATCAACTCAATGGGTTATTGGTGTTTGTCCTTCACCACCTGACATGTATAACGTCAAGCCACCTACAACTCCATATACTCCTTAGGCATCCTAAGTACTACTACCTCTCATTATCTTAGTAGTACCATGGTGTATGGTGAACTTAAAATCATGATTTCCTATATTTCATGATTCCTTAAGGTTGGTTCCTCAGAAACCTTAAAAACACTCTAATTGTGGGTTTCATCACCTTCTTTTCCAGAGAAGTGCATCTGAGGTTCTACAGCCATCCTACTATCACGACAAGCCCTAGGCCGTCTAACCAAACAACTATTAACTTGATCAACAATCTCATTACATCAGAGTGTTAGCCAAACATATCTCACAAACATAGGGTTCACCTAACCACCTCTCTCAGCCTTTCCACTAGCTAGACTAGGCAACAGCATCTCAATAAGAGCATCCATCACCACCTCACATCCTTATGTATTAGGTAATGTTGAAGACATACACCTCCATGAATTCTACTTATCATCTCATCTCAGACTTTAGGTCTATCTTGAGCAAGAAAACTTAGAGCTCATCTTCTTGGTTTTCGAACTCAACCTTATATAACTCACAAATTCCACATATCTCATGATAAAAGCATCCTCATAAGATGACTACCTTAGTTCTCTTGATGTTTGTAATCCATCCACATATCGTACGCTGCACAAGGGTGCATTATTACCTCTATCCTCATACCTCATAGCAATGTTTCCACTCACATCATCTTTATCCCTGGTGTATGGTATGCGCACTGTCCTATCTCTCACTCCCATAACAAGAGGAAATAAGCATTTGGCGGATGTCCAAACACAAAGTTCTTCCTATTTCAAGAGTAGAGATGGTACATCCCACATTCCCAGTACACCTTCAAATTTAAGTTGTAATGTGCCACATATGTCTCTACATCACGATTATCTTGATATCAAAGTTACTTCCATAGAAAATTGATCTCAAACCTACTTGGGTCCACACAAAATCCTTGGTCATCTCCTCTAGGTTTGTAGGGTGCTGACACTTTTGGGGTCATCCCACTTCCCTTATGCATCTAGAGAGTGCCCTCCTCATCTTCCCTTTGGGTCCCATGAGTTCATGAAGGTGATCAATCTCTTAACCCATGGCCCTCATACAATGATAGCTATTACCTACCGACCCTATGGTCATGTGCAACTAGGGAATTAGGCAGCTCCTATTTCCATCGATCTTATCCCTACCTGACCCTAGCATAGACATAGGATTCTAATATAGTACATGTCCCACTTAGAACCTTACCCAAGTCTCCATCATCTCTCTCAACATTCATGGGATGACTTTCATCCTTTCATAGGGGTCATGGCGACCTGCCTACCTTGGTCAGGCCCCATACCAGTTACTTCCATGGTAACACGCCCACATGCACTTAGATATGGTTATCTATGGGTCTACAAGTTCATTATCATACTATGTACTTTTCACTTAGCTTCTCAAGATCCTATGAGACCTCTTTAGGTTACCTCAAAACCAACAAAACTTGTATACACCTACAAAAGGGTCCCTCTCCCAGGATGGGAGGAAACTATATCTTGATTAGAACAAAGGTAAACAACGTCCTTATGTCTAGGGTTTACATCAACATGAGCATGCTTAACCCAACAAGCTACTAAGGTACAAGAAGACCACCTACTAAACCATGATAGGTCATACTTGTTCTCATTCCTCAACCTTGGACCAAAAACATACCTACCCATGTCACCAACTTAGATGTGAGGGGTTCATCTAACATACCTTAATCTTAAGGGGTTTCCCTTTCCTCTAAACATGAGGAGTGACATGCTCAAATCTATAGAACTCAAATCTCTTCATGAGCATCAAGTATACCACTTCCCCACTTAGGCCAAGGAACCCTAGGTTCACCTCTTTATGCGACAGCTATCCAACTGCATGCTCAACCTTTGAACCATGAACCAAGCATGTACCAGGTATAGCGTGCACTTCCTATTATCATTCCACTTGAACAAAACTTCAAAGTGGAGTCCTCCTCAAGGAAAACAAACTAGGTGTAAGGCTTCACAACTTGTTACTAAACCTCTTTAGGGTCTAAAGAACTCTTCTTCCTAACCCTAGAAGGTAAACACCTATACCATAGGGACATAGGTACCAACAACCTCATATTCTCATTAGGGCTTGGTTCCTCTAAAGGCAACCAAGATACCATCAGCCTCCAGGGATCATGCATGAGGCAACTGCAACCATCCACTTAGGTCGCATCATCCTCAACTCCCCACTGTTTCTCATATCTCGGAATCTAAGCTTCCAACCTTCTTGCTTGGATCCTGCTCTCTCTCTCTCTCTCTCTAGAGCTAACCCTATAAACAACCTTACTACTAGAGGTCCTCTCTCCATGAATGTGCATCAAGCTCACAAGCATACCCCTACATGGGTGAAGCCTATGCTCAAGCTTATGCTCAAGATTATCCATAACTCTTTATACTTATCTCATAAGCTATCCATCATGCCCTTCTGGCCTCAGTTTTAACCTACTACCAACACTACTGATGTACCCTGGGTGCATGTTATGCCCTACTCATATAATCCCATATGGTTTCTATAGGTTCTTCTCTAACCTCATCAATGAAGGAGTTATCCTTCATCCTAACATGTATGACCCTTCATAGGGTTGGATCGCCAAGGTACTAGGTCATCCAACCTCACATGGCTCATATCATCATGGGTATCCAAACTAAAAGCATGTCCACTCACACACATGGTCTACCATGACATCTAGCTCATCATGTCATCTCTCTCTCTAACCTTCACTTAGGGTTAGGTTCAGCATCAACCTCAGAGGATGTGCCAAGTATCTACTTATAATGGAGGTCTCTACCTCCGAGACTAACTCTCTCTACTCATCCTCCTGATAAGAAGGTCTAAACTCAGGGTTCTCCTGAGGGCATGACAACACATGTCATACGACCTAAGTATGCAACTAATCTTTAGTTTACGCTTAAACTATAAAGCTTATGTCCATGACATCTTATTTATATGCTTTTCATTAATTTGGTGGAGGATTCCTTAAACCTTATCAACTTTACCCATACCTCAAGAGGGTGAGGAAGAGAGAGAAAACCATAATCCTTAAAATCCATAACATCATTTGAGTTGAGAAGGGATGAACGAGATGAGAGAGTCCTAAAGGTATCTTATTTTGAGTCAAATCCTGAGACATTGGCCTGACAGTCACACAAATTCAGGAGTCCTCATATTCTAACTAGCGGTGCGGAGGAAAATATTGCCAGCCCCCGGACGTGATCCTTTTCTAGACACCTCTGTCTTTCGGAAAATCCTCTAATAACTCCCTCAGTTCTATGGAATTTGTAAAATTTAAAAATTACTAAATATTAAATGAGGAACCAATGCTCTGATACCAAATGTAATGACCCCGCCTCCCAGTAACCCCCAATTAAGGGAGACCAAGAGATCAGAGCCGTTATTCCAATTTCGCAGATCAAAGGTTTGACAAATAATCAATAATAATTATAAAAGTCTACCAACTAAACTGAAATCTGGTATAAAATAAAACTTTTCATACCTTTTTCAAAAATGTGGATTTCTAACTTCTATCCACATCTAGATTCTATTCTAACTAATCCTCCTTGCACTTTTTTTCTTAATTTCACAATACACCACTTTACTATTTGTCCTTTTCAAAGGTACCTAAAACGCCGACAAACAAAATGTCAGTCAACATAAATGAATATGCCGGTATGTGGGGGAAACAATAATTGTACAATTAATAGTAACAACATATTGCAATCAATTATGATTTAACAAACAACTTTACATTTTAAACATAACTACTCAATCCATACATACCCTAGCCTCTACGCTATCCCTGTAGTGGACCTCGACGCTACCTTCCTTATGGTAGATCCCCATTAAACCACACATGATCCTACCTAACAGGTAGATCAATATATAGGGTTGAGTCACATGGCACTACCCATAGGTATCGCACTCCCTAACTCATGGTGTGCTAAAGAGTTGCATGGCACTACACATGGGTAGCCCAATTACTAACTCATGATAACCTGATGTCCCACTTAACAAGTAGGCCCTGTACCAGGTTACCCTTTTCATCATTAGCAAATCCACAGAGGAGGACCAGGATATGAGCCAGTCATGTATATTTATTTATGGTGATAATCATAGTCACTTTATAGTTGAATGAAATAAAAGTCATCCAAGCAGTTATTTTCAAGCAACTGATAAAACATCTGGGAATCACTGTGAAACTAAAGCAATTAACCATAAGCGTAACCACATACCTGAACCAGAGCAACTTAATGTCCAAGCAATAATAATCAATAACAATCAATCAAGCAATCAACAATATCCTAAAATTAATGCATAACATCCAAGTGTCATTGTTTTATTCAAAACCTTCTCAAGACCGACTTGGATTCCACCTTAGGATTTCTAGGCCAACTTTAGGGTTTTATTAGGGTTTTAACCTCCATAATGCATTTATCACTTTTAATGCCCTTTTTGTTCACAAACCCTAATTTAAACATCATAGGAACAATTATCATCTTTGGTTCCTTTCAAATTAGCAACTTATCTTTTTATATAGTCTAATTCACACATGAACTCTATTTATCACTAATTCTACATTTATCCTTTTGAAAACCCCTAATTACCATATTAAGGGTATTTATCCACAATTAGGAACTTTTATACTCAAAATAGCTTAGAACCATCATATCTCAGCTTTATTCATGAATACAAACAATTAAAGTCATTAAGAGTCATAATTACCAACATTTGGGTTTCAAGGCCCATTAAAGCATATTTATGCACATGGAATCCTAAATTAATCCAATTACGTGTAAAGTTCATCCCTTTTAGATCTTAATGTGTCTTTTTATAATAAAAAGGTTAATATCAACTTTAATCATCCATATAGCCCTTCTAGATACAATAATCATCTTAACTTAGGGTTTCTTAATCATTAATGCATTAAAGTTGATAACTTGCACTACTTATTGAATTTCTAGAGGAATGATATTTTACATCTATTTTTAATGGATTCCCCACATTTTTCTAAGAAAAATCCATATATAATATGTACCAATCCGATCTACCAATAATTCGATATGAATTTTGCAATAATTCACTTACTTGGACCAATGGGATGCTGACACGTCAGCAATCCCATGCAACACGTTGCCCATCCGAGAACATAACCAAGTCACATTATTGTCCTCGCATAAGTCGCCGACTCTTCATACACCAGAGGGGTATATTCTTCCAACGACTGATAGGTTGTCCTCAACCTCCCAACGCCGCAGCTGCCACTGAGCGCAACTCTTTGCGGGGTCGCTCCTTCCTCCCCAAGGCACGAGGGTCACCGTCAGCCACCTCCCTAGCCCCTCCGTACTCCTATGAACACAGGGAGCCTCCCAACTCATGACCAAGATGGCCGGTTCGGACTCGCCAACCTACAACATGCGGCCGACCTTGCAGCCATGCTGCTATTGCCGCACATAGACTAGGGTGAAGGGATGGCCACTGAGCATCCCCTTAGTGTCGTGGGAGTACTATGCCCCCATCACACCTCCTCCATGGCTCCTCGTTGCTCCAGGGTTCGAGCTACCCTCTACACTAGGGTTTTGCATGAAAAGAAGAAAGAGAAGAGAGAGGGATGTGTGGAACTCTCTTGAACTCGAACCAAAGGTTCTACCCCTTATATAGGCGAGGGTATCAATGCCCTAAGATGTTCATCTACAAGGAAACAAGTCCATCTCCCAAAAGGAAACCCATTTTCCTTAATTAAGAAGTAATCTCTCTCTTTTTAGCAATTCCTTGATAATCCATATTCTTTAATTGTTAGGAATTCAAAAATTATCTCTCTTATCTTCTTTGTGCTTGGATTTTTAATCCATTGCCACGAAATTCTACTTTAAAGCAATTAAAATTTCTTTTGATAATATCCAAAGGTTATTAATTATGTAGCACATTATTCTCATATTTTTGTGTTATTTGCATTTTCTATTTCTTCTTCTTTATTGGGACTCCTTGGACCCCAAGGAATCCTAATATTTCGAAATTCCTTTTTAAGGATACTTATTATTCTTCTAGATGCATCTACATCCATTATTTCTCATTATCTTATCTATTTCTTTATTAAAAGATTTCTTTTCAAGGATTTCTCTTTATCCTTTTATTTCCTTTTCTCTTTTCCTATTTCCTTCATTAGAAGTCACATAGAAACGAAATTTATTCAATTGTATCCATTAATGCCACTTTCTAGATATTTCCATATATTTCTTATAATCATTTTCCTTAATATCCATCATCTTGTATCTTTTCTATTATTTGTACTTTTCTTCCTTTCTTCTCTTTTACATCCATTAATGGATTAACATAATAATAGGAATCACGAAATTCCTATCCAAAGGGATATTTGCAAATAAATCCATCCTTTGAAGCAAAGCATACAACCTTTTCAATTAAGTACATATTCATAAAATCATTACATTTCAATTATGATAACATATGCAAAATTGAGGTTGTAAAAAAAGTAGTCTGATTAGCTAACTGAATGACCGGATTGGCCTACCTAATCAATTCAAAATTAGATCGAAATTGCTTTCCAATATGAGATCATCTGTGTTGATTTTTGATCGGTCGATCAGGCCAGTGTACTGCAAAATTTGGTAAACCAATTGAAAATAAATTGATACCATTGACCTACAAAATTTGATCGGTCGATCAGGAATTCCATTCTCGTAATAGATAAGAAATTATCTTTTCTATGATTCAAAACTATTTTATTCATTGGTTGGATTACAAACTCTAATTCCCTTATGCATTCATATGTGTTTGACCTGGAGGTTCCGAGTTATGTTGGCCGTGATGTTCATGTCCACACAAGCAAATGTTGGTGTCTAGACACTCATAATTGCCAACCAAGTGATAGAAATCAGTTTTAGAAAAACTACAACCTATATAGTAATCAATATCACCATGATTGTATAATCCCTTTATAATAAATATCTAGATTGAAAATGATGCATGGAATGCGACCCTCTTAACATGCAATCTATATTCCTAGAACTAGATCAAACTACTCAGAGTATCATGAGTTGAATATCACATAAGCTAACATGAGCATGGCCATGCATTTATGATCTCTCTTATCTCCAAGGTATCACTCTAAATTAGGTACACATTTCATGTACATTACTCATAGTATTTCCCATGTGTCACAATGCACCTGACCACTACCTTTTTATGACTTTTATTCATAGCACGTTGGGCTATTGGTCAAAGTACACAACACAAATGTATTACTATAGTGACTTCTAGCCTAAGGATCATAGTCACCTCTACCACATTGATATATGGCTCTAACATGTCATTACTTGACTTCCATGTGTCAATCTCAAGGTGGGTCTCTTTAGTATAATGTGTCCTCTAACAAGTACCCATGTATCTGAGTTGACATTCAATACCATGACTAAGTGATGTCGCCATCACTCACCATACATGCTAGTGTTGTGTATTATTTTTCTTCTATAATATCCAAAACAATAACAAACTAGGGACATAAGATGAATAAATACTTTTATTATACATACGATCTCAAGTCCAAGACCTCAGCCTGAATACATGTCATTGATTCAAAACACTCCTAAAAAATTATTGGGTTTATTCATTATATCAATATAGAAACAAACTTAATATATAGAATTTAATTTTAGTGATAATCAAATAAAACACAAAATGTCTCTTTAAATCATCAAATGATGGCTCTCATGGCATATAACCAAAAATTCATTGAGCTTCCCATATATTTATGCTCAATATTGTGGTTTATTTTATCTATTCTTGCATTGTTTGTTATAAAGTTGTCTTTAACAACCATTTTATAGACGTTCTTCCACTCATAGAAGATTCATGTATCATAATGATTACATTCAAAATCATATTATCTTGATGACAAGATTATCAAAATCCACTAGAGGGACCATCTCAGTCGTATTCAACTTAGAAGTAAAGAATCCAAGATGTATGGCTCTAAAATGTTTTTGTATAGAGTTTTATGTATTCATTCACTTATTGGAAAATATTTTTTTACATATTCGTGCTTCCACTGCTCAATTTTTGAATGTATATGAACTTTTGTAAATAAACACAAGGAATGATGTATAATTGTAACTCAAATCACTACACTTTTGTAAAAATACTTTATATCAATGTTACATATGGAGAGTAAGATTGGCTTGCTCAATATATTTGGAAGCTTGACAAGTCCTAGTGTGTATTAAAATATAGATGCTTAAAAATACTTTTGTATTATGACTAAGTGTTTGTATGAATCACCTTCTAAATTTTGATTATCTTAAGAGAGGTTTTTGCTAAAGCATGCTTGACTTGTAACATCCCTAACCTGGGTTAAGGCTTAACCCTAGATATTTTGCTTAAGTAAGTCATATATATGCTTCTCCTTATATTTTGAAAAGTAATTAAGGCTCAAGAGGAACTTATGTTTCAATTTTAGTCCTTTTTGAATAATGTTGAAACAATGTATTACTTGTTTGGGACTAAAGTTCAAATTACCCAAGTTGAGGGGTTAACTTGCAAATTTTACATAATAAAATGTTCCTCAGATGTTGAAGCATCATAAGAATGAGAATGATGCAGAGGAATGGCTCGTGACAGCCTGAGTACCAAGAAAGAGTTTATTAAGCAATGTTTGTGCATTAAAACCTAGTTTTGGTGTAATGTGTAATTTACCCAAAAACTAGGGTTCAATATGCAAAATACCACCTCTTGAGATTACCTCATGTTTCTTGGTATCAATTGGATATAAGAAAATCAGAGGGGAATCTCATTTTAATCTCTTTGGAGGAGAGAGAATCTTGATAGTAAAATAATCAAGATTTAAGCATAATTGAAACCCTAATTCAATTTAATGCAAAAATAAATATATTAATTGAATTTCCCTTCAACCAAAAATGTGATAGTTGAATTTGTATAAGTTTGGACGTCCTTGTTCCTTGCAAAGGCAATGAAATATCTATAGTTAGTGGAGAGCCCACTCACATTAGTAAAAGAAAAAGTAATATCCACTCAATTTTGGATATTATTATTATAATGGTTAAGGTGCTTAATTTTCTTTCTTTTAATTCATGCATAATGAAGAGGAATTCGAAGGTGGGGAAGATGGCTTTGCATGCAAGGAATTGAGGGGGAGAGGTGGCACCAATTTTGGGAATTAAAGGATTATTATATCACTTTCACTCTCATTGAAATTCCCTTATATACATCCCATTTTCAACCCACATGAAAGGCTTTTTCGACCCTTATTTCTTTCCTTGCTTTGGCCATGCACAAGGGAGCTTAGGAGCAACAGGAGGACGTTCCCCAACCTGTAGGTAAGCTCCATAGTCATCTTCAACCTTGATTTCATGGTGGAAATCGACATTCAATGCTTAATTCCTTCTTTTCTTCATTTAATCTTCAACCTTAGCCATTCATTTCACTCAAAGACTTTTGGACGAGCCTTGGATAGTTGAGAAAGCTTCATTCATCATTGAATACGTGAAGCTTGAAGTTTGGATTCAATTTTTAAGGTGGGTTATATAACTCGAACCCTTAAATGTCATTATTGCTTGCAATTTATTCATTATGTAATGAACCTTTCTTCTTTCTCAAAATTCCATTTGATTAGTTGTTGAAATTACCACAATAATCACAGAAAATTTTGAAGGTTTGAAGCTTGAAGATGATGATGTCATCTTAAGCACACACCTCAACAAAGTACATGAGCAAACAATTTCAACATTGGAACCAATCGGTTTCAAGATCGATTGTAACCAAACGGTCTCAAGACCGTTTGAGATCAAATGGTCTCACGAATGTTTGAGATCAAACAGTCTCAAACTATTTGGAGGATCAATGATGATGTGTATGGATGATGATCCAATGATACCAATTGATTTGATTTTAAAGGTTCCATGTATGGATGATCCACTAATTTCAAACCCTAATCGGTTGAATTGATTGAAACCCTAATTGATGAAATTGATTTAGGGGATTGGATGACCCAAACGGTCTCAAGACCATTTGGAGGTCAAATAGTCTCAAGACTATTTGAGACTAAATGGTCTCAAGACCATTTGGAGGTCAATGGTTAATTGTGGTGGATGGTTGGAGATCCAAGGGCTACAATCTGATGTACTTTCAATATTTCAATTGATGGATGGTTTCAATGTTGGAGGGTCCATTGATTGCAAACCGTAGAACCAATAGATTGATTCGGTTTCAAGACTGAATGGGATGATTCGGTTTCAAAACCGAATGGATTGATTCGGTTTGAAGACCGAATGGGTTGATTCAGTTTCAAAATCGAATGGGTTGACTAAATTTACAAGACCGTTTGAAAGGTTGATCAAGACTGTTTGGAGGTCTAAACGGTCTTCACACCATTTGAAGGTTTTATACTCAAGACCGTTTAAGATCAAAATACTCAAGACCATTTAGAGGTTGAAGCACCTCAAGACCGTTTAGAGGTTGAAGCACATCAAGACCGTTTAGAGGTTCAATGCAATGAAAACCATTTGAAGACATAATGTGATGAAAGATTAATTAACCCCATGATTGTTAATGATGTTTATCAAAGGTAATTAGAATGGTTGTACCTTCAAGGTACATAAGTGATTAGCACCTTTTGAGTGGTTAACCTTTGATGCTTAAGGAAGCAATGCCTCAATACACTATGCTAACCCTTCATTCAAGTTAACCTAATCTAATCAAGTTTGAGGTAATTAATATCCTATAGAGGATGAGAGAGAGAGGAATCCATACATGTATAATAATCATGTAGTGGTTAAACCTCAACACTCTCAACATGAATAAAATATGTAATTAGGGTATGATTCTCGATAAAAGGACCATGAAACCCTAATTGAGAAGGTTGATGAGTTTTAACCCTAATTCAAGGCAATGCTATATGAAACCCTAATCTAGGGTAATAATGCAACCCTAATCTAGGGTAATGATATAAGGAATCCCAATTCAGGGTAATATAATGAGAAACCCTAATTTAAGGGGATGCCATGTGAAACCCTAATTAAGGGTGATGCTATGTGAAACCATAATCAACGGTGATACTACATGAAACCCTAATCTAGTGTAATAATGCAACCCTAATCTAGGGTAATGATATAAGGAATCCCAATTGAGGGTAATATAATGAGAAACCCTAATTTAAGGGGATGCCATGTGAAACCCTAATTAAGGGTGATGCTATGTGAAACCCTAATCAAGGGTGATGCTACATGAAACCCTAATCTAGGGTAATGATATAAGGAATCTCAATTTAGGGTAATATAATGAGAAACCCTAATTTAAGGGGATGCCATGTGAAACCCTAATTAAGGGTGATGCTATGTGAAACCCTAATCAAGGGTGATGCCATGTGAAACCCTAATATAAGGTGATGCCATGTGAAACCCTAATCAAGGGTGATGCCATGTGAAACCCTAATCTTTGGTGATGCCATGTGAAACCCTAATCAAGGGTGATGTCAAGTGAAATCCTAATTAAGGGTGATGTCATGTGAAACCCTAATTAAGGGTGAAGTCATGTGAAACCCTAATCAAGGGTGATGTAGAGTGAAACCCTAATACAGAGATGTGATGTGAACTCTAATTCCAGGGTGATGCTACATAATGCTATATGAAACCCTAATATAAAATATTAACCCTGATATAGGGTACAGGTATGTGAAGCCCTAAATTTGGGTTATAGAGCATGAAACCCTAATCTTGGGCAATATGATGATAAACCATAACCCTAACTTTGGGTTGAGTTGAGAAACCCTAATTTCAGGGGAGATGTTATGTGAACCCTAATTTATAAAGATGGAAAACCCTATTCCTAATAATGGAATAGTGACTACACCTAAAGAGGTTGATAATGGATATCTTTATATCAATAATTCCTTAATTTGAGATGAGTCCATATCATTGATAATGGTTGCATGTTTCAAATAAGTGACTTATGACAAATACATTACGTGATAAATGTGATGAACTGGTGCATAAAATATTAGGATGGTAGATACCCTAATACAAGATAAGTTGATGAAATTAAGATAAAGGTGATGCGGGAAGTGATACATCAAGACATGATAGATATCACTTTTGCACCTCAAGATTGATACACCTTGATGTATTCTAAATCCAATATACTTGGATGAGTAATACATGAAGTGTGTCATGTCAATTGTTACATTGAGATGTAATCCACTTTGATAAGTGTAGGCTAACATACCTTATGAAAAGGTTAAGCCAAGCTAATAAAGTAGGATGTGATCGTATTTAGGTATAGTTGAGAGAGGAACTCATATCTTGTGTTTATAATTCATTTAATGATAAATGATGAATAATTAAGTACGATTGGATACTTATGTTATCAATGTTGGCTCCTAGCTGTACGAAGCAATGAATTAGGGCTTGATCATTAATAATATGATCTTGTGAACCTAAATGGTTAATTATGGAAAACCCTAAATCCTATGAATGGTGATGATAGGTAAGATAAATCCTAACCCTAACTAAGGGAATAGTGATGTTACTCTTATATTACATAGTGTTGATATGCAGTTGATATAAATGTTATTATGTAATGATCATACAAGAGATCATGAGATGATGAGCATAGCTAGGTATGAGCTATGATGTGTTAATTATTAAATTCTTTATGGGCCTTGTGAGCCATTATATGTATTTTTGCCTAGTAAGAGGTAACAAGAGAATAAATGGGCTTTGAGAGCCATGTGAGATACTTGTGCAGCAAATATCATGTTTACCTTGGTCATATGACCTGAAGGTATTAGTTACCTGATAAGTGGTAACAAGTGTTCTTTGATGAACTGAGGGTTTGAATACCCATATTCCATAATCATGATGATGAGATGTTTAGGGATGAGAATGCCCATTATGTGACAAGGGATTAAGATCCCAATGTTCTATAAAGTTTTAAAAAGTACTTGATAGATGAATTATACTTTTCTTTGTAGAATTTGTCATAATAATGTTTGAGAACTTGACTGATGCTAAAAGAATACAGTAATGCACACAATTAATCAAGTGGAACCTTATCATGTAGTGCTCTGGCCATATAACCATCAGTGTTAGAATTTTCTGGATGGTGAAACGGGTTGCTCCGTGACATAACCCGGAATGCATATTTTTGAATATGCGGGGGTGATGGGAAAAAATATCCTTACGCCCTAATGGAGGAATTGATGCGAGATAAACATTAAATCTCTCAATCCTTAATTATATATGTCAGGGTGGATGTATCACTAATCCCCCGATAATGGGATAGATGTATCACGAATCTCCCGAGAATATTAATGTCAGATCGATGTGAGATAAACATGAAATCTCTCGATTGCAAAGAGAGTACAGCCGCCACTGTACTCTATAGCGAAGTTTCCAGTGTACCCTAGAAAGCTATGTAGCAGAGACACAAGATGTTCTGCATTAAATCTCGTATTGACTGAGATAAGGGAGGTCATGTCATCTGGCTCTTCCATTGACCTTGTCTGACACTAATTTTGACTTCATAATGGTCGATTGGAGTATGGGCGGTATACTTCATCTCTTCAGGGCATAAGTATGATTGTAAAATGTAATCAGCCATATTGCATGTTTGTTTAAGGATTGAATACGAAAATCATTGGCTAATGTTACATTTCTTTATGCATCTTTAGTTGATAGATGATATATTTATGATTCCTTGCATTACTTGCAAAGTAGATAGATGATGTATAATTCTATCATGAGTAGATGCAATGTTCTCCTTAAGAAAGGACATTATCCTATTTTGTTCATACAATGATTAATACTGCTGTTAATATAAAATAACTCCTACTCAATTTTATTCCATCAATCTGTAATAATAATGTTTCTGGCAGATAGTTATATCTCTCGCAGGGACAATTTTCAATTGTCTCACCCCCGTGGGATCCAACTTTTTAGGTATACATAGAAGAAGAAGCAGAAACCCTATAGTAAAGGGAGAGCAGCAGCAACAACAAGGACAACTGTAATACTCCAGGTGGAGGCACTGGCTGTTATGTTTTGTGTAGAGAGTCCTATGTGTCGTCTATGTACTCTCAGGTCCTCAGAGTCAGTAGATAGTGCTTTTAATGCATCGATCTGAGACTTTGGCTTTATGCCTCGAGGTTTTATATTGCTTATGTACAGTTCTGGTAAAGCAACTGTTGTATGTAATCCTCGAGAAGAGATAGTATATGGTATGTACTTGTGAACCAGAATGTATATGTAATACTTTGGTTGTTGTTATAAGAGTTTTCTGGAATTGGATCTCTTTGAAAACAGTTTTAATTTTTAGTGATTTTCAGTAATCCACTGTTAATGATCGCTTCTGCTTAGTTAATAATGTTTTGTTCAACTGGTGCGTCACATGACTATTGCGTATGACCAAAAGTACTTTCATGTATAGATGTCATTGAGATTATGGCATTGTTGCACAACAAATAATTGATAAGAATATATGTAGACTGTAAGTTTCATATTTCACCCTCACATTATTTTCATTTAGTATCATGTCTCTTGGCACTGTATTCTTTAATATGTTGAGTTAATTACCCACTGATTGACTAGGATACCCTAACACAAGTTGAGAATTTAACGTAGGACGCAATGGCAACTTAGTAAAAAAATTTGGATTTAAATTGAAAATTGAACTAATGCACTAATTTCTAATAATTTATAATTAATTATTAATGTATCATGAATATAAAAATAAATAGTCCTAAACCACAAAACAATGATCTATCATTTTATTCAATTGGTTTAACCTACATACAAAAATTATATGGTGGATTTTTAGGATTTCAATGCTAAACGTAATTGAATATATTAAGGGTTAATTTAATTCTAGTTGTTGAAATATCTTACCTTAATTTATAGGGTTAATGAGAGTTAAGTTTACATCAATTGAAGTATGTTTCTAATGTGGTGTACAATTTTGGGATACCATTTATTATATATTACATTTTTTTTAGTTATGCAATTATACTTGATTAATCCTGTTTTTCATCTTTTGGACTCTTTATCTCTTGGATTTTCTTCTAGATATATCAAACATTTTATGTTGGAGCCTTTTATGCCTTTGTCCTTATATTATATATGTGCATCACAATTTGTGAATATTATCCCTTTTGATGAATGTCAAGTATTTTATCTTTTAATTTATTGTATGCATGTATACATGTTTTTGCTAGAATTTAATTATTCGTTGCATATCTTTTCGGGTTTGGTTATGTGGCTAACATTATAGTTTTGTTCCATGGTTACATTTAGAAGTTGGTTGTGTGTGTCAATGAGAGTAGTTTGGTTATTTGGCCTGCTATTTCAAAAAGATTGTTGTATGTCTCTATCCTACATGCCAATTTATTTCACTAGCTATCAAATAGTTTCTTAAATTAATAATTAATCATCTGTTATTATTGATCTATCATTGTTGTCTTCTTAAAATAAATTTTGTGATGACCCTTATTCTCTCTTTACGGGAACTTTACATATTATTTTTTATGTACAATTTTATTCCTATAATATTGTTCTACAATTGTAAATTGAAATGCACATACTAGTTTATTCTAATCTTGTTATCTTTTAGGAAATTGTGCCCAATAGGTTTGGGCCTTCATATATATCACTTGGGATCCTAATCAGGAGCAACAGAAATTTGTAGATAGCTTTTAGATGTTTATATTTCTCTCTACATATTGTTATAATCTGCCTTAATTTTAAATCATTCCTCTACTATAATATGGTTCCTTAATATAATTACAATTAAATGATGATTAGTCTAATTAAATTTGCACATGGTGTTTTGGTTCGAGCATTCTCGGGGTTGTTTCAGTTTGTTCTTAATATAACTAGTGTGATCTAGACCCCAAATAATACTTGGAATAAATCTATGATGTTTGTTCTGAAGGAGGGAACCAGGAGTAGGAAGAATTTCTAGGAAGAGATCTTCCATGCAATAGTGTGTGGGTTACAAAAGACAAATAAGGTGAAGTGGAATAAGATGTTAGTATGTGGTACTAGTCCACATATGTGGCATAGGCAATTCCATATTCGAGATGATGGGCCCTTAGGGTAGCATATACTGGCTAAGGAATACACAAAATAGTATTGGACATGGTTGTTGTCGAACCATTACATGTTATATGAAGGAATATGTTTGATAGGATTTTAAGTAATTATGCTTGCAATCTAAAAAAACTTCTTACAATTACATAATTCTAACTATATAGCAACTTTTCTTAATAAGTCAACCAACATAAGCCACATATTCCTAGAAACAACTAGAATATTATGAAACCATTCTTAAATACTTTTGGTTCTACTTATGGAGATATTAACCATGGAACTAATAGATTATAGTATCCAATGAAGTGAATGAATGGATCCTATGTAGATAAGATCTTTGCGAATTACTAGAGATCTATAAATCACACCAATCCATTTATAACTTTGAAGAAGGTGTTTGTGAATTAATTTATATTATTTTTAATGGAACAATTTTTAGTGTTTTAAATGATATCTCTAATGCTTAAATTGATTATAGATTAGGGAAAAATGAAAATAGAAACACAACCTTTTTTGGTATTATACCAAATTGACGTTACAAAGTTCTTATCTTTTTGTTTGTCCTATGTACCTAAAATGAACTTTAAATGGGATAAATTACATATTGACTATTAACCTTATTAATATTCATTGATTATCATTCTTTAGATGATGTCTAGAGTTTAGTATGACAAAAAGGTCTATAGTTGGGATATCTAAATCATTCATACATGGATTTACCCTCTTAATATTTACATGTTTCCAATGATTACATATTTCTCTTGAGAAAATTTTGTATTTATCCTTCTATATAATAGTGCTTGTAGAGAATCATATTGACTGGTAAATTGTCATCTTTTGATATTTCTCTTTTGAATTTTTTGCATTTTGTTTTCATTTATTTTGTTATGGAGAACTTAGGGGAAAATAAGAACATGAAACACAGTCACTACATATATATACAAACAAGTATATAGGGTTGAAAGGATAGAGGGAGAGGTCAAGAGTTTGTGACCCACTAAGAAAATTTATCACTAGATGCACCTTCTCCTACATCAATCCTGGGTGTGTAACCACACTTGATAACTCCAAAGAAGATGACTTACAATTCTCCAAAATATGTATTTATGATGTTTTTGTTATCCAAGCATATAGTATACATGTTTATGATTTTTGAAAGACATTCATCATGACATTTGGGTAGCTCCTTATAGTTTAACGAATTTATGTTTCTAATATAGAAAGAGATGTTCACATGTGAGCATGTGAATATGTGAAATATTTTACATCCTCTCAGTAGAGTAGATGTTGAGGGTGTTTGTGAATTTTTCATTTTTGAAATGTACATGGTAATTTGTTATAATTCAGGTAATAACAATAATCATAATATTAATAATAATTTTACATTTTTAGCAAAATTATATGTTATTTTCTATTGTCAATGGGCATTATTATGTTGCTTCCACATTTGCATGTTTAATGTACACAATATATTTGTTAATCTTCATTTTGACTCAAGAAGCATGTGGTCTTATTTTTGCACTACCTACTCTCTTGATTTGTCTCCTTGCGTGAGAGACATGTAGTTTTGTAGTGGTTATCTCAAGGGCATATTCAACAACTACTTTGAAGAGTCAAATATTTCATCCATTATCATTTTCATGTGTTTTCAATGTTTCTCATAAATAAACAAAGTTATCTGGAGAAAAATTTAGAAAACAAAATTTTCAATATTATTGCTCTTTATCTATTGAGTTGTACATAGAAATAAATCATTATTTGTCTATGTAAAGTAAAAGCAAAGAATAATATTACAACCTATCATAACTTATTCTTCTTTTCTTGGTGGGGGGAGGGGTTCTGGCGGTTATTTATTTATCTCTCCATCCACTTGCATGCAAACCTATTAAACTTTGATCAAATCAAATGTGTTAGTATTATTGTCATTGCATTAGTTCCTTCCAAACTATTCTATATGTGTCCTTGGGTACTTATGTGTAGGTATGCATAACCACATGATTTTTTAGTTGGAATTTGTCTAGGTAGTGGGTTGCATTATTGCTTCTCTCTTCACTTGGGTATACTCCAAAATTTGACTCATCTAGATGCTTGACATTATTGCCGCGTAGATCTGTGCTTTGTTGTACTCAATGATAATCAATTTCATATCTATCTTGTAGTCGTTCTCCACAACGATATTGCTCACTCCTTGTTTGATGGCTACTTCCAGTGCCAAATTCATAGCAGAAAGGTCGTCATCGAGAACAGATTTTGTCTGAAAAGTGCAACCTTCTCCCAACAACAAAATGCTACTATCATCTGGGGATACTATGGCTATGGCCTCTCATTTTTTCTTTGCTCTAACGTTAATATTCCAGTCTACAATGAGATTTAAAGTATTTGGGTTGTTGTCTTGTGTTCCCTATCCTTACCCATGTCGTATCAATTTTACTTAGCATTTTATGGATCATGCTAACTTTTTATACTTTATTATAACATATGTCCTGAAAGACCTATTAATTTCTACAGTTCCATATGTACCAAGAAACAATCATTGTTAGCCTTCTAAATGTGCTTTCCAATCTTTGGAATATATCCATCCATTGTTGGATATTGCCTACAAGAACGCCCATGAAGGTCTGTGACATAGAGAGGGCATCCAGTACTACCCTAGCATATGTACAACCCCTAGGAGCATGTATATGTGAATCCTCTTCTTACTCATATTTGGTACAATGACAACCAATAGTCATATTCCTCCCTAGTCTCCACTTGTTAGTAAGTATAGCATTGTGGCACGAGATTTCGTATATTAAAACTTAATTTTAGTACCTCTAGATATGCTTATAGGTACCTATTAGAAGAGAAAGTAACTCTAGATATGCTTGTAGGTACTTATCAGAACACAAAAATACATTTCCCATATTTATTTATCTTTATTTACCAATATGTATATATATGTGTGTGTGTCGCACATTTTAAAAATTTATTCATTCAAAATCTTAGTTCAATAAAGATCGAACTCTAAATAAATAGGAAAGGTATCACTTTGTGTTTAAATAAGATTCCATGTTCTTTCTTGTCAAAGATCTAGATTCAGGTGATCTTTTGATCGAGTTATAAATTAAAGACCATGACATCTACAGATTAAATTTGTTCAATCAAGAAATGAGACATTGGGAGATTGGCATTTGACAAAAAAAGATGAATGTTTGTCTAAGATCAATTTGGTCCAACTAACATATAGATTGATCTGCTTCATTAATCAAACATTAGGCTTTGTAAACTAAATTTGAAAATTCCTAACAAAAAATTCATCACAGTGATATTCAATATATATATATATATATATATATATATATATATATATATATATATATATATATATATATATATATATATATTCCTGATACATAGTAAATTTCATCTATATATCGACCCTCACCCCCATTTGACACACTTGACCACTTAAGAAGATAATTGAAATACTTTGTCTCGAATTATACTTTGCAAAATATTTATCTCCATGCCTCAATATATATATATATATATATATATTCATGATACATAGCATATTTGATCTATATATCGACCCTCACCCCCATTTGACACACTTGACCACTTAAGAAGATAATTGAAATACTTTGTCTTGAATTATGCTTTGCAAAATATTTATCTCCATGTTTCAAGTCGAGCTTCTCTACCCAACCATATGTTTCCCACTTCCTAGTGAAAATACCTCTTTAATTTCATTTTCTATTGTGCTACAACTTGTAAACTTCATTTTCCTCTATCTTTCTCTTTGTCATTTAAATTCATTGGATCTTGTTGTGGAAGAAGGTGTATAGGGTGATTTAGAGGAGGAGTATTTATTTCTTCTCCCTTGACATGTGCAAGGGAGATATATGTGGTGATCTCCCATGTCCACATTTCATGGTAGATAAGTTATGATCTATCAAATCCCACATCCAAAGGAGAAGGCATGTGATAATCTTTGATGTCAATGAACCAAAAGAGATAAAAGGTAACCTTCCAATTGCACATCCAAAGGAAAATGTTGATGGTGTTTTCTCACATCCACACCAAAGGAGAAATCAGTGATGATCTCCTTCAACCAACAAAGGAGATTCTCTACTACAAGTACAATTCTTTTAAAATAAAGAATTTACATTGCTAAACATAGTGGTGAATGCCTATATAGGTGAAGTTCTATTTTTGGTATAAACCACCCTAAGTATTTTGTCATACATTTTCATGATTTATTATATATTCACCATTTTATGCAAATTGCATTTCTCTCAAATAAGTTTCTTTTACTTTTTATTGTGTTTAAATTTTAGATCTCATTTCTATTCACCCCCTTCAGATAAAATTGAACTAGTATTGCATTCAACCTTTATGTTCCCCGAGATAGAACCAGAGTGGTGTTAAAGCATATTAACTGTGGGTGGTGAAGACTCAGAAGGAATCAACTCTTTAGGCTCAAGGAGAAATATTTCTCATTGTTCAAATGGCTTAACTTTTATGTTGAAACAAAAAAATTACAATTAAGTAAATGACTCAACTGATTGGAAAAAATCTAACTAGGTAAGATTACATTCCTTGCATAAATATGTTTTAATTGATTGGAGAATACAATAATTATGACTTGGTAAGTATAAATATAAGAAACATAAATTTCTAAATTTAGTTGAATATAAATATCAATATCTTGATTCCCTTAAATATGTAAATATATATATCTAAATATTTTATGAATGATAAGGATACTAAATTATGTTTGTTACTAGGATTTTGAGATACAATGTGTTTATATTTGCTGATAATACTCATTTACTTATTCATATCCAAATTTATCAAGTTCAGCCAATAATATATGATCATGACAAATAAGATTCTTTGGGAATGAGAAGATATATTGTAGAATTAGTTATCTTAAACAAGATATTAAGTATAGTAGAACATTGCTTAGAAAACATCACACATAGTGTGGCTCTGCTAACTAAGAAAAACATTTATTTAAAAAACATTATGACAAATTATCTATAATTAGTAGTGTATATGATGGAGTATCATTCGAACTTATGGATAGAGGTTGATATCTTATTAAGTGTATATCAGACTTACATGGTTGGATACACATGTCCCAAGGTTGAGTGGTTGGATATGTCAAGTATTTGTACATATGTGAGACAAGTATATTGTTGGATATATGACTATATGCGTATATATTGTCAAAAATACATTGTTTCAAATAGAAATCCTATAAATTTGACAAAGATCAACAATCCAAAAAGTTATTTTACATTCATTACCAAAAACATATAAACAAGTGACAAAGAATAACATTTTATTAAGGTCTCAACCGTATACATAAGGTAAATAAGGTTCGACTACTCATTCTGCTTCCATTTAAAATGTTGGAGTTGCGACTGCTGAATTTAGGGACCACTTTTCAAGATTGTCGTGGATGCCAACCATTATTTAGAAAAACAATATTTTGAAACCAATGATATTAAATTAACGATAGATGGACAAATTTTTCCTTTCTCATGAAATTTAAAACTAACAACACAAAACTATAAAATAATATTGATATGGATTTAAACTTTAGAACTAGAATTCATAATAGTACAAAATCCTTAATAAAAATTGAGAAACACCAATGAAAAATTAGAATATCATCATTAATCGTATTACATGTACGTGAAAGATGTATATATTTACAATCCCACACTAAGAACGTGAGTGTAAAGGGAAATACTATTTTATATTACATCTACTTATATATTCTCATACTTAGACTCTCTTCGAGGTGTGATTAAGAATAACATGTAGATGAAAGATGCATATATTTAAAATGCAACCGTAGCAATGTGAGAGTGTCTGGATAAAACTATCGTGTATTACATCTATTTGTATATTCTCATACTTAGTTTATGTTTTAAATGTAATTAAGATTAATTGCATCAAACAATTCATATTATACCTAATAGTACCACTGAATGGATATCATCCCAATCAAGATAACTAGCATACACTAGCTATGAAATAATGTACTTTCATCTGGGTCACACTTTTTACCAAACAGACAAATAATTATTTATAATATTACCACTCAAGCACGATTTCATCATTATGGATTTACTCTAGATAGGGTTATATATGTATAAATTGGAAGAAAGATGTAACTATACTCATATTCCATTTCTCATCCACACTATGAAATATTTTCTCATAACTAGTATGCAATGATAGTAAAGTGTTTTACCTCAGAAACTATCACATTTAAAACACCCTCATTACAATTATTGTAAAGGAGATCATTCATTTTAATTTTCTCATATTACTCCAATATATCCAAGTATAGCATAAGTATGCAATTAGAGTTTATGTGGTTTTCATCAGAAACAATCACGTTTAAACCATCCTCAATATGAAAAATATCTAAAGGAGATAATTCATAATATTTTTCTCATATTCACTTCAATATATCAGATAAATAATAAGTCCACATTCAAACAACATATTTCAAATTAGAATATTAATATATCATTTTCAATGTGAAATATTAGGGCTATATTTCTTCTGTTAGTTCATTTACAGAGGCAAGGGTAGATAACTCATATTTTCTAAGACCAAACTTCAAAAAAACTAACTAGTAATAATCAACATTGCACTCAAAGAATAAGATAAGATGTTTAACAATGTTGAGCTCCCAATGGAGGTAAATAATGATAATGTAATAGCATGTAAATGAACCTAAATATATGGAAGTATAATAGAATGAAATTCTATCTAAATCCTCCCAATTGGTTTGACTTCATCCATTTAATTAGGCACAACTTTACTTAGGGGATTCCAGCTTTAGCCTGAAATATTGACAAACAACAACCATTATTCTGATGTTGTGTACACGGGTGAAACCACAACAATGCACATAGTAGATAAATGTATGTGGTATGAAAATCTCAATGATTTTACAAATAAGGAACTTCACATTTAAATTCTTGTATCAAATCATAATTCATTTTTCACATTTAATGAATCGATGCTTCTTCCAGCAATGAATTCTATCCCATTTTCCTGGTGGTTTTACAAGTTTAAACTATTTTTTTATTCAACCTCTTCATGACCGTTCTTACATGATATGAGTGTATTTCTCCTTGTAGTTCAAGGGTGAGTTTCTCTATAAAACATACTAATGATATGTTGATATCAGGTTCAAATATAATTTTAGATTTAAATGATACATATAATTCTTTTATCATTTTGTTGGAAATAAACTGAAAAATGCATTTTCCAGAATGAATAGAGTTTAAAAGACCTCAAATATTAGAGAAAGATTAAAGTAGTTAACCATAAATAACCCACATACCTATTTTAAGAGTAAGAGATGCCCAAGAAGTACCACTCTAAGACTTACTCTGAAAAATCACACAACACTTAAGTATTATTGACATTTACAAAACATTTTTTCAGGGATGTAGAAAGGGTCCTATGTTTTAGGTTTAGGATAGAATAGGTGTAATCATATTACAAGTTTTGTATTATTTCAACTCTAACTTTGGGTGAAAATCATAAAGGCGTCCATAATCTATGTTTCATCATACAATTATAATTTACTTTTTTCATTAACATTAGAATGGTTATCACTATTATCAAAGATTTAAGTGACTAGGTTTGGTATTAACACTAGATCCAACATTCAAAAAACACATGGTTATCATTTCTAGGGTTTTTTAACACAAAATCAATAAATGGGGTACCAAAAGGTACTTTAGATCTAGTAACGAATTCAATCTGAAAATCATGTTCATCCAATTCTTCTTATTCTTCTAATTAAATTGATATTTATTATTACATATTTTGATCTACCAATACTTAGCAAGACCTATTTAAAGTTAAAAATACTCGATGAATCACAAGATGACACATCATTCAAATTAACTCCTAATTAAGTGGGGGCTAGCACATTGAGCCAAGAGAAATGACCCCATTGCCCATGCAATGTGAACCTAGTTGTTACACACTAGATGGATAAATGGGTTAGTTGACCCCAAGGATTGTTCATACCTTGTTTAATATCGTTTGTTTCTCCAGCCAAACATGGATGATGATAACCCAAAGGATGATTCTTATCTTGAATGCTTGGTGATGTCAACTGAACCTTCTGCCATCTCTGGATGGTTATAGTTGACACACAAGCCCTTCAAGTTTCTCATTGAATTTCAAAGTATGACTTTCCATGGTTTGGTGGTCAAACGTTAGAAAAGATAACTTTGTTACCACAATTCAAGGTTTCATGGATATATGATCCTCTCTACAGTGGCTCCTTGAGTGGCTTACTATCATACAAAGATGACTTGGATGAATGTTGCATCGTTATGGTCAAGGATTTTGTGGTTATAAGGTGTGAAGGTCAGAGTTGAACACATGTTTCCTCCCAGACCTTGAGTTTGGGGGCACATTTGCGGTATCATGTGGTGCATTTGGCCAAAGGTATTAGATCTCTAATTGATCTATTATTGATTCAACGGTGGGGTTTCCAATAAAGGAGGTGGAATTGGGAGAAGGTGTTAGGGATGAGTCGGTTCCAATTGGCAACCATGGTTGTTTTTTGAGGTTCCCTACATCTTTTTATGGTCTTATATTGGCTTGAAGTTCCTAACAATGTTGTCTACAACTTTGGGAGGGGGAGGGGTTTGTAGGGATGAATGATGGTTTCCTAAATTCTCCAAGAAAATGCCCCAATAAGAAATTATAGGAGACATTTAGGATCGTCAATCATCAAACTAATAGCATGTGGTGACAAGTCAAGGTCCAGGATTGGGGCTTCCCAATAGTTTGTTATCAATAATAATCATTCAATGAATTGATTAATTTCTAAAATATGTTCATGTACAAATAAAACATGTTTTCCTTCTATACTTTCTATAAGCAAAGGTTTATTTGCATGAAGATTATAAAGTTTCATCATGTTACTATCATCTCATCCTAATTAAAAGATAATATTCAAACATACATGTTAATATCCTTTTTTGGGTCTTCAAGTTATCCTTGTGTAAATTCATATATTAGCCTCAAGGCCATTAAAGAACTCCCATCTTGTTCAATTTTAGTTATGTCTTGACAAGGCAATAATTTAATTAATATAATTTCCATATGTTTATATTTATACCATTAATATCATTCCCAAAGGGACTGAAGAAGCAACAATTTCCTATTGGATTATTTATCAAAACATTATTGCAATGGGTAATATTTTTCAATTATAGGTATTCTAAAATGAGGAAAATTACATGTTATCACATCCTTTGCTCCTTCTAAAAATGTTCCCCTCAAAACTCAACTCAAGTCATTTTTAAGATGTATGCAACTTTATTTAGCATTAGAGGGGCTAAGTTTCACATGATTTGTTTTTATCATAATTTTAGGGTTGGATTAAGGTAATACTACTATATTGTCTTATTAAACATCAACATGTTAGCTTGATTGAGTTCTTCAACCTTATACTTCCTTTATATAAAGATGAATTTATTTCTCAGTGTATCTTGGTACTATGTGTCCATCATCCATCCAAAATCAAAGCTACCTCAATTGTTATATAGCATGAGCTTCATAGAGTCAAAACACTTAAGGTGAAGTCTATCCTAATCAACTATTTGACTTCCTTGTTCTAGGTATAACATTTTTCATATGCAAAACTATTATTATTGTTATTATTATTATTCTAAATATTGTTATTCTTATTATTAGTTTTATTATTATTATGATTTTATGTATATAAACATGATGTAAGAAAAGACATTACTTAAGAGGTTGTTCTGATGACCAGGTTTTATCCATCCTTTCCATGGTCTTCAGCATATCTCATACCCATATACGAGGTCATACCAAACTCTAATTATCTATCATGTCTTCCTCAAGAAATGTAGGGTTCATATCATCATGAGAACCTTACCACTTCACAAGGATTCACATGTTCTACTGGGGAGTAGACATATTAGGACTATATATAATTTGGAACGAGATTATTAGAACAAAGTTTCACCTTTACTCGGGATGGAGACTTGTTATTCTTTCAATCCACCTTCTCTAGGACTTCAACTAGAGAAATATATACCTGTCTTAAACCTTAGTCTCCTTCATACTAGGGATCATGAGGTTTTAGAGGGTCCTCAGATCACTTCATTTAGATATAATATACCAATATATGTTCAAGTATAAGGGTATTCAATGCACTACGTGCATAACCATTGATGCTATTTCTAGAAGGTGATACAACACATGTTCTCTCCTTCATATTATACTACCAAATCTAGGTTTAATGTAGGAAAATTTGACAACAGAGATGGCAGAGGAAACACAAATTTTCTTGTCATATTTCCTTGACTAGTAGATCGCGTCAACAACTACAGATTAGGAAATAAGGTTTGTGAGGTACATATTTGGTCCTAGAACAAGTCCAACGACAATCCTCACAATGACGTGCTTCTTTCTCAAGAAGCACTCAGACAGTTGTCGGTGGTGGCCTCCTGGTGTAGCACCACAAATGGAGGTTGACGACGTCCTCCTAGCATGGTGGCAACAACCTCATGCCTCTACGTTGTCCATGTGGACCACTGGGGACTCTTGTCGTTCTTTTAGAACTGATAGGAAGGAGTTGTCCCTTTAGTATCAATGTACTAGCATTGACTTGTTCTCCCAGTTGTCTCTCCCTATTATGGGTAAGACTTTCTTTGGTCTCTCATATTACATAAATTATGAGAGGAAAATATTTTTAAGCATGAGTTGTGTCTTCTAAAAGCCTTGACTAAGCCCCAATTTATAGGAGAGTCAGAGTTTCTAGATCAACTGGGAGTCAAAGAACAAATTTTTAGAAATTTTTTGCTTCTACAAGTCATGAGTCAGTCAACTCACATTCCAAGTCAGTGAAATTGAATGCTTTCCTATTCACAAACTTATTGGCAATTAATGCATAACATGATGTCAACATCAAACCATGACCCAATCTTATTGATCATTGTACCGAGTGATTCACATGCCAAACCAGTCTGTTCAAATTCTTAACCGTTTAGTTCACATTCTAGACTGGTCGATCCATTTTCCAATTCAGACAATGCTCATCCAACGTTGTTTAAATTGACTCAACACTTGAATCAATTGACCTAAAATTTGAGTCGATCAAATCCAATTCTCAGTCAGCCAATTTTCAACCAGTGTTGTTTAAATTGAATACATAAACACTTTAGTAATCAATTTAAGCCTTATTCAGAAGTAAACTCTTATACATGGTGTATCCTATGTGTGTGACCCCATAGGCCCCAAATTATGTTGGCAGTGAATGTCCATAACTAATTTATGACATCAAAGTAATGAGAGGTATCTTGCAAAACATCATTACTACCCAAGTAATTGGATATTTGGAGGACAACTTCTACCTACAATACGTAATTAGTGTTACAATGATCATATAGTTCCTTTGTCTCTAATATCCAAATTGAACTTGAGGCATGAAAACATCATCATCTCAACATTCAATCCATTTTTATTGAACTAGAGAAAACTATCTGAGATGCATGTGAAATCACATATCATATAGTCATTCACATGATTATAGCCATATGTTTCTTAGTCTTGTTTATCAAGTGGCCATGATATCAACTTTAGCAGGAGGGAAAAATCTCATCTACATCACTCATAGTCATTCCCTTGTATCACAATGTATTCGAGTTTCACCATTATAGTAACCCTTATTTAATATCACACTGGATGGTCTCAAAGTATATCGAACAACCTATGATGAATCAGTCACTTCAGGTCTAAGAACCAATATCTCCGCTATCACTAAAGAGTTGATTCCGACTACCATTCAATGATTTCCACATATCACTCTCAAGGTGGATATGTTTGGTACACTCTTCTCTAACAAGTATTTATGTGTTTGGTTTAATATCACATATCGTGACTAATGAGATTATTTCACTAACCAACACACACTCTAGTTTTATGTATTATTGTTGTCTATTATCTTCCACAATAACATTAGAATAGGGACATAATAAGAATGTATGTGTTGTTATCATACATATGAATTCACTATTCAAGTCCTCAACCTGAAGACATATTTCATCAAGTAACATCAACCATGTTATGCCATTATCTCATAATTGAACAAACATATAGATGAAAATTATCTTTGTTATTAAGTAAATCATTTATGAGATATGCCATTACAATAATCATATGATTGGCTCTTTGGGCTTACATGCCAAAATACTCCCACTTTCACTTAGTGTCAATCACCCATGAATTTTATCCCAAGTGATCTAACATGACCTTCATGCTTCTTCGACAAAAAGTGTTTTTGTCAAGGCGTCACCAACATTACTTTCATTTGGTACTATGTAAATCTCCACACCTCCTCATTATATGATCTCTCGTATGAGATGCAATTGTCGTTGTGTATGTTTGGAACACTAATGCGATCTGGGTTCCTAAGCTTGTGCAATAGATCTAGTGTTGTTGCAATACAACTCTATAACATTGTTGATGCTTGAACCACTCCAAATTCAGTGATGAAATCCTTTATCCAAACAACTTCCTTTGTTGCATGGGAGGCAACAATATACTCAGTGTGATGGATTGGATTTTTTCTTAATTTCGAGGATGAAATTTGTTTTAGGGTGTGTAGGATGTGATGGAGTGGACTTTTAGAATCCTTAAATGTTCAATGACATATTATAATTCATATGTTGACTTATCTTGAGAACTCCAAGTACTTTGATAAAATATGGATGATTAGTTGTGTTGACACCAAGATTAAGATCCCTAAGTTCATTCCCATTTGGATTAAGTTGTTTATTGGTCAAGTAGTGGAAACTTGGGATTGGGATTTTATGGGATATAGCTTGGATGATAAAAAATCCTGGGTCAAAGTTTATTAATCGTACCAATTTTTCTAAATGGAGCTATTTAGGTATTAATATGATGAAATCATGTGATTTGTGGTGCACATGCAATATGGTTAATATTATTATGGCCTTTTGATTTGATGAAGATGATGTCACACCCTTTGAGACGAGGGGAGATCCATGGATTGAATCATCGAGTGGGGCATTTCAATCCCTCGTATGCCATCAAACAACCAAGGAGATTCTGCTTACAGTTACAATCAGGAGGACAACTGTGACCCTGAGCATCGTGGTCCTTTAGTCATGGACCAAGCGGGTGAGGAAGGTGTGTAGTTGGAACCATCTCCTCGGTAACTTCCACTGACTTTAGGGTAAATGGTACGAGAAAGAGGGAGTTCTACTCCCCCTCTCTCTCCCCGCCTATGTACTCTCTCTACACCATGGTGAGCTAGAGCCACATGAGAATGTGGTTTGTGGTGGAGTCACAGGCGACAAGCCCGAGAGGCCAGCGACAAGCTCATGGAAGACGAGAGTCACAGACGCCCATGGAATAGCCCATCGATGCAGGCAGGACCCTATGGAGCACAGGAGGCGGATGGGCAACATTGATCATGACAATGTCAGAGAACCATCAAGAAGCCCCAAGCATGAGCCAAGCAGCTGGAAGCACTGAGGGAGTAGGGTTGAATCTGTTGGCCCTGCTGTCTGTTGCACGTCGGAGGAGATCCCAGGCGGCGGTGGCTGACTTACAGAAGAACAAAGAAGAACCAGGACGACAACACATAGGGATGGTGGACGGAGCCGAAGGCATCCTTAATGGTTGATGGGGGGTCATGCATGATCTCTTGTCGGAGGAGCACAATCGACAGCAGCGCCAGAGACCAGCCTTGTGGCAATACTCTGTTTCATAGAGGAAACAGAAGCAGCAGTCTAGATCGTGAGAATGGGGGAAGCCCCGACCCGGGCTAACAGATCCAGGAATCTGTGGATCTATCTTCAAATTTGGCCAGCCCAATAGTGTAGCGTCACCCTGGATGTCCACGTGGTGGCACATGATTGGCCACAGAAAGGTAAATATAATATTTAACAAATTCCCATATCTTCAATAAATCATAGAAAATAGCACGATTACCAAAAAATACAAATAAGGTATCGAAATTTGTAGAAAAAATGAGTAGAACACAGTAGAATGATAATATAAGGCTTTTGATGCATTAATAATAGTTATATCATGTAAGATGTGTAATGCTTGTTTAAAGGATAATAAATATCAAACAATTTTCTAAAATTATTATAACACGTCAGTAAGTCTATAATCATGTTTATAATGCATATGATGTTAGATATGGTCACATTGATGTGCAAAAGCATATAATTTGATTAATATGGCTAATTAGGGCTAATAACACTAAATATAATGCAATTAATGCATACATGCTTAATAAATGATGAAATTTACATAACACTCTTATATCAGTAACTGGAAGCTAATCTGGAACTTTGAAATCAGTTAGATGCATAGAATTCATGTTACATGAGGACGACCCTTAATACATATGATGTAACCCTAATATGGTTAATGAATGTGACATAATGTTAAGTATGTTCACATAATAATGTGACACATGAGTATATCCAGTTGATGAACCTTAATCTGGAAAATAAAAATAATAAGATAATTCTAAGACAAGAATGCAAGTAATGATGCACACATTCTAATGAACTAAGCAAAACCCTAATGAATTGACTAGGGTTAATGATGATGTGAACCTAATGGTGACATGTAATCTTATTTTAACCAGGGTTTGACCAAGATTATAGTTGACATGAGGGATATCTGATGATTAGGTTTATCTATGATCAAGGTATGTCATTACCTCTTACTTGGTTTATTATACAATATGCTTGTATTATATGTGTAGTAAAATACTTGGCATATGATATTGGATGAAATGATTGTTCTTGCATGATATGTTCCTTGATTTTCCATACTTATGACTATGAACACATCAAACATAATATATCTATTCCATTATATGAAAGAACTAAACTCTTTGGTAGTACAATGCTTCGAAGTGACCTAACTCTCTGGTAGTCAGTCACATTGTACATATGATCTAACTCTTTGGTAGTCGATCATAAAGGCCTTAATCTTGATCTCCTTGAGAGTCAAGAGAATGCATAAAAACCTTCAAAAGTCAATGAATGGATATATAATGGAAAATGTGCTTAAAATATGTGCTCTCTTTTGTTAATGAACATCTTTGTGCAAATATATGATTTCTTATATTTCTTTATAACTTCCAAGTATTAGTTTTATCTTATTTCCAAGATATGATGAGAGGTATATAAAAGATATGTAGGCGTACTCAGTATAATATTCTTGAATATTGTGCTGACATGTACCACATGTAATCTTTTGTTTAGGTTGTGGATGTGTGATCTTGAAGAACCAAGATAGTTGAGAGTTGTGTGGTGAGCTGATGTATAGGAGGGACCTATTGATTTAAGATCATGTAGTTTAGTGGTAGTACATGTATATGTATAAGTTTGTTGTTCGATATGTAATATCAAATGCTGTAACAATTCATTATGTAATTATATGTTGAATGGTGAACATGTGTTGTATGGTTTTATTATTGTTCATGTGCATGGGCTACTATGTTTCCTTCTTACTTCCTCTGATTCTCTCTTTCTTAGCCTAATGTGTGATGTTTAAATTGGGATTCTCGCTAAGGTGAGGGTTTCAATTTGGACATCACACATTAGATTAAGTATTTAGAAAATCTGGGGACGTCACAGGTGGTATCATAGCATGGACAATAGCAAAGACTGACATTTGCTCATTATGCAACAAAAAACTAAAGAACCTTGAACTTAATAATCGTTAGGGTTAGATTAGTCATCTTTAGAGACTAAATCTGACCTAGCCTTTAGGTTAGCACCTAGATGTCTGAGAACTAAGTCTAGACTGGTGCTTGTTGTATATCAAGTCCTTAGATGTCGTTCTTTCCTTAAAGTGCAGTGGTATGGGATGTTGCATTATTTGGAAATGGTGTACATCAAAGGAACAGAGATCCTAGACATATGGCCCTCGTTGTCTAGATTAGCTACACTAGTCTACGCCATGTTCTCACCCTTTTCACTAGTTTTCATGACACTTTACTCTCTACTATGTGTGGGGTACTCGTTTTATGATTTTGGTTTTTGATTCCAATCAGATCGAACTTTGATAGTTTTCCGTGACGCTTGTTTTATTGGGAAAAAACTATATAATATTTTATTATATATATGTATTACAAAAATGTGTCCCCACACATGTATGAGTAGGAGGTGGTCATGCAACCTAAGTGAAATTAAATGACATCAGTCTAGAAGAGAGAGTAGTTCTAGATTAGATGTCTAGAGCCTTGTTGGACTATATGATAGATGGTACAGATGAATTAAGATTTGATATAAGTCTTATAAGATAGTTTATGATGATCTATGTTTGTCATTGAGGACATGAGTTTAGTTTTGAGGATTTGAGATAAGTTTTAATGATCCAAGTACGTGTGCTTTTCTAAACTAAGATAAGTTAAGCTAAGACAAGGATGTGAATTAGAACGAGCCTCAAGATCTTTTATGAAGGAGGACCTCTAGTGTTAGGACCAGTTTTAGGGCTGACTCCATAGAGAGTGAGACCCCAGAGGGAGAAGGTTAGAGAACCTAAATTCTAAGATATGAGAATTTTGAGAATATGTGTTATGATATGTCCTAAACAAGAATACTCCTGAGTGATTCAGTTGAGTCACTTTATGTATGATTCTTATAGTCTTGTTGAACCCTAGATGTTCTTAGGAGGACCAAACCCTAGAGTCAGAGAGAGGTTGGTTGTATGTGCATTTGTGAATATGAATACGAGAACCTACCATCTGGGTGAGGGAGAGATGCCCAAAACCCTGGAGGAGGTAATTATGTTAGTTTCTGTGAAGCCTCATACTCGGGTTGATGGTTTCCCACATAGGAATCTAGTGGTGTATAGAGAGAGTTTTGGGCAATCATGTCACATGAGTAAAGACCTGTGAAGAGAATGTCATGGCATGTTTTGGTTTTTGCTAATGTGGCTAGAGCTTGTAAGGTTATGACTAGTGCTAATGAGGTAATCTGAGAACCCTAGACTAATAGATGGAAGATAAAGCATGTGCATATGAGATACTCATAGAGTTGAGTTAGCTCAGAGAGATTGAGCATGTAACTACCCTCATGATATGGGTCAAGAGAGCCTCAATCAGACTAGATGAAGTTTTGATATATGTTTAACAAGCCACTCACATAAGTTTGTTTAGAACAACCATGATGTAATATATGTAAGGATGTGATCTAATCTTAAGACGTGATATATTGACATGATATGATGGAAACCTAGAGATGGTTTGATAGCTCTTTATGCATATATGGTTAACCGTGTAAATGAATAATGATGATATATTAAAGATGGTTAACATTGTGATGCAATCATTAATAAATGTTGCAATTTATTATGAGCAATGAAAGAAGATCATATTAATGAAACATGTTATATGAGGTATTAACCTTAGTACGGAATAAAGATGAGAAATATAGTTTGACAATTAGCACAACATAAATATTATTACACCTTGTTATGATCTATATGGATAAAATGGGTTAACTTTAGCTAACTTTTTCAAAATATGGTAATATGATGTGGAAACCCTAATGCATGAGTAAAGAGAAGGATGCAACCCTAACTTATGAGATGTGTCATTACATATCTAGAGTTTATAAGGCCTTGTTTAAATCCCCTTTAAAGAGGTGCTTCACCCTAGATGTCTTAAAACCTCTAGAGGATGATCCATATATGATTATGGAGTTGTGTTTTTAGATATGTTGCACATAGAGTGGTGTCTTACAAGTGGAAGAAGATCCCTAGTTTTCCTTGGAGTAGGAGGATAGATTAATTTTGAGGAAAAAAAATCTTTTAAGATGTATATGATGTGATGTACTGGATTTTTGCTTAATTTTGAGGAAAAAATTTGTTTTAAGGTGTGTAGGATGTGATGGAGTGGACTTTTGGAATCCTTAAATGTCCAATGACATATTAGAATTCATATTTTGACTTATCTTGAGAACTCTAAGTACTTTGATAAAATATGGATGATTAGTTGTGTTGACACCAAGATTAAGATCCCTAAGTTGATTCCCTTTTGGATTAAGTTGTTTATTGGTCAAGTAGTGGAAACTTGAGATTGAGATTTTACGGGATATAGCTTGGATGATAATCATATCAATTTTTTTAGATGGAGCTATTTAGGTATGAATATGATGAAATCATGTGCTTTGTGGTGAACATGTAATAAGGTTAATATTCTTATGGCATTTTGTTTTGATGAAGATGATGTCACACCCTTTGAGACGAGGGGAGATCCATGGATTGAATCTTTGAGTGGGGCATTTCAAGCCCTCATATGCCATCAAACAAGTAAGGAGATTCTACTTACAGTTACATTCAGGAGGATAGTTGTGACCATAAGCGTCGTGGTCCTTTAGCCGTGGACCGAGAGGGTGAGGAAAGTGTGCAGTTGGAACCATCTCCTCGATAACTTCTGCTGACTTCAGGGTAAATGGTATGAGAAAGAGGGAGTTCAACTCCCCCGCTCTCTCTTCCTACATTTGTACCCTCTGTACACCATGGTGAGCCAGAGCCACATGAGAATGTGGTCTGTGGTGGAGTCACTGGTGATGAGCCTGAGAGTCCAGCGGCAAGCTCGTGGAAGACGAGAGTCACATACACCCATGGAAAAATCCATCAAAGCAGGCACAACCCTATGGAGCACAGGAGGTGGACGAGCAACATCAACTGCGACAGTGTCAGAGAACCATCAAGCGCCCCAAGCTTGAGCCAAGCAACCGGAGACACTTAGGGAGTAGGGAAAATCCATTGGCCCTACTGTCAGTCGCACATCACATGAGATCCCAGGCGGCGACGGCTGACTTATGAAAGAATAGAGAGGAACTAGGCTGACAGTGCAGAGCGATGGTGGACGGAGATGAAGGAAACCTTAATGGTTGATGGGGGGGGCAAATCGTGCATGATCTCTCGCCGGAGGAGCACAATCGATGGTTGCACCGGAGACCAGGCTCACATTAGTACTCTATTTCACAGAGGAAACAGAGGCAGTGGGCTAGATCATGAGAAAGGGGGAAGCCCCAACCCAATCTAACGGATCCAGGACTCCGTGAATCTATCTTCAGATCCGACCGGCCCAACAGTTCAACGCCACCTTGGTTGTCCACGTGGAGGCACATGATTGGCTGTAGAAAGGTAAATATTTAGCAAAATCCCAGATCTTCAAAATATGATAGAAAATAGCATAATTAATAGAAAAATACAAATAAGGTACCAAAATTCTCAAAAAAATGAGTAGAACACAGTAGAATGATAATATTAGGCTTTTGATGAATTAATAATAGTGATATTATGTAAGATGTGTAATGCCTTTTTAATGGATAATAAATATCAAATGATGTTCTAAAATTATGATAACAAGGCAGTAAGTCTATAAGCATGTTTATAATGCATATGATGTCAGATATGGTCATGTTGATGCACGAAAGCATATAATTTGATTAGTATGGCTAATAACACTAAAGATAATGCAATTAATGCATACATGCTCAATAAATGATGAAATTTACAGAACACTCTTATATCAGTAACTGGAAGCTAATCTAGAACTTTGATATCAGTTAGATGCATAGAACTCATGTTACATGAGGATGACCCTTAATACATATGATGTAACCCTAATATGGTTAATGAATGTGACATAATGTTAAGTATGTTCACATAATAATGTGACACATGAGTATATCCATTTGATGAACCATAATCTAGAAAATGAAAATAGTAAGATAATTCTAAGACAAGAATGCAAGTAATGATGCACACATCCTAATGAACTAATCTAAACCCTAATGAATCGACTAGGGTTAATGATAATGTGAACCTGATGGTGACATGCAATCTTATCTTAACCAGGGTTTGACCAAGATTATAGTTGAGATGAGGGATATTTGATGATTAGGTTTATTTGTGATTAAGGTACGCCATTACCTCTTACTTGGCTTATTATACAATATGCTTGTGTTATATGTGTAGTAAAATGCTTATATAATGGGAAGGATGGTTTTAGCGAGTTATACCTAGTCCGGAGGCTTGCTTAGCGACTATACCTCATAGCAAGTGTGGTCTTCAACCACCTATCTTTGACAATGTCTGTGCAACTCCTGGTCTTGACCCGAACTGTAGTTGATTGTCGTCCTTCTAAGATGCAGAAGTCTCCCACCTCTATAGATAGTCCACAAGGACTATCGAGAACTCTAGTCGTCTTAAAGAATGGACTAGGAGTTGTCCTCTTCTGTTGACGTACTAGTCACCAACACACTCTCCCACAACTAGTTGCTTTTCTACAATTGTCTTTCCATCGTTGTTCCTCCCTGGATGGGTAGAACTTTCTTGGGCTCTCTCGGTAACCACAACTAGAGAGGACAACAACTTTGCAGAGCAACTAATGTTCTGAGTTGTAGCTCATGAGAAGCCCCATGTACCCTTCTATTTATAGTATAGGGAAGGGTTAGGGTTCCCAGTCTATGCGGGAGTAGAAGGGTCTATAATTTCCATGAACAATTAAACTATGGTAGGCGAACCAGTCATTTCATAAATAAACTAGTCATTTGGAAAGGTGAGATGATTGGTTCACTAGTAAACCGATCGGTTGGGAGTGTGAGCCGATCGGTTCACCCAGTGAACTGATTGTTTCACTTCCCAAACCTGCCTATAATTGACTTTCCTTATTCGTTTCTAATTAATGCAAATATTAATTCTTGTCCCAATCAAATTGAACAAGTGAAATGAAAAACTTTTCTCACAAATCGAGACAACTCAACACTACTAATTTGGTCCAGTTGAACTGATCGGTTCACCAGAGTGAACCGGTCATCTCACTTACCATGAGATGATTGATTCACCTAGTGAACCGGCCAGTGATCCAAATTGTGCAAAAAATAGTCAATTCAGTTCTCAATTAATTTGACACTCTAATCAGTTGGTTCAACACTTGAACTTGTTGATTCTGAGTCAAGTCTATTGATTGAATGTTTGATTGAGTACCTAAACACTTTAGTAATCAATCCAAACATCATTAACGGATAAACTCCTCTTCTAGGTTAATCCTTTGTGTGCGACCCTATAGGTCCCATTTCATATTGGCAGTGAATGTCCATAACTAGCTTATGACATCACAAGCAAAGAGTGGTACCTAGTTGCACATCAGTGCTACCCAAGTGAAAAGGAAAGTTGGAGAACAATTTTCAATCCTACAATTTGTGATTGGTGTTCTAGTAAATGAATAATTCCTTTGTCTCTGATATCCTGAATGAACTCAAGGCATGGAGTTGTCATCCTTTCAACGTTCATTCATGTTTCTTGAACTAGAGCAGACTGTCTAAGATATGTGTGACATCAATATCATATATTGATTCATAAGTACATGAACATGCCTTTCTCAGTCTCACTTATCAAGTGTCCTGGACATCATACTCCCTTAGGAGGGAAAAATCCCATATCTATCACTCAAAGTCTATCTCATGCGTCAAAGCCACCCAATCATCACCGTTATGACAACCCATGTTTTAGGACTGCATTTGATGATGTCAAAGTGTACCCAATCACATTCGACGAGTGTAGTGATTTTAGGATTAAGAATCACAATCGCCACCATAACTACAAGATATGTTTCTGACTACCATGTCATGTGTGACGTCCCCGGATTTTCTAAAACTTAATCTGATGTGTGACGTCCAAATTGAAACCCTCACCTCAGCAAGAATCCCAATTTAAACATCCCACACGAGGCTAAGAAGAAGAAAATCAAAGGAGTCAGAAGGAAACAATCAGTAGAACATATACATGAACAATAAACAAACCACAACACATGTTCACCATTCAACATATAATTACAACATGAATTGTTACAACATTTGATATTACATATTGAACAGCAAACTACTAAGCATATACATGTGCTACAGCTAAACAGCAGGATCTTAAGACAACAGGTCCACCTATACATCAGCTCTCTACACAACCCTCTCTCTATCCTGGATCTTCAAGAGCATAACCGCAACCTAAACAAAAGATTACATGCCGTACACGTCAGCACAATATTTCATGAATATTGTACTGAGTACGCCTACGTGTCTTTTATTTACCTCTCATCATATCTTGGCAATAAGATAAAACTAATATACTTGGCAGTAACACAAGAATATAAGAAAAGCATATACTTGCACAAGGATATTCATTAACAAAAGAGAACACATATTTTAAGCACATTTTCCATTATATATCAAGGCCTTTATGATCACTACCAAAGAGTTAGATCATCTGTACAAGGTGACCACTACCAAAGAGTTAGGTCAGACCACTACCAAAGAGTTAGGTCATATGTACAATGTGACCACTACCAAAGAGTTAGGTCACTTCCAAGCACACTACCAAAGAGTTAGTGCTTTCATATAATGGATCAGATATATTATGTTTCATGTGTTCATAGCAGTAATCATGGAAAATCATGCAACATATCATACAAGAACAATCATTTCATCCAATATCATATGCCAAGTATTTTACTACACATATAACACAAGCATATTGTATAATAAGCCAAGTAGGAGGTAATGGCTTACCTTCCAAAGAGACATCCTAATCACATATGTATTCCTCAGGTCAACTCTAACCTTGTTCATCCCTGATTAAGACAAGATCATATACTGTCATTAGATTCTCATTATCTTACATCTCATCTTAACCCTAATTATATCCATTAAGGTTTTCATAACTCATTAGGATATTCCCATCATTACTTGCATTCTTGTCTTAGAATTATCATACTGATGTCATATTCCAGGTTATGACTCATTATCTGAACATTATCTTCCATAGCATTTTTGTGCACATTAATTAACCCTAGGTTACACCATTAACCTAGATTAGGGTTTTAAACCATATATTATGGGTCATCTTCATATAACATGAATTCCATGTATCTAACTGATATCTGAGTTACATATTAGCCTCACATTACTGATATGAAGGTATTCTGTAATTACCATGATTTATTGAGCATGCTTGTATTTATTGCATTTTATTTAGGGTTATTAGCCCTAATTATCCATATTAAGCAAATTACATGATTTCGTACATCACCATGGCCATATCTGACATCACATGCATTATAAATGTTATTATTGAGTTACTGACATTTTACCATAATTTTATGTCATCATTCGCTATTTATTATCCACTAAACAAGCATTACACATCTTTCATAATATCACTGAGATTTGAGCATCAAAAGCTTGATATTATAGTTCTAGGTTGTTCTACGCATTTTGTTGAGAATTTTGGTATATTATATGTATTTTTCGGACATCGGAGCTATTTACTGTGAATTATGTAAGATCTAGGAATTATTTGGAAATTCCTACCTTCAAGCCAAACACACGTTGCCACGTGTCTATCCGGGTCACTCCTTGCTGTTGGTGTCAAGTGAGTCACCGGTTCTGTGAAGTGGACCCAGTTCAAGGCTGTCGGCCCAGTCCCCCCTTTCTTTCCGCTTCCTCGTTCTTCCTCGATGCAGCGCCGACGCGAGCGATCTCTGTTCGCTTGAACGGGAGGCTGCCCGACGCCCCCTGCCTTCTTCGTCTGCATCACTTCTAGGAAGCTTCCATCGCAGGCTCGCAGCCTGAAATGATGCCGCAGAGCCGAAGGGGAGCGCTGCCTCCAGGGCTACAACTCTTCTTTCTCCTCGGTCCATGAGAGGATGCCGTCGTGAGGTTCTTCCTCCATGAAGCCACCGCCGCATATGAGATTGATGATCATGTATCCTCTCCTCCAGGCTCGCTGCAGATGGCTCCTTCTCTCGCGATCCCGTCCATAGAACGGCACCACCGCCGTGCGTGCCTCCTCCTCTGGCTGCTGTTGTGCACCTCTGCTCCACGCTGCCGCCCCGACTGGAGTCGTTCTCCGCCCAATCCGCTCGACGCCAACGCGCGTCATCTCCTAGACAACAGCCGCCACCGATGGGCCTCTTCCTGATAGTGAGCGCCGTCACGACATCCTGGGAGTGTTCAGTCTGGCTGGCTGTGGTAGGCCAAACTACCTCCCCCCGTTGCTCCACGTGACCACGAGCTCACTCGGCGCAGACCTTCTTCTGATCATGAGCGCCACTCCCGTCTCGAGTTTCTCACTTCAGCAATGCCGCACCTGCGTCTCCTCCTCTAGGTCCCTCACGCAACCTGCCGTGAGTCATCGGCTAGCTCCTGGGGTTGTGGGAGAAGGGCTCTCGCTCCCACTATTCTTAACACAAACGGATGCGAACAAGGACTCTGTGGGTAGCCACAATCAGGTGTAGGCAACCGTCCGCTCCGTCCACTCCTCAACCCACGACAAGGTAACTAAGAAGACGTGGGAGAAACCTGTTCTAAACGAGACTGTGCCTATTGCTATGGAACCAATCTCCCCAGCCATCGGATGTATCCAAGTGTCGAGACTAGAGCTCCACTAAGCCTATCTGTGGCACTTCATATTCAAGTCCATGGACACTTGATGATCGCTGTTGCGGCCAGATCTCAGCCACGCCGCCCAACCCAGATGCAAGGGGTGCATGACTGAGATGTTGATCAGGACCTAGGCTATTAAAACACTGCTCTATCATACATTAAATTATCTTATTTCATAATATCCAACTTAGATAACTAAATCTAGAAACATCCAATTGCCACCAAACTTGAACCATACCTTTACTACATCTCCAGCTACGTTCTACTCAAATTTGGTGACAAACTCAGCTATTAGTCCATTCAATTAAATTCATCAAAAAGGCATTAAAAGATAGGTCTTAAACATGATATCAACCTCACCTCAACACACTTACTTTATCAAAAGCTTGAAACTCTCAATCTAACTGGAACATATGCTTTCACTTAAGTCATTGGACATTTAGGATTCTAAAAGTTGACTCCATCACATCCTACACACCTTAAAAGATATTTCGTCCTCGAAATTAAGCTAGAAAACCCACTTTGTCACATCATATACATCTTAAAAGAACTTTCGTCCTCGAAAGTAAACCCTACTCATGCTTCTAGGGTAAACTTTTCTTGCTCTCATCCACATGTTGGAACCATTCTATGTGTAACATATCCGCAAAGGTTACCTAGAACCATGCATCCAAAGTACTATTAGGGGTTTTACAACCATCTTGGTGCACGAGCACTCCATTCAAGGTTAAACTCAAGGTTTAGAAACTTAGGTGATGTCATTACATATCTCATATGTTAGATTTGCTTCCTTATCTTTAGCCATGCATTAGGGTTCCCACATCATATTATCATGTTCTAAAAGAGTTAACTAAGATAAACTCATACATCAAGGTTTCATCGACATTTTATTGAGATAATTTGTTAGAACATGTTCAACATTAACATATGCCTTTTAGGAGGGAGTTAACTAAAGTTAACCCACTCTATCCATATGGATCATATCAAGGTGCCATCATCATTATGTTGTGCTAACTGTCAAACTATATTTTTCATCTTTATTAAGCATTAAGATTAACACCTCATGTAACATGTTTCATTCATATGATCTTATTCCATTGCTTATAGTAAATTGCAAGATTTACTAGTGATTTCATCACAAGATTAACCAACAATATCACATTAGCATCATTATTCATGTATATGGTTAACCATTATTATATTGATATCTATTAAACCATCTCTAGGTTTTTATCATATCATGTATATGTATCACATCTTAAGATTAGATCATATCCTTAAATATATTGTATCACAGTTGTGATAAACAAACTTATGTGAGTTGCTCTTTAAACATATATCAAAACTTAATCTAGTCCAACTGAGGTCCTAACCCTTGTCATGAGAGTAATAGCATGCTCAGTCTCTTTGAGCCAACTCAACTCAAAGCATAATATTTATCTTTCCTCCATGATCTAGGGTTATCAGATTACCTCATTGGCACTAGCGATTGCTTCACAAGCTCTAGACACAGAGGCACAAACCAAAACATGCTACAACATACTCTTCTTGGTTTCTAATCATGAAACATCTTACCCAAAACTCTCTTATATACACCACTAGATTCCTATGTGCGAAACCACCAACCCGAGCATGAGGCTTTCACAGAACTAACATAGCTAACTCCTCCAGGGTCTTGGGCTCTCTCCCTCACCCGGATGGTAGGCACTCACATCCATATTCACATGTGCACATATAACCAGCCTCTCTCTGACTCCAGGGTTTGGCCCTCCCAAGGACATCTAGGGTTCAAAAAAACTATAGGAATCATACATAAAGCAACTCAACTCAATCACTCAGGAGTAGTCTAGTTTAGGACATATCATATCACATATCTCATATTTCTCATATCGTGGAGTCTAGGCTCTCTGACATTCTCCCTGTGGGTCTCGCTCTCTCTTGAGCTAACCCCCAAACTGGTCCTAACACTAGAGGTCCTCCTTTGTAAAAGAGCTTGAGGCTCATGCTGACTCACAACCTTGTCTTTACTAAACTTATCTTATCTCATAAAGCATATTTACATGCATCATCAAAACTTATCTCAAATCCTCAAAACTGAACTTACATCCTCAAAGACAAACATAGACCATTATAACCATCTTATATCATCTATGTAAGACTTACATCATACCATCAAAACTTATTTCATTTATTCCATCTATCACATATATCAAAAAGGCTATAGACATCTAATCTAGAACTATACTCTCTTCTAGACTGATGTCATACACTTTCACTTAGGTTGCATGACCACCTCCTACTCGTACATGTATGGGGACACATTTTTGTAATACATATACATATTAAAATATTATATAGTTTTCTCCGATAAAACAAGCGTCAGAGAAACTATCACGGTTCGATCCGGTTGGAATCCAAAACCAAATCCTGAAACGAGTGTCCCACACATAGTAGAGAGTCCAGTGTCATGAAAACTAGTGAAAGGGGTGAGAACAAGGGGTAGACTAGTGTAGCTACTCTAGACAACGTGCGCAATATGTCTAGGGTTTCTCTTCCTTTTATGTACATCATTTCCAAATAGTGCAACGACCCATATCGATGCACTACAAGGAAAGAACGACATCTAAGGACTTGCTACATCAACAAGCACCAGTCTAGACCTAGTTCTCAGACATCTAGGTGCTAACCTAGAGGCTAGGTCAGATCTAGTCTCTAAATGATGACTAATCTAACCCTAAAAGATTATTAAGTTCAAGGTTATTTAGTTTTGAGTTGCATAATGAGCACATGTCAGGCTTTGCTATTGTTCATGCTCTGATACCACATGTGACGTCCCCGGATTTTCTAAAACTTAATCTGATGTGTGACATCCAAATTGAAACCCTCACCTCAGCGAGAATCCCAATTTAAACATCCCACACGAGGCTAAGAAGAAGAAAATCAAAGAAGTCAGAAGGAAACAATCAGTAGCACATATACATGAACAACAAACAAACCACAACACATGTTCACCATTCAACATATAATTAAAACATGAATTGTTACAACATTTGATATTACATATTGAACAGCAAACTACTAAGCATATACATGTGCTACAGCTAAACAACATGATCTTAAGACAACAGGTCTACCTGTACATCAGCTCTCTACACAACCCCCTCTCTATCCTGGATCTTCAAGAGCATAACCGCAACCTAAACAAAAGATTACATGCAGTACACGTCAGCACAATATTTCATGAATATTGTACTGAGTACGCCTACGTGTCTTTTATTTACCTCTCATCATATCTTGGCAATAAGATAAAACTAATATACTTGGCAGTAACACAAGAATATAAGAAAAGCATATACTTGCACAAGGATATTCATTAACAAAAGAGAACACATATTTTAAGCACATTTTCCATTATATATCAAGGCCTTTATGATCACTACCAAAGAGTTAGATCATCTGTATAAGGTGACCACTACCAAAGAGTTAGGTCAGACCACTACCAAAGAGTTAGGTCATATGTACAATGTGACCACTACCAAAGAGTTAGGTCACTTCCAAGCACACTATCAAAGAGTTAGTGCTTTCATATAATGGAACAAATATATTATGTTTCATGTGTTCATAGCAGTAATCATGGAAAATCATGCAACATATCATACAAGAACAATCATTTCATCCAATATCATATGCCAAGTATTTTACTACACATATAACACAAGAATATTGTATAATAAGCCAAGTAAGAGGTAATGGCGTACCTTCCAAAGAGACATCCTAATCACATATGTATTCCTCAGGTCAACTCTAACCTTGTTCATCCCTGATTAAGACAAGATCATATACTGTCATCAGATTCTCATTATCTTACATCTCATCTTAACCCTAATTATATCCATTAAGGTTTTCATAACTCATTAGGATATTCCCATCATTACTTGCATTCTTGTCTTAGAATTATCATACTGATGTCATATTCCAGGTTATGACTCATTATCTGAACATTATCTTCCATAGCATTTTTGTGCACATTAATTAACCCTAGGTTACATCATTAACCTAGATTAGGGTTTTAAACCATATATTACGGGTCATCTTCATATAACATGAATTCCATGTATCTAACTGATATCCGAGTTACATATTAGCCTCACATTACTGATATGAAGGTATTCAGTAATCACCGTGATTTATTGAGCATGCATGTATTCATTGCATTTTATTTATGGTTATTAGCCCTAGTTATCCATATTAAGCAAATTACATGATTTCGTACATCACCATGGACATATCTGACATCACATGCATTATAAACGTTATTATTGAGTTACTGACATTTTTCCATAATTTTATGTCATCATTCGCTATTTATTATCCACTAAACAAGCATTACACATCTTTCATGATATCACTAAGATTTGAGCATCAAAAGCGTGATATTATAGTTCTAGGTTGTTCTACGCATTTTTCTGAGAATGTTGGTATATTATATGTATTTTTCGGACATCGAAGCTATTTACTGCGAATTATGTAAGATCTAGGAATTATTTGGAAATTCCTACCTTCAAGCCAAACACATGTTGCCACGTGTCTATGCGGGTCACTCCTTGCTGTTGGTGTCAAGTGAGTCGCCGATTCTGTGAAGTGGACCTGATTCAAGGCTACCGGCCCAGTCCCCCCTTTCTTTCCTCTTCCTCATATTTCCTTGATGCAGCGCCGACGCGAGCGATCTCTGTTCGCCTGAACGGGAGGCTGCCTGACGCCCCCTGCCTTCTTCGTCTGCATCACTTCTAGGAAGCTTCCATCACAGGCTCGCAGCCTGAAATGATGCCGCAGTGCTGAAGGGGAGCGCTGCCTCCAGGGCTACAACTCTTCTTTCTCCTCGTTCCATGAGAGGACTCCGTCGTGAGGTTCTTCCTCCATGAAGCCACCGCCGCAGATGAGATTGATGATCAGGTATCCTCTCCTCCAGGCTCGCTGCAGGTGGCTCCTTCTCTCGCGATCACGTCCATAGAACGACACCACCACCATGCGTGCCTCCTCCTCTGGCTGCTGTTGTGCACCTCTTCTCCACGCCACCACCCCGACTGGAATCGTTCTCTGCCCAATCCACCTGACGCCAATGCGCATCGTCTCCTAGACAACAGCCGCCACCGATGGGCCTCTTCTTGTTAGTGAGCACCATCACGACATCCTGGGAGTGTTCGGTCTGGCTGGCTGTGGTAGGCCAAACTACCTCCCCTCATTGCTCCACGTGACCACGAGCTCACTCGGCGCAGACCTTCTTCTGATCATGAGCGCCACTCCCGTCTCGAGTTTCTCACTTCAGCAATGTTGCACCTGCGTCTCCTTCTCTAGGTCCCTCACGCAACCTGCCGTGAGTCGTCGGCTAGCTTGCTCCGTCCACTCCTCAACCCACGACAAGGTAACTCGAAGACGTGGGAGAAACCTGTTCTAAACGAGATTGTGACTGTTGCTATGGAACCAATGTCCCCAGCCATCGGATGTATCCAAGTGTCGAGACTAGAGCTCCACTAAGCCTATCTGTGGCACTTCATATTCAAGTCCATGGACACTTGATGTTCGCTGTTGCGGCCAGATCTCAGCCACGCCGCCCAACCCAGATGCAAGGGGTGCGTGACTGAGATGTTGATCAGGACCTAGGCTATTAAAACACTACTCTATCATACATTAAATTATCTTATTTCATGATATCCAACTTAGATAACTAAATCTAGAAACATCCAATTGCCACCAAACTTGAACCATACCTTTACTACATCTCCAGCTACGTTCTACTCAAATTTGGTGACAAACTCAACTATTAGTCCATTCAATTAAATTCATCAAAAAGGCATTAAAAGATAGGTCTTAAACATGATATCGACCTCACCTCAACACACTTACTTTATCAAAAGCTTGAAACTCTCAATCTAACTGGAACATATGCTTTCACTTAAGTCATTAGACATTTAGGATTCTAAAATTCCACTCCACATCATGGTTCCATGTGTCACTCTCATGGTGGGTCTGTCTGATACACTATTCTCTAACATGTATCTATGTTCTTGGTTTGTTATCATATATCATGACTAATGAGACACTATCGTCAATGAATACACACTCTAGTCTTGATGTGTAATTGTTATCTATCAACCTTCCACAATGACATTCTACTAGGGACTCAACAAGAATGTACATACTCTTAATATATGTATGATCTCATTGTTCAGGTCCTCAACCTGAATACATATGACATTGAGTATTGTCATTCTTTAGACATTCATTCTGCTCCATCATTTATCTCATAATTGATTGAGCTAGAATAAATTCGAAACTTACCTTTGATATTTATCAAATGAATCATGACGTATGCCAATCCAATCATCATATGGTAGGATCTCTGGGCATACATACCAACACTTGATTCCTAAGATATATGATTCTTCTCCTAAATCCTTCATAGGGAATGTATTCCCTATCCATGTTTTTACCACTTATAAAGTAGGGACGTCATTCCCCATCAATAGTATGTAATCTACTTACAATATGAGGAATACAATTATGCTCCCACTGATCTTCTTCTAAACACACGGTTCATCTTCTTTTTGACTAAACACATGGTTCAAATTGCACATTCCAAATCTGATATGCTTGCCTCAATCCATAAATTGACCTTTGTAGATTACATACTTTATTTGCATCTTTTGTATTTATAAAACCCTTAGGTTGTGTCATATACACATCCTCAAGTATATTCCCATTAAGGAATGTGGTTTTAACTTCCATCTGCCAAATCTCACAGTCATAATATGCTATAATGGAAAGCATGGTCCTAATGGACTTAACCATGGCAAATGGAGAAAAGGTTTCATCATAGTCAACATGTTCACTTGTTCAAAACCATTTACAAGCAATCAACCTTTATAGGTTTGTACATTACCATCCATGTTAGTCTTCTTCATGAAGACCCACTTGCACCCTATTGGTTTTACCCCTTCATGTGGATCCACCAAATTCTATACCTTGTTGGTGTACATCGATTGCATCTCTAATATCATGGCCTCTAGACAATTCTCAGACTCTGGTCCCTTAACAACTTCTAGGTAGGTTGTTGGCTCATCAGAAATGACCAACTCATCACCTTCTTGAGTCACAAGATAATCTAATCTTTTTTGCTCAAGGTGTGTCATACTAGATCTATGAGGTCCCCATGTTACATGAGGAATTTGAGATTGCACAATAGTTTTTGACTCTTTATGTTCCTTTTGTACCTCTACAGGTTCAATGTTTTCCTGTTGTCTCAGATCTCTTCAATTTGTACTTTCCTCCTACTAATTCCTTTGGAAACAAATTTCTTTTCAAGGAATACAACATCTCTGGCAACAAACACTTTGTTCTCAGGTGGACTATAGAAGTAGTATCATTTTGTTTCCATAGATTATAAAAAAAATAACATTTGTTTGATTTGGGTCAAAGCTTTTCGGGAAACTATTTCTCACATAAGCTTGACATCCCTAAATCTTTGTAAAAGACACATTGGGAGGCTTCCTGTACCATATCTTATATGGTATATATCACAGATTCATTCTTACCCTAATCCCAATCCCACTATCCAAAAGGGCAGTGTTAAAGGGATTAGAGTGCCCGTCCCTGAGTGGCCTAAAAATCACACACAGATAATATGCAAAAATGAAATAACATTCTTTTTTATTAAAATGAACCAAAAGGTTTAGTACATAAGGCCCGTAGGCAACATGGAAAGAGAAATAGATAAGAAACTAGCCAACAACTACATCCCTTTTACAATTAGCTCCCATGTAGAGTCCATAATTGATGTAGCAGTCCCTATTGCAGTGGATAAATGAGTAGATGAATCTAGTTCCTTGCATTACCTAAAATCGAGAAAATCAAGACACAATGTCAATGCAATTGCACAGTACGCTATATAAAAACAAGTAAAGCTATTTATAAGAAAACTAGTATGCTTGGTAGGACTTAGATTTCAAAACATTATCGAACGATCTTCCAAAAACCAAAATGTTATTCAACACGAATTTTATTACAAATTTCCCATTATGCTATAATTCAAGAAGCATGCTTATATTAGTTTATGTGACTCTACTACCCCAACGCGATGGGGAGGTCACCCAGCTCCTTCTCATCATAGGAGATAGGAGATCAAAGTGCAAAATCCCACCCTTCAATCAAGGGGGGTTTGCTTACATTCAATATCAACATCAACTTTTCCAACACCATTATCAACATCCATATACAGGCAATCATAATGGGTATTGTAATTTTAGGGTTTCATGTTTCTCAAAATATAGTATAGAAAAAAAATGGAAGACTACTCATAGGGAACAATAGTTCATCCAAATAAATAGCCAAGCATAAATCAAGAGATACCTAAAAGTATTATCATTACAATCAAGGAGGAGTTGTATAATATCGTACCTTTTTGGATGCTAACCGAGTAAAGGTTCAAGAGTGAAAGGTCAAGGTCTCAAGTAGATCCTAGATCAAACAAGATATAGATTTGAGGGTTAAGATCATATTATGCAAGAACAATGTATTGAGTATGCAAGATTAGGGTTTTGCATTCCTATACAACCCTAGGGTAGATCATCCATTTATAATCAACATCATATCAATATTTTGACATTTAGTCAAGTATCAAGCTTATATCGAAAATGAATGATCTACTTTGGTGTTTTTAGGAATCATAATAGATAACCCTAATTATATCATCAATATTCGAGTCATTATTCAAGTTTCTAGATTACAATGATAGGTTTTTGCTTAAACATTAGAGTAAGATTGCATGATAGATCAGGAACTTGGTTAGGATCATGAACTTAAGAAAATTATCCATTTTATACTTAAGAAGGTTATTCAAAGGTACTTGCATTAAAATAGAGAATATAGATACGAAATAGGTTCTGAAACCATTTTTATTAAATTGGGATAATTTTTCTGATGAAAATGGACTATAATTTTGATATGTTTGGAGCTAGGAATCTCAAGATACCATTTTTGCAAGTTTGAGCCATTTTCTATAATTTTGGGTAGAGAGGGAAATTAACAGAAAATGAGGGCCGTCGATCTTTGGTCAACTGTGGACTCATGAGGTAGATCAGCGGCAGGGAGAAGCCGTGTTCTTGGGCACGTGCTCGCGGAGAATATCAGAGGAAGGACTCACGTGGGGATGCGTGGCCGTCGATCTCGCCTTGGACCAACGTGGGATCCGATCCGAGGGTCGCTGCTGGTCGTCCCAAGTAGTAGAACCCGCCCATGAGCAGGGTTGCTCCGCAGTGGTGTGTGTTGGTATGTATGCCCATAGAGCAAGTCATATGATGATTGTAATGGGATACTTTGTAAATGATTTGAATAATAATAAAGGCAATTTCCGATCTATATGTTTAAACTGTTTCTGAGATGATGGTGTAACATGATAGATGTCTAAAGAACTATTTTACTAAATGACGTATGCTTTTGGGTTGAGGACCTAAACGATGAGATCATATGGATGCTAAGAGTATACATTCTTGTTTAGTCCCTAGTCGGTTGTTATTGTGGAAATAACCATAGACATCAATAACACTGAAGACTAGATTGTGTGTTGGTTGATGACAGAATCTCATTAGTCATGATATAGTGATATCAAACCAAGCACATATGTACTTGTTAGAGAACAAGGTACCGGATAGACCCACCATGAGAGTGACACATGTAACCATGACTTGGTAGTCACAGTCAACTCTCACAGTGATGGTGGTGAGTGTGATTCTTAGACCTAAAATCGCTACACTCAACACATGTCGTTGGGTACACTATGACATCATCAAACACAGTCCTGAAACATGGGTTGTTATAAAGGTAATGATTGGGTGGCTTTGACACATGGTTCTTTTGAGGGGTGAGTGATAGATATGGGATTTGTCCCTCCTGAGGGAGTTTTATGTCCTTGGCCACTTGATGAGTAGGATTGAGAAAGGCATGCGCATGCACGTGTGAATCAATATGTGATATTGATGTCACACACATCTCACCCAGTCTGCTCTGAGATCAAGGAAATGAATGAATGTTGACAGGATGACTGTTCCATGCTGCAAGTTCATTTAGGATATCAGTGATAAAGGAATTATACATTCAGTGTAACACCATTCACAAATTTTAGGATCGAAAGTTGTTCTCCAACTTTCTATTTCACTTGGGTAGCACTGATGTGTGACTAGGCACCGCTCTTTGCTTGTGAAGTCATAAGTGTTATGGACTTTCACTGCTAATGTGAAATGGACCTACAGGGTCACACACATAGGATTTAACCTGGAATAGGAGTTTGTCCACAAACATGTTTAGATTGATTAGTAAAGAAGTTTAGTAGTTCAATTAAACACTCAATCAATTGATAGCTCAGTATCATAGTGTTCAAGGTGTTCGACTGATGGATTAGAGTATGAGATTGATTGAAACTGCGATTGGCTGATTCTGCACAATCTGCACTCCCAACTGATCGATTCATGTGATGAACCGATCGACTGAGCTTGGTGAACCGATTGGCTCAACTGATGAGTCGATTGGCTCATGGACAGGGTGAAGCGATTCATTCAAGTGTTGAAACGATTGGTTCAAGTCCAACTGAGCAAGTTGGGAAAGTAAGATTCATGAGAAATTTCCTTTCGTTTCACTTGCCCAATTTGATTGGAACAAGGATTGGTATTTGATACCAATTCAAAACAAAAAGAAGAAAAGTCAATTGGGAACTGATCAGGACCACAAACTGACTGGTTTAGAAGTGAACCAACCATTTCATGGGTCCCAACCGATCAGTTGAGGTGTCAACCGATCAGCTCAGATCCCCAACTGACCGTTTCAGTTGTGAAATGATCGGTTCAGGTTACGCAGTTGGTTGTTTTTGTGGAAAATCTCGAACCCTTCTACTCATGCTTTAGTCCCGCATTGCCCGGGATAGAGAACCCTTTCCCATGACCCTCCTATATATAGGGGTATTGGGGGCTTCTCAAAGTACAACTCAGTGCAAACAATTGCTCTATGAAGTTGTCGTTCTCTCTGGTTTTGGTAACCGAGAGAGCCCGAGCAAGTGCTACCCGATAAGGGAGGCACAGCAAGGGAAAGACAGCTGCAGAAAGCAACTGGTGGTAGGAGAGTGTGTTGGCGACTAGTACGCCGATAGGAGGGTACGACACCTTCTGATACCTTGTGGGACAAGGAGATCAGAGTTCCAGGAAGTCTGTGTGGACGACTGCCGATGCGGGAGACCTCAGTCGCTCGGAGGACAACTGTCAATCCCAACAGTCCCGGTGAGACCAGGAGTCTTCAGTCCCGGTGCGACCAGGAGCTGCACAGACACCGTCCAAGACCGGAGGCGAAGACCGCGCATGGTGCGAGGTACTGTCGCCGAGCAAGCCTCGGGACAAGGTATGCATCCACAAACCATCTTTCCTATTGTGTAGACGTTGATGCGATTCCTTTTGTTCTGGGTTTTGGGGAAATTTTTTTTTCCGCTGGTTCTCTGCCTCCCCTAAAACCTAACAGTGATATCAGAGCCACGTCAACTGCTCTATATTTTATGATTAATGATACGATCGATTTTGGTTTTTTGCCTATATTTATTGCAGACGATGTGAATAAAATTGGCTTTATGCATGTCCAATCCACAAATCCCAAATATACATATATGATATGTAATATTAATGCACTCGATATGTGTCACCCTTAAACGAATTTTGTGGTGGATGTGTAGCATGGTTATGGCCTATAAACCCTATATCTGTGTATGGTTGTATGTGGTTGCTTGCATCTCGGTCTGCGCACCGATTCCCCTTCTCCTATTCCTGATGTAACTCGAAATAATTCAAGATTTCCTTTCCTACCTTTGCTCCCCCCAAATGTAACTCATGGTTTCACAATTCAATTGTAAATAGGATAGATTTTATTTCCTGTTATGTCAAAGAATGGAGGACGACCTAAGATGATCGGTTCAAGGAGTGAACCCATCGGTTGGTGTTCTAGATGACCGGTTTGAGGAGTGAGATGAGAGGGTGGCGATCTGAGGAGATGCACGACGATTGGTGAACCGATCGGCTGGTGGCACCCGAACAACCAACTTGATGGCAAGCCGATCAGTCATGGAGATGAGTTGATCAAACCCAGAAAGGCAGACACAGATTTCATCTTGTACAGGTTGCATGTGATGTAGATCTAGATGACCGTGATTCCTCTTGGCTTGAGGAATCACAATAGGATGGCCATAATCATTGCTTTTATCATTTTGCATGTTTTTCTGTGGGATATAGCATGTATATGATACATACTATATATTGTGGTGATTGGATATGTATATGTATATAAAACCAAATCCCTCATTAAATATTAAGTTTTAGATGCCTTCCAAATGTGACACACGTGAAAAGCTTGATCGACCAAGTGTAGGCACGCCCTAGCGTGGTGCACCGTATATCTCGTGGCAGCGTGAAGGATGAATGTGTGGGTCTGCCCTAGCAGAGTGCATATTCATCGTGTTGTCTTTGGGTCAGACTTAACAAGGTGATCTAGATGGGATCTAGTACCTTGAGCCATGGAGATGATCATGTCAAAGAGTTGCATATGACATCTTTCAAGAGTTGCATATGATGCAATTGGCAAGAGTTGCCTACCTGGGAGATCTGAGCTGTGGGTGACAACCCTAGCTGGTCCATGGCTCAGAGGATTTCAGGATCTTGACCCACTAGAAGATTGTACACTGCAATCTTCTGAATTGATGGTGAGGGCTATCAATTTGAGTCAAAATAGTGGGAGTTGTAATTAATCAAAGGCCTAATTAACTATCGTCAAATTTTACTCAAATCAAATCAAAAATGAGTTTTGAAAAATTGCAATTTTCTCTTGTAGAATGGCAAAAGAATCACCTTTTAAAATGGGAAAATTAATTGAGAACAAAATCCATAACTGGTTGAGGATTGTGAGAAGTGTTATGCACAATCTAGATATACCAGGAGCCTTTGAATCCACTCTATGTACGCTTGATGCATTGGTGAAGAAGAAGGAAAGTTCATTGATAGAGATCAATGGAATGGAAGGTAAGGGAGAGAAGGGTTCTCTCGCCAAACCAATTTCTTCTACATGGAGAGGATGGAAGGAACGATGGAAGAAGAAGTTAGAGATAGAGATATCTACTTCTGGTGTATACGTGATAGAGATTAACTTTACTACTTCTTCATCATGGGTACTTGATAACAGATGTAGATCTCACATTTGTTCAAATGTGAAGGATCTTAAGAGAAGTAGGCCTTGGGGAAAGGTGAGGTTGAACTACGTGTTGCTAATGGGGCAAGAGTTGCTGCCAGTGCCGTAGGAACATATGAGTTAACTCTACCAAGTGGGCTGGTAATAGAGTTGAAGAACTACTATTATGTACCTGCCATAAATACGAATATTATTTCCATCTCTTGTTTGGACAAAGATGGATTTGAATTTCTTATTAAGAATGGAAAATGTTCCATTTCTAAAGATGGGATCTTTTATGGCAGTGCCCCAATGTCTTATGGTTTATACATGATAGATCTAGAGACAAGTGTATACAACGTAAACACCAAAAAGAAAAACCTCAACAACTCAAACAAAACATATCTTTGGCATTGTCGTCTAGGGCACATAAATGAGAAGCACAATTATAGACTCCATAAAGATGGTTATATAGACTCTTTTGATTATGAATCAATAGAGACATGTGAATCTTGTTTGTTGGGCAAGATGACCAAGACTCCCTTTTCACGTAAAGGTGAGAGAGCTAGTGATCTATTAGGATTCATACATACTGATGTATGTGGGCCTTTTAGAACTAATGCTAGAGGTGGGTATCAGTACTTAATTACCTTTATTGATGACTTCAGTAGGTATGGCTATGTGTACCTGATGAAACATAAGTCAGAAACCCTTGAAAGGTTCAAGGATTTCATGAATGAAGTACAGAATCAACTTGGTAAAAGTATTGAGGCACTTCGATCTGATCGAGGTGGAGAATACTTAAGCCAGGAGTTTGAGGACCTTCTGCAATCCCGTGGTATTGTATCACAATGGACTCCTCCTAGAACACCACAGCATAACGGTGTGTCTAAAAGAAGGAATTTCACATTGTTGGATATGGTGCGATCAATGATGAGTTTTACTGATCTTCCAATTTCTTTCTAGGGTTATGCTCTTGAAACCGCCGCGTTTACACTTAACCGAGTACCATCTAAATCGGTTCAAAAGACACCATATGAGATATGGTATGAGAAGTGCCCCAATTTGTCTTTTATGAAGATTTGGGGTTGTGAGGCTTATGTCAAGAAAATGTTTCCTGATAAGCTTGGACCCAAATTCGATAAATGTTATCTTGTTGGATACCCCAAGGAAACGAGGGGATATTACTTATACCACCCTACTGATAACAAAGTGTTTGTTTCCAGGGATGTTGTATTCCTAGAGAGGGAATTTATTTTTAAAGGAAGCAGTGGGAGGAAAATAGAGATTGAAGAAGTTCAAGCCCAACAAGAAAACATAGAACCAGTAGATGTACAAGAGGAAAATGCAAAATCACAAGGTGTTGTGGAATCTCAGTCTCCTCAGGTAACACAAGGACCTCATAGATCTAGTAGGACCCGCCTTAAACCTGAGAGGTTTGGATACTTTGTGACTCAGGAAGGTGGTGAGTTGATCATAGATGATGATCCAACTACCTACATAGAGGCTATGGAGGGACCAGATTCTGAGAAATGGCTTGAAGCCATGAGATCCAAGATGGAATACATGTACTCAAACAAAGTATGGACTTTGGTGGAACCACCCGAAGGGGTAAAACCCATAGGGTGCAAGTGGGTCTTCAAGAAAAAGACTGACATGGATGGAAATGTGCAAACTTATAAAGGCAGATTGGTTACGAAGGGATTTCGACAAGTTCAAGGTGTTGACTATGATGAAATCTTTTCTCCAGTTGCCATGATTAAGTCCATCAGGATCATGCTTTCTATTGCAGCTTATTATGATGATGAGATTTGGCAGATGGATGTTAAAACTGCATTCCTTAACAGGAATATAAATGAGGATGTGTACATGACACGGCCTGAAGGTTTTGTAGATCCAAAGAATGCCAATAAAGTCTGTAAGATGCAAAGGTCAATCTATGGATTGAAGCAAGCATCTCGTAGTTGGAATCTTCAATTTGATGAGGAAATCAAAGTGTTTGGCTTTATTCAAAATGAAGATGAACCTTGTGTGTACAAGAAGGTTAGTGGGAGCTCGACCACATTCCTCATATTGTATGTGGATGACATACTTTTGATGGGGAATGATGCCTTAGTCTTAGAGAAGGTAAATACTTGGCTTGGGAATACTTTCTCAATGAAGGACTTAGGAGAAACATCCTACATTCTAGGAATTAAGATCTATAGAGATCGATCTAGAAGGCTTCTCTGACTAAGTTAGAGCACGTACATCGACAAAGTGTTGAAGCAGTTCAGCATGGAGAACTCAAAGAGAGGCAACATCCCCATGCTACATGGAGTCACCGTCTCTAGAGCTCAATGTCCCCAATCTTGTAATGAGAGGGAGCATATGAATGGGATCCCGTATGCATCAGCCATTGGATCCATCATGTACACTATGTCGTGCACACACCCAAATGTGTTGTATGTTCTCATCATGATGAGCAGGTACCAGTCAGATCCCAGGGATGCTCACTAGACAGCCGTAAAGAACATCCTCAAGTACTTACGAAGGACTAAGGATCAACTTCTTGTTTACGACGGCGAGGAAGAGCTGGTTGTAAGGGGTTACACCGATGTAAGCTTCCAAACTGATAAAGATGATTACAGATCGCAGTCAAGATTTGTATTTGGCCTTAATAATGGAGCTGTGAGCTGGAAGAGTTCCAAGAAAGAAACAGTTGCCGATTCTACTACAGAGGCCGAGTATATTGCTGCTTCACATGCAGCAAAGGAGGCTGTGTGGATCAGGAAGTTCATTTCTGAACTTGGTGTAGTTCCCAGTAGCTGTGATGCAATTGAGCTTTATTGTGACAATAATGGAGCTATTACACAAGCTAAGGAACCCATATCACATCAACGGTCCAAGCACATACTACGGCGCTTCCATCTCATACGAGAGATCATACATCGAGGAGATGTGAATATTTGCGAAGTACCAACTGAAGACAACATAGCTGATCCACTGACTAAGGCCCATTCTCAGCAGAAGCATTATGGCCATGCTAGGTCAGAAGGACTGAGGTTCCTTGGTGAATGGCTCTAAGTGCAAGTGGTAGTCTGTTGGTATGTATGCCCATAGAGCAAGTCATATGATGATTGTAATGGGATACTATGTAAATGATTTGAATAATAATAAAGGAAATTTCCGATCTATATGTTTAAAGTGTTTCCGAGATGATCGTGTAACATGATAGATGTCTAAAGAACTGTTTTACTCAGTGACGTATGCTTTTGGGTTGAGGACCTAAATGATGAGTTCATATAGATGTTAAGAGTATACATTCTTGTTTAGTCCCTATTCGGTTGTTATTGTGGAAATAACCATATATATCAATAACAATGAAGACTAGATTGTGTGTTGGTTGATGACAAAATCTCATTAGTCATGATATAGTGATATCAAACCAAGCACATAGGTACTTGTTAGAGAACAAGGTACCAGACAGACCCACTGTGAGAGTGACACATGGAACCATGGCATAGTCACAGTCAGCTCTCACAGTGATGGTGGTGAGTGTGATTCTTAGACCTGAAATCACTACACTCAACACATGGCGTTGGGTACACTTTCACATCATCAAACGTAGTCCTGAAACATGGGTTGTTATAAAGGTGATGATTGGGTGGCTTTGACACATGGGGATTTTGAAGGGTGAGTGATAGATATGGGATTTGTCCCTCCTGAGGGAGTTTGATGTCCTTGGCCACTTGATGAGTAGGATTGAGAAAGGCATGCACATGCACGTGTGAATCAATATGTGATATTGATGTCACACACATCTCACCCAGTCTGCTCTGAGATCAAGGAAATGAATGAACATTGATAGGATGATTGTTCCATGCCTCGAGTTCATTCAGGATATTAGTGACAAAGGAATTATACATTCACTGTAACGCCATTCACGGATTGTAGGGTTGAAATTTGTTCTGCAACTTTCTATTTCACTTGGGTAGCACTGATGTGTGACTAGACACTGCTCTTTTCTTGAGAAGTCATAAGTGTTATGGACTTTCACTGCCAACGTGAAATGGACCTGTAGAGTCACATACATATGATTTAACCTGGGATAGGAGTTTGTCCACAAACATGTTTAGATTGATTACTAAAGGAGTTTAGTAGTTCAATTAAACAGTCCATCAATTGATAGCTCAGTATCATAGTGTTCAAGGTGTTGGTCTGATTGATTAGAGTATCAAATTGATTGAAACTACGATTGACTGATTCTGCACAATCTGCACTCCCAACCGATCAGCTCATGTGATGAACCGATCGGTTGAGCTTGGTGAACCGATCGGCTCAATTGATGAGTCGATCAACTCATGGACATGGTGAAGCGTTTCGTTCAAGTCCAACCGAGCAAGTTGGGAAATTAAGATTGATGAGAAATTTCCTTTCATTTCACTTGCCCAATTTGATTGGAACAAGGATTGGTATTTGATACCAATTCGAAACAAAAAGAAGAAAAGTCAATCTGGAACTGATCAGGACCATGAACCGACCGATTCAGAAGTGAACCGACCATTTCATGGGTCCCAACCAATCGGTTGAGGTGTCAACCGACCAGCTCAGATCCCCAACCAACCATTTCAGTTGTGAAATGATCAGTTCAGGTTACGCAGTTGGTTGTTTTTGTGGAAAATCTTGAACCCTTCTACTCCTGCTTTAGTCCCGCATTGCCCGGGATAGAGAACCCTATCCTATAACCCTCCTATATATAGGGGTATTGGGGCGTCTCAAAGTAAAACTCAATGCAACCAGTTGCTCTGTGAAGCTGTCGTTCTGTCTTGTTTTGGTAACCGAGAGAGCCCGAGAAAGTGCTACCTGACACGCTTTTTACGTGTGTAGAAACACAAGTGTACGCGTCAATGTAATATAGGCCTTTGTGAGGCCCGAGTCGAACTCAGGGATACGTGAATTGTCAGAGACTACTACTAACTACTCGCAATCAGCTAGACCGATTAAAGAGTTGGAAGTTGTTGTTAAAATTAAAAGAAAATGAAATAAAACAAATTAAAGCAATTGATTAAATGTTTGGTTTAATCAATTCAAGATGAGATCTGTAGGATTGCGGTTTCACTGCGAGTTTTCATTGTATTAAATTCTATTCGGTCATTCAAATTTATCTCTCTATCCGGGTAGTGGCCTGAAATCAGAATTGCCCACTGTCGTGGTACAATTCACTACCTATGTCTAGGTCGGTTCTACCGTCGTAGTAACCTATACCCTAAACTAGGTGCATTAAAATCGATCTCTCGGTATCCACCATTAACCTTACACCACCTAGTTCAAGGGATTTGTCAATTAACGTGAATTTTGTCTATTTTCAACCGTTAATTCTTCTTTCAAAGTAATTAAGGGCATTAAATTATTATTACAGTGATCAAGCATAATAATATAATTGAGAAAACGAAATTATACCACAGATTTAAGAGATAAAATATGAATTACTATGCTAAAATTGTCATGCAATGAATTCCCGGGCTACTCCCGGTCCTAAAGACAAAGGGAATTAGCCCCACATGTTCATCTTAGAGCAAAACATGGAGTAGAAAAAGGGAAACATGGAGAAAAATGTGATTGAGTGGTGAAACTCCTGAATGGAGAATATCTAAGTGCTCCTTGGTGCAGAATATGCATTCTCCCGTCTTTCATTGGTGGAAATCATCTTCTTCGGCGTCCGGATCGGCTGGGGCATGCTTCTGGGCTCCGTTCTTCTCTCCACACCTTCTCGGGACATGTGCAGCGGCTAATGATGTGATCGATTGCTCTTGGCCGCCGTCATTAGGTATAATCTCCGAATTAGGTCGCCAAATAATCACAGCCGTTGGATTTAGATCGATCTGAAGAAAACTTGTATCTGACGGTGTTGATACCATAGACGAGGGTCGATGGTATCGACCTGGCGTGATATCGGCAGTTCTTCTTTTCTTTTGTCTTTGCGCCTGATGCTATCTTGATACCATCGACGAGTGTCGATGGTATCGACAAACCTGTAGCGACGGTTTTGTCCTTTTGTGTCGCTGTAGCTCCACCTGTCGATAGTATCGACTGATGTGTCGGTAGTATCAACTCACTCTTCGCCAGCAACCTGATGATAAATTGATACCATCGACTCTGTTGTCGCTAGTATCGACTTTCTTCTGCTCCTTGTGGCTGGCAACATGTGGTCCGGTCGATGGTATCGACCACTGTCGATGGTATCGACAGAAGCAGATACTTGTTTTTCCTGAAATTACAACACGAAACCACATAAGCCTACACAAAATATATTCTTGTAATAATTTGTGCTCAAAATACTGAAATAAGGGAGATTTGACATAGAGAAGTATCATAGACCAAAGTAGATGAATTATGCAACATTAGCCACAGAAATGACTAATAAATGCATAAAACACATATAAAACAAGCCTATAAATGCGACTCAAAATCATCGCATCAAACTCCCCTAAGATTGAACATTGCTCGCCCTCGAGCAACTAAACCTTAGAATAGAATTGCCAGAGTCAATCAAAGAACAAATCATCACAACAGACATCCCATATGATCCCCACCGGACATTCACATTCTGACCCTCACTAACCATGGAATGATAATTACCCTAAAGGCGACAGTAATCATCCATAAAAGATTTCTACCTCAAAACTGATGAACACTATCACATAAGGCAGTTAACATAATAAAATTCGTCGGTCCAGACTCGATGCATCTTGTGATCTCTTATACTACGTTGCTCACCCTAACTACCATCTAAATGGAAGCAGCTCTCCCGATATTCACAAGTGAGGAGAAAATCACAGTGGCCTACCAATCCGACCAACGTGTGGATGAAATGGGTGGCTCATGGAAGAAGTGGAAGCATTATACGGTTTCAACATGCATAAAACAAAAATGCCCTAAATGATGCATTTGCACATGAACATGCCCTAATGCCTAAGATTGGGTGGAATGATGCATGCACTAACATCCCGTCTCAAAATGAGATGGATATCTAACTTAGCTACATCATGTACTTACTGATCTTAAGATGCAGGTGAGATTATGTTCCTTTCTCCCTCTTATTGTACTTGCTTCTTAATAACTTTCTTTTTCTTTTTCATTTTTTTTAAAAAAAATTTTCAGGCCCTTATATCCACAAATGACAATGAATAATTTATTGGGCTTTCTTTTTCTACATAACTCAAATATTTGAACTATTTAGAAGGTATGGAACAATTTTAATTCACCATTAAAGAAGATATGAGGTACATGATGTACTCTATGCATAAAAATTATCAATGCAACTAAATGACATGCACCTAAGGATAATGTGCATGTATAACTATTCTATTTTTTTTTATGCAAAACATATGAAAGTTGTTACAATGCAAAACCTATCTACATGATATGCAATCAAAAAGGTTAAAGCCGTAAAGTACTTCCAATTCTTATGGTGGATTGTGAAAAACAATTGGGTGGAAAGATCACAAGACTAATTGACTGAACCTTTGAAAAGTATTATGTGTCCCTCCTTACTGACCTGTGTAGTAGTTAAGAGGTTTCTCTCTCTTACTTCAAATTAGAGTCTCATTATCATTTGGTCAGTTTAGGCTCAAACAACCAATTCCGTCCACTTTTCATGAATCATTAGGAATGTACAGTTGTGATTTTATGTTTTAAAGTTGACAAAACCAATCATTTTCTTAAGTTATGTGCTCAAAGTTGAACAACACTCAAGCTTGCGAACACTCAAAATTTTTTAATATTTTTAATTTTCCCTTAATTCCCATGTACAAGCAAGTGAGATGACACATGACTTAAGACATCCACAATTACACTAGATAGAACATGGATTCTACAAACAAACTAAGATTTCAAGAAATAAATGACAAGAACAAAATAAAACTAAAAACTGAGAAAATAAAAGATAGAGCTATTCCAACTACCCCCCCAAGCTTGAATTCGACTATGGCCTCATAGTCAAAAACAATCATAAAGGTTGGAACAGAGATACCGATTTACTCTTCTGGAGGAGGCGGGTACTATGGGGCCGTGGGGTCCCAGGATGGGTACTGCCCCTGAAAGCTAGGATCATACTGGGGCATGGGTGGAGGTTGTGGATACCCCCCAAAGTAGTTCTGGCTCCAGTAATGATCATAAAAAGGCTGCTGCTACATCTCCATCCTATGCAACCTGTCATGAATCTGTTGTTGGTTGTTGAGGAGGAGGCGCTCATTCTCAAAGATCACCCTCTGATTGTCAAGTAACGGGTTTGTCATCTCCTGAACACCGGTGTACACTACTGTATGGTGCTGCTACATTTGTTGTATATCCTACAACATGACATACATTCCTTGCATGGAATAGACATCCTTGCTTGGCTGCGAGGGCGGTGGTGGTGGCAGAGGTTGCGAAGATGAAGACGCACCCGGATGCATGCGAGGACACTTCCTAGGTGCTACTCGTGCCCGAAGAGGAGTGTAGCCCTCCTCTTCCTCTTCAGCCTCGTCATCATTATTGTTTTTGTCGTCGTTGCCACCGTCTTCATCAGAGTCAGCAATGGCTATGATGGGCCATCGGAAATGTGGAGCACCCTCAATATTGAAGACAAGATCGGGAAGCGAACATTCTTGGTATGTGTGGTTTACATGGCAATGTGCATAAGGTAAACCATCCCGAAGCAAGATGAGGTTTGATCGGTGAAGATGTTGCAAATTGACCTTGCTTCTGTTGGAGAGCGGAGTCAAGGTTACGAAGTTTAGCCCAAGGTAGTGTGCCAGCGGAGTGATGAGTCCTCTAAAGTGAATTGGAGCCTTCCGCGTACTCTGCTTTACCGCCAACACTCGCTGCAGAAAGAAAGCTCCCCAGTTGCATTCTTGGCGCTTGAGTAGTTTGTACAAGAAGAACATGCCCATCTCCTGGAATTTGCTAAGAGACAGATCACCCCTAGCAAATAGGGTAGAATACATCATCCGGTGGATAATCCATACGAACGAATGCTCGAAGTCAGCTACTGCTACATTGTGGTAGCTCACCGATTTGCTCAGCGGCACCATCACAAGCTCGGTGAAGATCACGTCGTAGTTGGTACGGTTTTCCGGACGCCGGTTGTCACTTCGCAGATGATTCCAGTTGTAAATCTCATTGAAGTGACGGAGTGTAAGATCGTAGTCATTGTTGTACAGCTGGAAAGACACCCGACCCTTGATCCACTCGCGGTCCGTGACAATGATGTCGTTTGACACGACACAGACGTCCAGCGACGCCATGAATTCAGCCACCAACTCCTTGTATGTCAGCCAGTCACCGAAGAACGGCTGGCCATCGGCATGGTACTCCATCTCGTCAGGCGTCCTGCTCGTGTGTCTCGCCTGCCCTTTCAAGACGTAGGCGAGATTAGCGTCAAACCCCGAGTTGCGGATCGTCTCCCGCTCAACATAGCGGGTCGGCTCAATTTTCCTCTTCATGATCTCCTCGTAGATCTTCTTGACCTCTGTAGATGGATGGACAATCTGCGGGCATGAGATCGATGCAGTCGGTGGAGGAACGAACTCCGGGATGTCCATCGGATTGGCACGCGAAGAAGATGCACCAGCAACATGCACCATGGTTGCAGAAGAAGGAGGAGTAGAGAAAGAGCTCGGTGAAGATCGGAGAAGGAAATATCCGCTCGATGAAGAATGTGCTCTTGGATGCTCGTCGCCGGGCTCAGATTGCTCTGGAGGATGCTTGGCGCAAGTGGAGAAGAATTGCTCTGGGGTTGTGACGTCATATGACGACAATCCGTCTCATATATAGCTGACGCCGACGTTGTTGTGTGCCCGTCGATACCATTGACGCGGGTCGATGGTATCGACACACATAGCACAATCCATACGACCGGTATCGACGGTCGTCGATGGCTGGATCTGCGGGGCCCAGATCGCTGACGTGTCGATACTATCGACAGGTGTCGATGGTATCGACCCGTCCCACGGATCGACTTTCTGGTTGCAGCGATCGCCGTTGATCTCCTCTAGCAGATCGGTGACGTGGCGCGTCGATACTATTGACGCAAGTCGATAGTATCGACTCTTTGATTAGGGCAACTCCCTCGCGAGGCCGGTCGCCACCTTCTGTATGTGAATGTGTCGATACCATCGACAGGCCCATCGATGGTATCGACTTTATTGAGACGATTTCTTCTGAATATCTCCAAAGATCTCGTGAGTATCCACACCTGTGTCGACAGTATCGACCTATGCTTGCGATATGCCTGTTGGTATGTCGATACCATCGATGAGGCCATCGATAGTATCGACGCAGTGCAATTTCTGCAATCACCAACCTGTACCACGGTCGATGCCATCGACGCTAGGGTCGATCGTATTGACTCTGCCTCAGTCCTGCACAATGAGAAAACGATCACGGTATCTTTTTTACACTAAAAACAAAGTCAAAACAAATCAAACTACGAATGTAAAAGAAACTAAACTAAAGTACCGATGGCTGGGTTGCCTCCCAACAAGCACCCTTATTTAACGTTTTAGGCTAGATGACTTGAAGCTCGTCATGCATCCAAAAGTGCAATGAGTTTGACCTCATTCACTTTCCTCATGCAATCTTCACCAAAATACAATTTCAACCTTTGTCCATTGACCAAAAATGTGGTCTCGCCATCGCACACCATGATTGCGCCATGTGGTCTGACCTCCTCTACTGTGAATGGTCCACTCCATTAGGATTTCAGCTTCTCAGGATGCATCTTCAGCCTGGAGTTGAACAAAAGGACACGATCTCCTTTATTGAAAATGCACATATGAATGTGGTGATCATGAATCAACTTTGTGCGCTCCTTGTATATCCGAGAGTTTTCATATACATTCATTCGCAACTCATGAAGTTCATTTAGTTCAAGTAACCTCTTCTTTCCTGCTTCATCATAACTCAGGTTTAGCTTCCTCAGCGCCCAATGTCCTTTATGCTCTAATTCCACCAGTAAGTGATAGGCCCGACCATAAGCCAACCTAAAAGGCGTGGTGCCTATAGGTGTCTTGTGTGCCGTCCCGTATGCCCACAACACATCCAGTAGTAGGGCACTCCAATTCTTCCTCATGGAAGCCACAGTACGCTCCAAGATCTTCTTAATCTCTCTATTGGAGACCTCCACTTGTCCTTGAGTTTGCGGGTGGTACGGGGTACCAATGTTGTGTTTGACCCCGTATTTTCTCAATAGTGCCGAGAACTTTTGATTCCGGAAGTGTGTACCCCCATCACTAATGATCATTCGGGGCACACCGAACCTGCAGAAAATATATTCCTTAACAAACCTGCACACTATAGTGGAATCATTAGTCCTTGTGGGTATTGCCTCTACCCACTTCGACACATAATCAAAAGCCAAAAGGATATACAAATTAGAATTTGAGGACACAAAGGGTCCCATAAAATCTATACCCCATAAGTCAAATACCTCAACCTCCTGGAATACATTAAGGGGCATCTCTTGTCTCTTCGAAATGTTGCCCGCCCTTTGGCAGGAATCACATTGCCGCACAAACTCATAAGCTTCCCTAAACAAGGTAGGCCAGTATAGGCCACTTTCTAGTACTTTGGCTGCCGTACGAGAGCTTGCATGGTGTCTGCCCGTCGGTAGTGTGTGGAAATGACAAAGAACACTCTCTTATTCCATCTCAGGTACACACCTGCGTAAGACACCATCCCTACATTGCTTCAAGAGAATATGGTCATCCCAAAAATAATATCGTAGAGAATGGAAAAATTTCTTCTTCTCTTGATACGTCCAATCATCCGGGATGATTTTGCAGGCAAGATAGTTCACAATATAAGAAAACCACAGATCTTTAGATTTCACTTTGAAAAGCTATTCGTCCAGAAATGTCTCGGTAATGGGTATGTGTGAATCTATTTTATCTACCCTCTCTAACCTAGACAAATGGTCCGCGACCACATTTTCAATCCCCGCCTTGTCTTTGATTTCGATATCAAATTCCTGTAAAAGCAAGATCCACCTAATCAATCTAGGTTTGGCATCTTTTTTCTCCATCAAATTCTTAATGGCAGCGTGGTCCGTCCAAACCACGACTTTCGATCCAACTAGATATTGCCGAAATTTTTCAAAACTGAAAACAACGACAAGCAATTCTTTCTCGATAGTTGTGTAATTGAGTTGGGCGTCATTCAAAGTTTTAGATGCATAAAAAATCACATCGGGTTTATTGTCCACCCTTTGTCCCAACACAGCCCCAACCGTGAAATCGGATGCATCACACATTAGTTCAAACGGCTTGGTCCAATCCGGTGTTTGCACTACCGGTGCGGAAATCAATTTTTCCTTAGGCACGTTGAATGCATGTAGACATTTTTCATTAAAGTAAAAAACAACATCCTTTTCTAAAAGCTCAAATAAAGGTTTGGCGATTTTAGAAAAATCTTTTATAAAACGACGATAGAAACCAGCGTGACCTAAGAAACTCCGCACCCCTTTTACTGAATTTGGTGGGGGAAATTTGGAAATCACTTCGATTTTTATCGGGTCTACCTCCAAACCTTTTCTAGACACTTTATGTCCTAGCACTATTCCTTCACTCACCATCATGTGACAATTTTCCCAATTGAGGACCAAATGTGTGTCCTTGCAATGTTGTAAAACCTTATCCAGATTGTAAAGGCACTCATCAAAAGATGCACCATAAATAGAGAAATCATCCATAAAAACCTCTAGACAACATTCTACCATGTCAGAAAAAATGGCGAGCATACAACGCTGAAAGGTCGCCGGTGCATTACATAACCCAAAAGGCATACGACGGTATGCAAACGTTCCATAAGGACAAGTGAAGGTGGACTTCTCTTGGTCCTTAGGATCTATCAAAATCTAATTGTACCCTGAATAACCATCCAGAAAACAAAATGTGATCGGCCGGCTAAGCGCTCTAAAATTTGATCAATAAACGAAAGAGGAAAGTGATCCTTTAGCGTAGCAGCATTCAGTCTTCGGTAATCTATGCAAACACGCCACTCGGTTACCAAGCGGGTGGTGACAGGTTCATTTAAAAGATTATGGGTAACAGTGATTCCCCCCTTTTTAGGGACTACCTGTGTAGGACTCACCCATGTCGAGTCAGAAATAGCATAGATGATACCTGTAGAAAGAAGCTTAATCACCTCCTTATTAAAAACCTCCATCATGCTCGGATTTAGTCGAAGTTATGGTTGAATCACCGGCTTGGCTCCCTCCTCGAGCCGAATCTTGTGCTGGCACAAAGTAGGGGAGATCCCCTTGATATCTGCAACAGACCACCCAAATGCTCCCCGGTGGTTCTTCAGCACTATCAGCAACTGGTCCTCCTCCTCAGCACTCAGATAAGCAGATATAATCACAGGAAACTTTTCTTCCTCAGCTAGAAATGCGTACTTGAGGTGCGGTGGCAATGTCTTCAACTCCAATTCTGGCGGGCTGATTAAGGATGATGGAAGCGGTGGTGAGAGTTCGCCTAAATCTTCATAGTACCTCGCATAGAAGCACGGAAACATCTGAAGCATCTTGGCGCACTCCTTTAGTGATTTGTTCTCATCCAATCATGAGTGATATTGACTAAGCAGGCCTCAAGTGGTAATTCTGGATATGCATCAAAAACCGAATTTGCTATAGCCTCATCTTCAGCAGAGGGAGGAATGTCCTCCTCCTCATCGTTCGGAAAACTCACATCCTTGCTAAGGGATACCACCTTGGTCTGCTCCATGATGTCCACAGCCAAAGTCCCTTTTTCCACCTTGGTCATTACATGAGCCATATCTAAAAATGGCTTCCCTAGACAAAGTGAGATATTGTGATCAAAATGCTTTACCATGTGGCATTGCTCCTTGGCTTTAGGTGAAGTGGCGCTAGAAGGCATGACCATCTCGAATCGATCATCGGCTATACCTAAGGTCAAACGACCTCTCCCCATCTCAAGTATCATGTGAGTTGTAGCTTGGAAAGGTCATCTGAGTAGTAGCTCATTGCCTTGTTCATCTTGCATCTCCATGATGACAAAATCTGCTGGAAATACAAATAGATCTACTTTTACTAGCACATCTTCAAAAATACCGTATGGCTTTACCACTGAATTGTCCGCCAATTGGATTATCATGTTGCTCGTTTGTGACTCTTTTATTCCCAGCTTCTTGAATGTAGAGAGGGGCATCAAGTTAATGCTCACCCCTGAGTCACATAGCGCTTCACCAAATTTAACTTTCCCAATGTAACATGAGATGTTGAAACAGCCCGGATCCTGCCTCTTTGGCGACAATGTGCCCATAATGAAGGCACTCACCTGCTCCTTAAGCACAACAACCTCCATGTCTAGGATTTTTCTCTTCTTGGTAATGATGTCTTTTAGAAATTTGCCGTAAGAAGGGATTTGCTCAATTTCTTCCAATAATGGGATTTGACTGAAAGCTTTCTGAAACTGTCTAGAAACTTTTTAAATTGGGCATCCACTTTCCTTTCCTTTGCACTGTTTGGATATGGGACCAGGACATCCTGTGCCCTTTGATGCGGTGGCACATAAGGTGTCCTTTTCTGCGTCTCCTCCTCATCTGCAATAGGATCTTCAGTAGCATCCACTGCTATATCCGCAACTGGTTCTGTGACTGGTATGGGTAGCTCCTCAGTGGCCTCACCTTCAATTTCTGCTTGGGGTTTGCTTGGTTCATTGGCTCTGGGGTTTAACAGTTTCTTGCCACTCCTTAGCAAGATGGTCTTCGCCTGCTGGTTTCCTCTTGGAATATTAGTGTTACCTGGAAAACCTTGGAGCGCCGGCTTCTTCAAATTGGCTATCTCCACTGCCATTTGTGCCATGGACGTCTCTGTTGTCCTCATTTGAGCCCCATGGCTCTGCAGTGTCTGCCCGAATTGGTTCATAAACTCCCCTTGTTGCTTTATCTACTGGCCAAAAGTAGTCATTAATTCTTGATTTTGCTTTATCACTTGATTGAGCAACTCCGTGCTCTTATCCTCCGCTACCGGCTGGGGTTTTTCATCTGGATCCTGCAAGAAGTTGTTTGTATCCTTCCAGGAGAACTTCTTGTCCTTCCTCCATGAATAATCATTATTTCTGTAGCCTTGCTGCTGCCTCATGAATTTAACTTGAGCCTCATCCTCAGACTCAGTATCCTCCTTTGCAAGTAGTTTCTTTGCGAGAAGATCCATCTTCTCATTCAGCTCCTTGATTGCTTTAGATTCCCCTACTACTCAAACATGCTCCACAGCGTCTCTATCACCCCACGATTGCTTCTTGGCCATGTTCTTAAGGATTTCCCAACAGCTCGTGTTGGTATTATTCAAAAAGAATCCTGAGCCTGCTGAATCGAGGTTACTTCTATCGTGCTCGGAGAGAGCAAAATAGAAGATCTTGACCTGTATCTCCTTGTCAAGCCCATGATGCGGGCACCGCCTAAGCATGATCTAAAACCTTTCCTAGGTCTCAGAGTAGGTCTCTCCTGCTTTCTGGGTGAAGTTGTGGATCTTCCTGATCATGTCATTGGTCTTCTCGGGTGGGAAGAACCTTTCAAAGAAAACCTCCACCATCGTCCAGGTTGTACAACCACTCTTATGTGTTTCCTGCTAGAGAACTCGAGAAGAGCTTCAAGTAGAGAGCATCTTGTGGAAATCTATCTATTTTTATCATATCACAATTCTCCACACATTGACTTATATGCGCGACTGGGTCTTCATTCTTGAGCCCATGGAATGCATTCGACTTCACCAAGTTGATTAATGCAAGATCAATCTTGTATGTCGGAATATTAACCGCCTGCTTCTTGATCGGCCCCTTGGAAGCAGATGAAGAAGAGGCCTTGATCTTCTCCCATATTGTCTGTGGCTCTGCCATCTCTTCCTACTTGGATTCTGAGTTTATTTCTTCCAGATGGTCTTGATTGTACTCCTCCTCCTCTTCCGGTCCCGGCAATGGAGCCTCTGGTGCGTGCCATGTGTAGTCGGTGCTATGCGTCTGCACCATGCACAGTACCTGCAAAAATAAAAATTTAAGTTCAGTACAGTGCTTGAAGAGTACAAAAATTTAGAAAATAGACTATGAATTTTTGAAATGATTTCAAACTAATAAAAAAAATAAAAAGTGGCCTAGAGTGGCTGCTTGCAGTACTCGTAGTGCCGACAATTTGCCGTATCCCCGGCAACGGCGCCAAAAACTTGACACACTTTTTACGTGCGTAGAAACACAAGTGTACGTGTCAATGTAATATAGGCCTTTGTGAGGCCCGAGTCGAACTCAGGGATACGTGAATTGTCAGAGACTACTACTAACTACTCGTAATCAGCTAGACCGATTAAAGAGTTGGAAGTTGTTGTTAAAATTAAAAGAGAATGAAACAAAACAAAACAAAGCAATCGATTAAATGTTTGGTTTAATCAATTCAAGATGAGATCTTTACGATTGCAGTTTCACCGCGGGTTTTCATTGTATTAAATTCTATTCGGTCATTCAAATTTATCTCTCTATCCGGGTAGTGGCCTGAAATCAGAATTGCCCACTGTCATGGTACAATTCACTACCTATGTCTAGGTCGGTTCCACCGTTGTAGTAACCTATACCCTAAACTAGGTGCATTAAAATCGATCTCTCAGTATCCACCATTAACCTTACACCACCTTGTCCAAGGGATTTGTCAATTAATGTGAATTTCATCTCTTTTCAACCGTTAATTCTTCTTTCAAAGTAATTAAGGGCATTTGATTATTGTTATGGTGATCAAGCATAACAATATAATTGAGAAAATGAAATTATACCACAGATTTAAGAGATAAAATATGAATTACTATGCTAAAATTGTCATACAATGAATTCCTGGGCTACTCTCGGTCCTAAAGACAAAGGGAATAAGCCCCGCATGTTCATCTCAGAGCAAAACATGGAGTCGAAAAAGGGAAACATGGAGAAAAATGTGATTGAGTGGTGAAACCCCTGAACAGAGAAGATCCAAGCGCTCCTTGGCATAGAATACGCGTTCTCCCACCTTTCGGTGGTGGAAATCGTCTTCTTCGACTTCCGGATCGGCTGGGGCATGCTTCTGGGCTCCGTTCTTCTCTCCGCACCTTCTCGGGACGTGTGCAGTGGCTAATGATGTGATCGATTGCTCTTGGCCACCGTCATTAGGTATAATCTCCGAATTAGGTTGCCAAATAATCACAGTCATCGGATTTAGATCGATCTGAAGCAAACTTGTATCTGACGGTGTCGATACCATCAACGAGGGTCGATGGTATGGACCTGGCGTGATATCGGCAGTTCTTCTTTTCTTTTGTCTTTGTGCATGATGCTATCTCGATACCATCGACAAGTGTCGATGGTATCAACAAACCTGTAGCGACAGTTTTGTCCTTTTGTGTCACTATAGCTCCACCTGTCGATAGTATCGACTGATGTGTCGATAGTATCAACTCACTCTTCGCTAGCAACCTGATGATAAATCGATACCATCGACTCTACTATCGCTAGTATTGACTTTCTTCTTCTCCTTGTGGTTGGCAACCTGTGGTCCGGTCAATGGTATCGACCACTGTCGATGGTATCGACAGAAGCAGATACTTGTTTTTCCTGAAATTACAACACGAAACCACATAAGCCTACACAAAACATATTCTTGTAACAATTTGTGCTCAAAATATTGAAATAAGGGAGATTTGACATAGAGAAGTATCATAAACCAAAGTAGATGAATTATGCAACATTAACCACAGAAATGACTAATAAATGCATAAAACACATATAAAACAAGCCTATAAATGTGACTCAAAATCATCGCATCACTACCCGATAAGGGAGGCACAACAAGGGAAAGACAACTGCAAAAATCGACTGGTAGCAGGAGAGTGTGTTGGCGACTAGTACGCCAACAAGAGGGTGTGACTCCTTCTGATTCCTTGTGGGACAAGGAGATCAGAATTCTAGGCAGTCCATGTGGACGACTGTAGAGGCGGGAGACCTCTGTTGCTCGGAGGACAACTGTCAATCCCGACAGTCCCGGTGAGACCAGGAGTCTTCAGTCCCGGTGCGACCAGGAGCGACACAGACACCGTCCAAGACCGGAGGTGAAGACCGCACAAGGCACGAGGTACTGTCACCGAGCAAGCCTCGGGACAAGGTATGCATCCACAAACCATCTTTCCTATTGTGTAGACGTTGACGTGATTCCTTTTGTTTTGGGTTTTGGGGAGAAATTTTTTGTTTCTGCTACTTCTCTGCCTCTCGTAAAACCCAATTGTGGTATTAGAGTCACGTCAACTTCTCTATATTTTAGGATTATCGATATGATCGATTTTGGTTTGTCACCTTTGTTTATTGCATACGATGTGAATAAAATTGGCTTTATGCATGTCCAATCCACAAATCCCAAATATACATATATGATATGTAATATTAATGCACTCGATACGCGTCGCCCTTAAACAAGTTTTTTGGTGGATGCGTAACATGGTTATGGCCTATAAACCCTATATCTGTGTATGGTTGTATGTGGTTGCTTGCATCTCGGTCTGCACACTAATTCCCCTTCTCCTATTCCTGATGTAACTGGAAATAATTCGAGATTTCTTTTCCTACCTTTGCTCCCCCCGAATGTAACTAGGGGTTTTACAATTAAATTGTAAATAGGATAAATTTTATTTCCTGTTATGTCAAAGAACGGCAGACAACCTGAGACGATCAGTTCAAGGAGTGAACTGATCGGTTGGTGTTGCAGATGATCAGTTCAAGGAGCGAGATGAGCGGGTGGCGATCTGAGGAGATGCACAATGACCAGTGAACCGATCGGCTAGAGGCGCCAGTCAATCGGCTGGTGGCACCCGAACAACCAACTTGATGGCGAGTCGATCAGTCATGGAGATGAGTTGATCAAACCCAGAAAGGTAGGCACATATTTCATCTTGTACAGGTTGCATGTGATGTAGACCTAGATGACTGTGATTCCTCTTGGCTCGAGGAATCACAATAGGATGGCCATAATCATTGCTTTTATCGTTTTGCATGTTTTTTTGTGGGATATAGCATGTATATGATACATACTATATATTGTGGTGATTGGATATGTATATGTATATAAAACCAAATCCCTCATTAAATATTAAGTTTTAGATGCCTTCCAAATGTGACACATGTGAAAAGCTTGATCGACCAAGTGTGGGCACACCCTAGCGTGGTGCACCGTCTATCTCGTGGAAGCGTGAAGGATGAACGTGTGGGTCTGCCCTAGCAGGGTGCAATTCATCGTGTTGGCTTTGGGTCGGACTTAACAAGGTGATCTAGATGGGATCTAGTACCTTGAGGCATGGAGATGATCATGGCAAAGAGTTGCATATGACATCTTTCAAGAGTTGCATATGATGCAATTGGCAAGAGTTGCCTAAATGGGAGATCTAAGTTGTGGGTGACAACCCTAGCTGGTCCATGGCTCAGAGGATTTTAGGATCTTGACCCACTAGAAGATTGTACGCTGCAATCTTCCGAATTGATGGTGAGGGCTGTCAATTTGAGTCAAAATAGTGGGAGCGGTAATTAATTAAAGGCCTAATTAACTATCGTCAAATTTTATTCAAATCAAATAAAAAATGAGTTTTAACAAAATGAAATTTTCTCTTGTAGAATGGCAAAAGAATCATCTTTTAAAATGGAAAAATTAATTGAGAACAAATTCCATAACTGGTTGAGGACTGTGACAAGTGTTCTGTACAATCTAGATATACTAGGAGCCTTTTAATCCACTCTATGTACGCTTGATGCGTTGGTGAAGAAGAAGGAAAGTTCATTGATAGAGATCAATGGAACGAAAGGTACGGGAGAGAAGGGTTCTTTCGCCAAACCGATTTCTTCTACATGGAGAGGATGGAAGGAACGATGGAAGAAGAAGTTAGAGATAGAGATATCTACTTCTGGTGTATACGTGATAGAGGTTAACTTTACTACTTCTTCATCATGGGTACTTGATACCAGATGCGGATCTCACATTTGTTCAAATGTGAAGGATCTTAAGAGAAGTAGGCATTTGGGGAAAGGTTAGGTTGAACTACGTGTTGCCAATGGGGCAAGAGTTGCCGCCAGTGTCGTAGGAACCTATGAGTTAACTCTACCAAGTGGGATAATAATAGAGTTGAAGAACTGCTATTATGTACCTGCCATAAATAGGAATATCATTTCCGTATCTTGTTTGGACAAAGATGGATTTGAATTTCTTATTAAGAATGGAAAATGTTCCATTTCTAAAGATGGAATCTTTTATGGCAATACCGCAATGTCTTATGGTTTATACATGATAGATCTAGAGACACGTATACAACGTAAACACCAAAAAGCAAAAACTCAACAATTTAAACAAAACATATCTTTGGCATTGTCATGTAGGGCACATAAATGAGAAGCTCATTTCTAGACTCCATAAAGATGGTTATCTAGACTCTTTTGATTATAAATCAATAGAGACATGTGAATCTTGTTTGTTGGGCAAGATGACCAATACTCCCTTTTCAGGTAAAGGTGAGAGAGCTAGTGATCTATTAGGACTCATACATACTGATGTCTGTGGGCCTTTTAGAACTAATGCCAGAGGTGGGTAACAGTACTTCATTACCTTTACTGATGACTTCAGTAGGTATGGCTATGTATACCTGATGAAACATAAGTCAGAAACCCTTGAAAGGTTCAAGGATTTCATGAATGAAGTACAAAACCAATTTGGTAAAAGTATTAAGGCACTTCGATCCGATCGAGGTGGAGAATACTTAAGTCAGGAGTTTGAGGACCTTCTGCGAGCCCGTGGTATTGTATCACAATGGACTCCACCTGGAACACCACAACATAACGGTGTGTCTGAAAGAAGGAATCACACATTGTTGTATATGGTGTGATCAATGATGAGTTTTACTGATCTTCCAATTTCTTTCTGGGGTTATGCTCTTGAAACCACCGCGTTTACACTTAACCGAGTACCATCTAAATCGGTTCAAAAGACACAATATGAGATATGGTATGGGAAGCGTCCGAATTTGTCTTTTATGAAGATTTGGGGTTGTGAGGCTTACGTCAAGAAAATGTTTCCTGATAAGCTTGGACCCAAATCTGATAAATGTTATCTTGTTGGATACCCCAAGGAAATGAGGGGATATTACTTATACCACCCTACTGACAACAAAGTGTTTGTTGCCAGGGATGTTGTATTCCTAGAGAGGGAATTTATTTCCAAAGGAAGCAGTGAGAGGGAAATAGAGCTTGAAGAAGTGTAATCCCAACAAGAAAACATAGAACTGGTAGATGTACAAGAGGAAAATGGAGATTCTCAAGGTGTTGTGGAATCTCAGTCTCCTCAGGTAACACAAGGACCTCATAGATCTAATAGGACCTGCCTTAAACCTGAGAGGTTTGGATACCTTGTGACTCAGGAAGGTGGTGAGTTGATCATAGATGATGATCCAACTACCTACGTAGAGGCTATGGAGGGACCAGATTCTGAGAAATGGCTTGAAGCCATGAGATCTGAGATGGAATCCATGTACTCCAACAAAGTATGGACTTTGGTGGAACCACCCGAAGGGGTAAAACCCATAGGGTGCAAGTGGGTCTTCAAGAAAAAGACTGACATGGATGGCAATGTGCAAACTTATAAAGGTAGATTGGTTGCGAAGGGATTTCGACAAGTTCAAGGTGTTGACTATGACGAAACCTTTTCTCCAGTTGCCATGATTAATTCCATCAGGATCATGCTTGCTATTGCAGCTTATTATGACTATGAGATTTGGCAGATGGATGTTAAAACCACATTCCTTAATGGGAATATAAATGAGGATGTGTACATGACACATCCTGAAGGTTTTGTAGATCCAAAGAATGCCAATAAAGTCTGTAAGATGCAAAGGTCAATCTATGGATTGAAGCAAGCATCTCGGAGTTGGAATCTTCGATTTGATGAGGAAGTCAAAGTGTTTGGCTTTATTTAAAATGAAGATGAACCTTGTATGTACAAGAAGGTTAGTGGGAGCTCGAACACATTCCTCATATTGTATGTGGATGACATACTTTTGATGGGGAATGATGTCTTAGCCTTAGAGAAGGTAAAGACTTTGCTTCGGAATACTTTCTCAATGAAGGACTTAGGAGAAGCATCCTACATTCTAGGAATTAAGATCTATAGAGATAGATCTAGAAGGCTTCTCAGACTAAGTTAGAGCACATACATCGACAAAGTGCTGAAGTAGTTCAGCATGGAGAACTCAAAGAGAGGAAACATCCCCATGCTACAAGGAGTCACCGTCTCTAGAGCTCAATGTCCCCAATCTCGTGAAGAGAGGGAGCGTATGAATGGGATCCGATATGCATCAGCCATCGGATCCATCATGTACGCTATGTTGTGCACACACCCAGATGTCTCGTATGCTCTCAGCATGATGAGCAGGTACCAGTCAGATCCCGGGGATGCTCACTGGAAAGCTGTAAAGAACATCCTCAAGTACTTACGAAGGACTAAGGATCAGTTTCTTGTTTACAACGGTGAGGAGGAGCTGGTTGTAAAGGGTTACACCGATGCAAGCTTCCAAACTGATAAAGATGATTACAGATCACAGTCAAGATTTGTATTTTGCCTTAATAATGGAGCTGTGAGCTGGAAGAGTTCCAAGCAAGAAACAGTTGTCTATTCTACTATAGAGGCCGAGTATATCGTTGCTTCACATGCAACAAAAGGAGGCTGTGCAGATCAGGAAGTTCATTTCTGAACTTGGTGTAGTTCCCAGTAGCTGTGATGCAATTGAGCTTTATTGTGACAATAATGGAGCTATTGCACAAGCTAAGGAACCCAGATCACATCAGCGGTCCAATCACATACCGCAGCGCTTCCATCTCATACGAGAGATTGTACAACGAGGAGATGCAAAGATTTGCAAAGTACCAACTAAAGACAGCATAGCTGATCCACTGACTAAGGCCCTTTCTCAGCAGAAGCATGATGGTCATCCTAGGCCACAAGGACTTTGGTTCCTTGGTGACTGGCTCTAAGTGCAAGTGGGAGTCTTTTGGTATGTATGCCCATAGAGCAAGTCATATGATGATTGTAATGGGATACTTTGTAAATTATTTGAATAATAATAAAGGAAATTTCCGATCTATATGTTTAAACTATTTTTGAGATGATTGTGTAACATGATAGATGTCTAAAGAACTGTTTTACTCAATGACATATGCTTTTGGGTTGAGGACCTAAATGATGAGATCATACGGATGTTAAGAGTATACATTCTTGTTTAGTCCCTAGATGGTTGTTATTGTGGAAATAACCATAGACATCAATAACACTGAAGACTAGATTGTGTGTTGGTTGATGACAGAATCTCATTAGTCATGATATAGTGATATCAAACCAAGCACATAGGTACTTGTTAGAGAAAAAGGTACCGGACAGACCCACCGTGAGAGTGACACATGGAACCATGACTTGGTAGTCACAGTCATCTCTCACAGTGATGGTGGTGAATGTGATTCCTAGACCTGAAATCACTACACTCAACACATGTCGTTGGGTACACTTTGACATCATCAAACGCAGTCATGAAACATGGATTGTTATAAAGGTGATGATTGGGTGGCTTTGACACATGAGGCTTTTGAGGGGTGAGTGATAGATATGGGATTTGTCCCTCCTAAGGGATTTTGATGTCCTTGGCCACTTGATGAGTAGGATTGAGAAAGGCATGTGCATGCACGTGTGAATCAATATGTGATATTGATGTCACACACATCTCACCCAGTCTGCTTTGCGATCAAGGAAATGAATGAACGTTGACATGATGACTATTTCATGCCTCGAGTTCATTCAAGATATCAGTGACATAGAAATTATACATTCACTGTAACACCATTCACGGATTGTAGGATTGAAAGTTGTTCTCCAACTTTCTATTTCACTTGGGTAGCACTGATGTGTGACTAGGCACCGCTCTTTGCTTGTGAAGTTATAAGTGTTATGGACTTTCACTACCAACGTGAAATGGACCTGCAGAGTCACACACATCGGATTTAACCTGGAATAGGAGTTTGTCCACAAACATGTTTAGATTGATTACTAAAGGAGTTTAGTAGTTCAATTCAACACTCAATCAATTGATAGCTCAACATCATAGTGTTCAAGGTGTTGGACTGATTGATTAGAGTATCAGATTGATTGAAATTGTGATTGACTGATTCTGCACAATATGCACTCCCAACCGATCGGCTCATGTGATGAACCGATCGACTGAGCTTGGTGAACCGATTGGCTCAACTGATGAGTCGATCGACTCATGGACAGGGTGAAGTGATTCATTCAAGTGTTGAAACGATCGGTTCAAGTCCAACCGAGCAAGTTGGGAAAGTAAGATTGATGAGAAATTTCCTTTCATTTCACTTGCCCAATTTGATTGGAACAAGGATTGGTATTTGATACCAATTCAAAACAAAAAGAAGAAAAGTCAATCGGGAACTGATCAGGACCATGAACTGACCGGTTCAGAAGTGAACCGACCATTTCATGGGTCCCAACCGATCAGTTGAGGTGTCAACCGACCGGCTCAGATCCCCGATCGACCATTTCAGTTGTGAAACGATCGACTCAGGTTACGCAGTTGGTTGTTTTTGTGGAAAATCTTGAACCCTTCTACTCCTGCTTTAGTCCCGCATTGCCCGGGATAGAGAACCATGTACCATGACCCTCCTATATATAGGGGTACTGGGGGCTTCTCAAAGTACAACTCAGTGCAACTAGTTGCTCTGTGAAGTTGTCGTTCTCTCTGGTTTTGGTAACCGAGAGAGCCCGAGCAAGTGCTACCCGATAAGGGAGGCACAATAAGGGAAAGACAACTGCAGAAAGTGACTGGTGGCAGGAGAGTGTGTTGGCGACTAGTACGTTGACAGGAGGGTGCGACTCCTTCTGATTACTTGTGGGACAAGGAGATCAGAATTCCAGGCAGTCCGTGTGGATGACTACAGAGGCCGGAGACCTCTGTCGCTCGGAGGACAACTGTCAATCCCGATAGTCCCAGTGAGACCAGGAGTCTTCAGACCCGGTGCAACCAGGAGCTGCACATACATCGTCCAAGACCGGAGGTAAAGACCATGCAAGGCGCGAGGTACTATCACCGAGCAAGCCTCGGGACAAGGTATGCATCCGCAAACCATCTTTCCTATTGTGTAGACGTTGACGTGATTCCTTTTGTTCTGGGTTTTGGGGAGAAAATTTTTGTTTCTTCTGCTTCTCTGCCTCCCGTAAAACCCAACAGTGTGGTGGCCAGAAAAAAAGGGGGTGAGAGAGGGAGGGCACGACATGGGGAGAGGAGATTCTGCTAGTGTTCGTGGGGGTGGGCCGAAGGCAAAGGGTGTCTTATATAGTTGTTTGGGGGCTAGGGTTAGGGTTAAGGTGGGGGCGGCACACCCTATGGAGTCAGTTGGATTCCTTGGCCTCCAAGCCGTGATTTCGCACTATTGAATCATGCGGAAGCTTTGAGAGAGAGAGAACCATTGGTCAAGTCATCGGGGCGCAACTAGTTGGGTTTGCTGGTTGGGTTGGGAGCCAAGGCGGTTGGTCCACCGTGGACTTGCCATTCCAGGCGCAAGGTAGGGGATGACCCCAGCGTCGTTGGATTGAGATCCAAGGCTGCTGGGTCAATCTGTGAGGCAGACTTTCCCAGCGGCACCCAAATCACCAGATGGGCCGAGCCCAGCAAGGGAAAAGGAGAAAAAAGGAATAAAAAGGCTAAAAGAGCTAGGAAAGGGCTAGATCTTAGGAAAATCATATAAAATCATAGGATGGTCCAAATGATCTCAAATTTGGACCATATCTTCAACATTGGTAGAATAATGTATACAAGTTTGGAGACCAAAAGATAAAGTTAACTAGTCAAACTGAAGTATTTGAACAAAGAGGTGTATTAAGCTAATTGAGGTGTCCAAGAGTATAGAAAACAATAGAATTTGATTTGGGTATCTATATTGATCAAAGAGTCAATTGATATCATGAATGTCCATCATAGAGTTAAAAGAAAATAAATAAATTAAATAATAGAAAAGAGGAAAAACTCACATTGTCACATCCTCCCCTCCTTATAAGGAATTTTGTCCCCAAAATTCAAACTTCCTTGAAGAGGTCAGGAAATCGTTCCTACATGTCTGACTTCAATTCCCAAGTAGCATCATCACTCCCATGGTGCTTCCACAACACCTTAACCGTATCGATTTTCTTGCCATGGGAGCCAGGGTGGTTGGTCCACCGTGGACTTGCCATTCCGGGCGCAAGGAAGGGGATGACCCCAATGTCGTTGGATTGAGATCCAAGGCTGCTGGGTCAATCTATGAGGCAGACTTGCCCAACAGTGCCCAAAGAACCAGATGGGCCGAGCCCAGCAAGGGAAAAGGAGAAAAACGGAATAAAAAGGCTAAAAGAGCTAGGAAAGGGCTAGATCTTAGGAAAAATCATATAAAATCATGGGAAGGTCCAAATGATCTCAAATTTGGACCATATCTTCAACATGAAGTGTAGAATAATGTGTACAAGTTTGGAGACTAAAAGATAAAGTTAACTAGTCAAACTCAAGTATTTTAACAAAGAGGTGTATTAAGCTAATTGAGGTGCCCAAGAGTATAGAAAAAAATAGAATTTGATTTGGGTATCTATATTGATCAAAGAGTCAACTAATATCATGAATGTCCATCATAGATGTAAAAGAAAATAAATAAATTAAATAATAGAAAAGAGGAAAAACTCACATTGTCACAGTTTCTTTTGAACCAATTTAGATGGTACATGCTTTAATGTAGAAGTTGTGGTTTCTAGAGCATGTCCCTAGAAGGAAGTTAGAAATAAGAAAAACTCATCATTGACCGCACCATATCTAGTAATATACAATTCCTTCTTTCTGATACATAGTTATGTTGTGGTGTTCCAAGTGAACTCCATTGTGATGCAATACCACAATTTTGAAGAAGGCCCTATAACTCTTGGCTTAAGTACTCTCTACATCGATTACAATGAAATGTTTTAACACTTTTACCAAGTTGATTATGTACTTCATTCATGAAATCCTTGAACTTTTCAAGGGTTTCTGACTTATGTATCATCAAATACACATAGCCATACCTACTCAAGTAATCAATAAAGGTAATTAAGTATTGGTAACCACCTCCAACATTTGTTCTAAAAGGTCAACATACATCATTATGATGAGTCCTAATTGACCAATCACACTCTCACTGTTACTAATTAAAGGTGATTTAGTCGTCTTGCGCAACAAACAAGATTTGCATGTCTCTATTGATTCAAGGTCAAAAGAATCTAGATATCAATCTTTATGGAGTCTAGAAATGTGTGTCGAATTGATGTGCCATAGACGACAATGCCAAAGGTATGTTTGTTTGATTTATTGAGTTTTTAATCTTTTGGTATTTATGTTATAAACATTGATCTAGAAAATAAAGACCATAAGATATTGGGTCACAACCATAAAAGATCTCATCTATATGAATATAACATTGACCATTCTTTGTATGAAATTTGAATACATTCTTGTCTATAGAAATGATGTTTCTATTAATATCATGTATACAATAGTAGTTCTCTAACTCTATTACAAGCCCCAAGGGTAGAGATAAATGATAAGTTCTAACTATAGTGGAAGTGACTGTTACTCCATTCACAACACACAGTCCAACCTCATCCTTTCTGAAAGTCTTACTTCTTTTTAGATCTTTCATATTTGAACATATGTGAGATCCACATCCAGAATTCAATACCCAAGATGAAGAAGTAGACATATTTATCTCAATAACATGTATACCTAAAGTGGATATCTCTATTCCCTCCTTCTTCCTTAGTTCCTCTGGGTAGAGAAGGCAATTTCTTTTCTAGTGTCCAACCTAATGACAGTGGTGACAATTGGCTCACTTATTAACCCCTCCCTTACCTTTTAGTGCAGAAGACTTGGGTTTCTAGACAGCTTTAGAATTCTACTTAGCTTTTCCTTTTCCCTTGGACTTCTTGCTCCTCTAATGATCATCATTACAAATTTGGGTTTGTCTTTCTTCATTTGCACTTCAGTTGTTCTCAACATGTTAAGTAGTCTGACAATGGCTTGTCAAAATTGTTCATGTTGTATTTCATGACAACTGGGTATGTGATTTTGGTAGTGACTGTAGAATCATATATGTGGAAAACTCTTGGCCTAAGGGAAATATCAAACTAGCAAGGTTCTCTACACACCCAATCAACTTGACAACATGGGGACCTACTGGATATCCTTCTACCATATTTCACTTGAACAACACCTTATAAACATCATAAATTCTTATCTTGTCAGATCCCAATACATATTCTTAAGACTTTTAACCATCTCAATAACTTCCATGTTCTCCTACTTCCTCTACAAATCATAGTTCATTGATCATAACATTAGACACTTTACATCTTCAGAGTGCTTCTTGTAAGCATCCTTGTCAACATGGCGTGATGGGAACAGGTTCATCTGGCTATTGTGTGTCTAGGACATAGATAATGCGCTCTTGAGTGAGAAGGATTCTCAACATCCTAAACCATACATGAAAATTATTATCGTTCAACTTGTCTTTCTAAAGGACCGGTCACAAGAAACATGTTGTAGTTGCCCATTAGTTTCTATACAAGAAATTTGCATTTTGTCAAACTACTTTTCATTTGATTTGATGAAAAAAATTGATGAGATTAAAAAAGGGCTTTAATTAGTTATCACTCCCATTATTTTGTTCAAATTTATAACCCTTACTATTAGTTCAAAATATTTTAGCATACAACCTTCTAGTGAGTCAAGATCCAAAATAATTAAGTTATTACCTAGCCAACACCAACATTCATAGCCAATTATTAAGGTAGGCAACATTTGCCAATTGCATCTCATGCAATTATTGAATAGATGGTATCCACAACTCCTTGTCGTATCTCATCTTTATGCTTGTAGGCACTTAATCCCATTAAGGTCACCTAGTTAATCCTGGCCCAAAAGCCAGAAAGATAGTAATGCACCTTGCTTGGTAGGCCCACATAACTATCATCACACTTCCATGAGATAGATGACACACTATACTTAGCCTGCCCATGCTTAGTTGATTAAGCTTTTCATGTGTGATTTTTATGGAAAGCATCTAATACTTAATATTTGATTGAGGGATTTTATTTATATGTAAATACCTATACATATCTAATGGCCACATAATAATAATATGTATCAAATACATACTATATCTACAAATAAAACATGTAAGAATAAACATGAGAGCTAGGTATGGCCATACTAATGCAATTCTTTGGAGCTATAAAGAATTGCTACCTCCTAAGGTCCTCGTAACATGTAGCAACCTATACTTGTAGAAATAAATGTTGGAGCTAGTCGGGTCAGTCGATTCAACCCTTGAGTCGATCAGTTGGCGTCATGGTCAGTCGACTGGTCTTCTTGGATTAGTTGACTGGCTTTTGGCTCGAGCGGCTTTTGGACCCTCCAGGGAATTGATTAGGCCACCATTTGCTCCATTGCTCCTCATGTCATCTAGACTTCTAGGTCCTTCAGTGGATTGACTTGACTTGTGAGTCAGTCACCTCGTCTGGTAAAGAACACCTTCTCTTTGCTAACATAGGCATTAAAACTATTATATTATATTTAACTTATTACACTGTAAAAGTGAAACCTCGAGTTACACTCAAATGGAGCATAGGGAGGAAAGAATTAACTTACATATGGAAAAAGAGAGAGTGGCTTGGTATGTAAACCAAATTTAAAAGGTAGTAATAAAACCATTCATCCATGCATACATATCCAGGGGTAATCACGCTTACATCCACCATAAAAACAATTTTAGGGTGACACATATAAATTGCATACATATATATATATATATATATATATATATATGGCTAAAAGAATTGTGTACCTGAGTATATGTAGCTTACATGTACCCGTCTTTATTTGTGATGATTGTAAAATTCTACTTAACAATCTAGCCTTATGGATGCAAGGTATACACCTCAGATAAGATGTGTGTCAAAAATCATCTTAATCAGATATTGATAGATCATCTAATAAAAGAAGATATGTATTTCCTTACCAACGGTAAGTTACAAAAATTGCAAAAACCATTGGATGATATATTGATATATCTCATGATCTGTATGATATATGGTTATGATTTTTTAATCACACTTAATCTATATAGTTTTGAATCAATCCGTGTGGTTACAATTTATGAGCATGCTCCTTATGTGCCATTTTAATGGTCGGTAAATGTAAGTTGCATGTATCGGCCGATACACACTTCCTAACCTATATATATATATATATATATATATATATATATATATATATATATATATATATAAATCATATCACATCACATGTAGAAATTACAGAACATTCCCTAGCATATGTGATATTTTAATTTGATATGCACATTAATCATATAAATATTTAGTTCAGATGTAATAAATAAATGATAAAACCAAAAACCGATCATAACAATTAAATCTCAAAATAGTAAATTGATGTGGCTCTGAAACTAATATAGGAAAATATAACGACAAAGATGGCAGTGAAAAAAAAAATTTTCTTGCCACATTCCCTTTTATCAACAAATTTCGTCAACAACTATGGATTCGGAAGGAAGGTTTGTGAGATATATAGCAAGTATAGCGACAATCCTCACAATGACATGCTTCTTTTGTCAAGAAACACTTGGACGATTGTTGGTGGCGACTTCTTGGTGCAACACAGATGGTGGTCGATAATGTCCTCCTAGAATGGCAAGAATGGCCTCCACACCTCTATGTAGTCTATGAAGACCACTGAGAACTCTTGTCATTCTTTTGGAATGGATAGGAAGGAGTTTTCCCTTTGATGTCAACATGCTATTGTTCACTTGTTCTCTTTAGCTGTCTCTTCCTTTTATATGTAAGACTTTCTTTGGGCTCTCAATTTACCACAACTGTGGGAGGATAATGTTTGTCAATGTTAGTTGTGTCTTCTGAAAGCCTTGACTACCCCCCCCCCCACACACATTTATAGGGGAATCAGGGTTAGGGTTTCCAGATCAACTGGGAGTCAAAGAGACATTTTTTCATGAATTTTTGGCTACTATGGGTCATGAGTCAGTTGACTTAATTTTTGATTCGATCGAATCACACCCCAAATTGGTGAAATTGAATACTTTCCTATTTGTAAACATATTGGCGATTAATGCATAACATGACATCAACATCAATCCTTGATCCAATCTTATTGATCATTGAATTGGACGATTTGCATGTTGAATCAGTCGTTTCAAACTCTGAACGAATTAGTTCACATTCTAAATTGGTCGATCCATTTTCCTATTCTTCTAGTGTTGATCCAATGTTGTTTAAATTGACTCAACACTTGAATCAATCGACTCAAATTCTCAGTCAACTAATTTTTATCCAATATTGTTTAAATTGAATACCTACAACTTTAGTAATCAAGTTAAACCTTATTCATGAGTAAACTCATATTGTGTGTGACCCTATAGGTCCCGAATTACATTGGTAGTGAATGTCCATAACTAATTTATGACATCACAACCAATGAGTGGTATCTAGCAACACATCATTTCTACCAAGTATTAGGAAAAGTTGGAGAACAACTTAAACCTACAATTCATAATTAGTTTTACAGTGATCATAAAGTTCCTTTGTCTCTGATATCCATATTGAACTTGAGGCATGAAAATGTCATCCTCTCAATATTCAATCCATGTTCCTTGAACTAGAGCAAACTGTCTAAGATGCATGTGAGCTCACATATCAAATATTGATTCACATGAGTATGGCCACAAGTTACTCAATTTATCTTATCAAGTGGTCAGGATATCAACTCTAGCAGGAGGGACAAATCCCATCTACATAACTCACCATCATTCCCTGTGTCACAATGTATCCGAGCATCACCTTTATAGTCATTATTATTCAAGGTCACATCGTATGGTGTCAAAGTACATTGAATGACATGTGATGAATGTAGTGACTTCATGTCTAACAACCACAATCACCACTATCACTATGAGAGTTGATTCTGACTACCACTCAATGGTTTCCATGTATCACTCTCAACGTGGATCTATCCAAAACACTTTTCTGTAACAAGTACCTATGTGTTTGGTTTGACATCACTTATCATGACTAATGAGATTATGTCATCAATCAACACACACTCTAGTATTATGTATTATTACTTTCTATTAGCTTCCACGATAACATCTGACTAAGAACATAATAATAATATATGTACTCTTATCATACATATGATCTCACTGTTCAAGTCCTCAATTAGAAGACATATGCCTTCGAGTAACATCATTCTTTAGACATCTATCATTTTATACCATTATCTCATAATTGAACAAGCATAGACAAATATTTCCTTCATTATTAATTAAATATTTTACAAGATATTTCATTACAAACATCATATGATTGACACTCTAGGCATACATACCAACATTTAACATGTACCATGAGGGCTAACGCATCCACTTTCTAAAGGTTTTATTTATTCTAACATTAACCTTTGTTAAATTTTCACATATATTCAAAATTGAGGTTGAAACCAAGACTATTCCAAGTATAGTCACATACTCCTAATTCATTTCATTATTTTACCACCTGATGATCACATTTTTCCGAGGTTTTACTCATGCATATGAACTACCATCTATCTATATCCATAACAAGTTGAGGTAGTTATTCTATATATCTTTATCATATAATTAACTATTTATCTATATATAAATCTCATATAAAACTTGTGTGTATTAAAGGTGGCTACTCAATCTCTAGAACCTACAGTCAGATGATATTAATATTTTGATGTATCTCAAATACAATTCATCTCATTTTGTGTGTAGATATGTGGAATCCACTTATCATCTTGTAGTTAAGTTATTCTTAATGAGTGACTCTTCCTGTATGAACATTTTTCTATCTTTAAGGAGTTCCTATATGTTATTAACCAAGGACAAGTGTTTTTCTCAGGGCCCTTTAGTTACATGAACACAGCCTCCTTAGCTTTCCTTTTTCATAAGCTATATTTAGAGTGAGCTTTTCAATATATAGTCACTTTGCCTAGGACCTACCAGAGTCAAGAGATGATTTCACATTTATACGATCCAAATTCCCATTACTAGTTCTTAAAATTCAACTTTTTGTTGATTTATATAAAAAAAATATAAATATTTTCAGTCTTCATATTTTTTTAAGTGTTTTCAGCCTTTAGCCATTCCCATAGGGTATCTAGGGGTGTAAGCACTTGTAGAGTAATTTCTCCTGACCCCTATAGCCTCAATTACCTAAATATTTTCTCGACTTGACACTAGGGTTCACTCATGGCTCTACTTTGCCTGAGGTTATCTGAGAGGTCACTAACCTTTGTTTTGTAAGTATTAATAATTGTGATCTATTTCCCTATATGGGTCTCTAACATTGTCAGGGTTCTTTTTCTTATCAACTCATCCTATGCAAGGTACCGCTACTATAAAATTTCTGCAACATATTTATTTTACATCATAAATATTTCTTAAAGTATCATCAATCAAATGTTCACATAAATATGCATCTCAAAAACAAGTTTTAACACATTAAAACCAAACATTTTCTTATGTCATTATATATATATATATATATATATATATATATATATATATATATATATGACTAAATAGATTTAAGGGAATTACATGCATGTTATGTTATCTTTACATTGTCAAGTCATAACATATTTCATTTTTTTGGGTTAGGTCCATCTAGGATGTTTACAATTGCCTCAAGTACTATAACCAAAACGTAGTGTTGAACTCATCTTCCTATCTATGGATTCTCTTATTTCTCATAAGCATAGTGCTCAACTCATCTACCTAGTTTAGTCTATCGAACTTCATATCCTGGCTCCATAAGCTTCATGCTATATTTCCTCCCTTCAGTCTTTCACATAATGAGAGATGACTGAAAACATTAATAACACCACTCTTTGATATGGGATTTGAGCCTCACATGGTACCTCGTGCTACAACTTACTTGTATCTTATGCACTTGCATGCATGCAAATATATTGATAGGTACTATTGGAGACTAATCCAGGTTAGCCCAAAATTATTTGTATTTTCACAATGCAGGCATTTGAGTGTGAACCACTAATCAAGAAGCATCATCATGTATTAAATTGGTTTTCTCCATCCCGACTTGGGTAAACAAAATCATGCTTAGATTGTCATTATTGGTCCTAGTAGGACTTTTCCTAGCTTGACCTTCATTGTGGTTCTAGGCATCCATTATCTAGGCACAATCTATCTCACTCATATGTTATAATTTCACTATGAAGGATCAAAAGGTCATTTATAAATAGAAGCACACTGGATTGTCATGTTACCATAATCCCATAATGAGACCCATAGTCCTCAAACTATATTATTTTTAATTTTTCCTTTCATCCTTATATTCCTTAAAAGGGTCCCTCACATCAGTTTGACGACAAATATTTTTAGAATCCTAGGAATTCTCCTTCCTTACCAATCCCACAAAAATCCTAATTATCCCACCACATGTTTCATTTCTAACCTTAAGCTGTAATGCTACTATAGTGTAGAAGTTATCACCCTCATCACAACTGTTAGGTATCACAACCAAAACTAGGGTCTTAACATCCACAGAAAGACGGTCTAAATAATTCTTAGTTATTCTCTTAGGCATAGTAAAACCCTCTCCATAATTCAACACTTAAATAGCTGAGCTACCACATATTTATCATTGTGTCTAAGTTCGTTAACTACATCTTATTTCTTTTCTCATGCGAACAAGACATAGATGTGTGCTTGGTTATGCCCTTGACTCCATTGAGGGTATACATAAAGTATGTTCTTGTCAAAATTAATAATTTCTCATCACATCCTAACTATGCCGTGTAGCATATAGGTGGCACATATCACTTCTATTTCTTACATGTTCGGAGATCATAATAGTATTTGTGTGGCTGGCTATGATCCAATTTTTAAGAGGTATTAGTCTAGAGTTTAACAAAAATAGTGTGTCTCTCCTTAGGATTGGAATTGGTATACCATTAAACATCCCAAATATCTTAACTCGTTGTTAACATTGTCACATGCTTTAGAACTACCTTCATTTATTCTTTCTATTTGCTCAGGATCATGATTTTGATCATGGTTTTATGATCAACTACCTTTTCAGAGTAACTTGAACACATCAAATAGTAGGATACCAATAATGACATATCTAAATTAGTAAGGAGTGAGGCAATCTATTTTTTCCTCTTTCTTCAATTTTTCACCTACTGCTAGGATTTGCACATATTTGAGTACCTTTTCCTTCATTAATATTATATATCAGGTTTTAAGGATTAACTTTCTTCCCATAAGACATTCTCTTTCCTCTATCCTACATATATTCTTCACAAAACTACTAAGTTATCTCATATTATTTCTAGTTTCCTAAAAGATTCTCAGGTTTCTCCTTGTAAGAGAAGCATGCACTATAGAAAACATGTTTAATGTTTTTCAACATAGAAATAACATTACATATACTTTAGTAGGTGGAGAATGACATAACCTAATTTTATTCAAAAGCCCAAATTTTGGTCAGAATAGGGATTCATGATGAGGTTCCAAAGGAGAGTATTTAGGTTAAGAAAGTAAGAGATGAAAAAGAGACAATTTAGATGAGAAGACCTAAACAATATATTATTTGTGGAATTCCTAAGGCTTTGACCGATAGGGTTCACAGTGACTCGGGAATCCTCATAAACCAACTAATAGTATGGAAAAAAAATTTCCAATCCTTGTGTTGTGAAATAGTCCTAGACACCATTACCTTTTAGAAGTACCCTGTAATTCCCTCATGGTCCTCAAGAGTTCTAAAACTACTAATTATTGAACAATTTAAGTGAATAACAACGATGGTACCATTTTTACTCTCTCATAATCCTCGTAAATGAGGACTACAAATAAAAGTATAATTAATTCATATTTTACAAGACCAAATTCATGAATATCAATAATAATAATAATAATTTAAATCAAACAATAAAGTAAGATATTTAACAAAGTCGAAATCCCAAAGGAGGTATAGAATTAAAATGTAAAAGCATGGTAAGCAACATGAATCTTTGGAAATTGAAAGTTGGAAGTGAAATTCTATCTAAATCGTGGTGCTCATTTTAAACTTGATTCTCTTAAGAAAGCATAGTTTTGTTTCAGATTAGATTCTAAGTTTATCCTAAAATATTGACAAACAACTATGAATATATTTCTACATTGTGTATATGGGTGCAACCATAACAACAAACAAAAAAGCAAAATATGTGGTAAGAAAATATAAGTTTTTTTGTAAATAATGAATTTCACATTTTAATTCATGTTTCAACCCATAATTCAAATTTCTCATTTGGTGAACCATTGTTTCTTCAAGAAATGTACTCTATTTCATCTAATAATGGACTCTATCTCATTGTACCAATGGTTTTCATATGCACATTTAACACTCTTAGTGATCATTTCTTATAGGAAAGGAATAAACTTCTCCTTACTGTTAGGGAGTGGGTTTCTGTAAGATTCAAATATAAGGTTCAATACCAGTTTATATTTAAATGATACACGTATGTATATATCATTGAGGAAATAAAGCAAAGAATAAATTTCCAGAATAGAAAATTTCAAAAGTTGAGCAATATTATAAGTGGTTAACAATAAATAACCAACATACCTTGTTCAATGAGTAAGATATGGCTAAGAAATCTTCAATTCAATATTTAATACAACACTAAAGTGTTACAAACATTTCTAAAAACTTTTCTAGGGTTTAAGATAGGGTTTTTCTTTGGAATGGACTAGTTTTATATGATGAGATTGTGTTTCTTCAGCCCTCTCTTTGGGTAAAACACTAAATTCATATACAAACACTAAGTTTCATCATACATTAAAATAATATTTGGTTAGCACTAGAGGGTTATCATTATCAAAATACATGTATGAACCTAGGTTTCGTATTAATTACTAAATCAAACATTCATGGAACAAACAATTATTATTTATATCAAATTCTACTCATTTTTATCATTTTCAAAATAAGAGCAATAGATTGGGAAACAATGTTCATCAAATTCTACTCATTCTTATCATTTTAAATGGCATATAATTTGAATATATTTTGATCTGCCAATACCTTTCTAGATTTGTTACAAATTGAATACAATGGGCCAATCACAAGATGACACATCATTCAAATAACCTTCTTCCGATTAAGTGGGAGTGGAACTTTGAGCCAGTAGAAAGTCCACATTTCCCATGCAATATGAAACATGTTGTCACATGTTAGATGGGAAAATGTGTCATTTGAACCCAGGGATTGTTCATCCCTTTTGTGGCTCTAGTTTTTTCTTTAGTCAACCATGGTTGAGGTCAACCTAAAGGTTGACCCTCAGCTGCAAGGCTTTTCAGTGTTAGATGAAGCCTCATCCATTTGTAGCAAGCTTTGGAAGACTCAACAAACTCTTCAAGATTGTCAAGCATGGCCAGAGTAGGGGTCTCCAAGGCCAGGTGGTCAAAAATTAGATAAGAGAAAACCAAACAAGGTCTAGAGTTTTTACCACAATTCAATTGATCCTCTCTACGGTGGATCCTTGAGTGGCTTGGTGGTATTCGGTGATGACTTGGATGTATTTTGCATTATTGTGGATGCCTCTACTCCTAAAGAGTTTGAAGGTGAGGCACATGTTTCCTCATTGTCCTTTGAGGCTAGGGGAACATTTAGGGGTAGTCAGGGGTGCTTCTGAAGGGAACTAGCCTCAAAGTAACATAGTGTAGGTGCGGACATGGAGTTCCTACTCATGGAGGTGGATTTGGGGGGAAGGTTTTAGGGACAATTAGGTTCCAGTTGGAAACCAATGACTCCTTATTGAGATTATCTACATCTTCCCATGGCCTTATATTTGTTTGGGCTTCCTCACAACAATATTTGGAGCTTGAGAGGAGGAGGGGTTTGTAGGGTATAATGGGTGTTTCCTAATTTATCCAAGAAACTATCATAATCAAGGATCATTGGAGATATCAAAGTCTCTGGAACTTGATGGGATTATATCTAGAAGTTTCTATCAATCTTATATGGATATATATGATATGGAAAATCATAGAGGGAGAGACATGATAGAGAGTGATGGGATTGGGTTTGTTGCCTTCCCTACAATGAAGTTAAATACAATATCAAGATCATCGATCCTAGATATAATGACTCTTGGTCGTGTGATAGGTGATAGGGGTAGGATTGGGGATTCCTACTAGTCATATCAATAATAATTATTCATAGTATTAATTACTTTCAAAACTATAGTCATATTTATATGAAACCTATTTTTCTTCTATATTTTCTGTAGGGCTATATGAAGTTTTGCATGAAATGAACATTTGGGAGTTCCTTCCTAATACTCACCTCTCATAATAATAAAAACATGGTATCAAAAATTATAAATTGGAAGCCCTTTTGTTTCCTTCAATTTATTCATTTGTAAATTCATATAAATAGCCTCAAGGCCACAAAATAACTACTATTTTGTGTAAATTTTTTGTCATGCCTCCACAAGACAATAAATAAGCCCTTTAGAGGTGATGTTGGTTGATGTTTGTGCCATTAAGACACGGAATTGATGAAATCTTGCCTCTATGGACTTAAAAGAAAAAGTACCTCTTGTATTATTTACCAAAACTGTATTGAATTAGATAATCTTTTTCCATTACAACTACTAAGAAATGAAGGAAAATTACATGTTGTCACATGAACATTCAAGATTATCCAAGTTTTCCAGCTGTTATTTACACATGTTTGGATAAAGTTTGATATCTTATGTTAAAGAAATTATTTGTAATATAAAGAAGGTTTAATATTAGAAGATACCTTCTAATAAAGACAAATATCCAAGTAATTCAAAATATCACATTGATTCTCAAAATATGCACAATAACTCTAAAATATATCATTGATAAAATTTGTCTAAATTTGTTGGAAAAAGTATGATCCTTTTTATTAAAACTAAAATTCATGTATAGGATCCAAATCTTACATACAACATCATCAAATCCATCATAGATATTTATAAATAACAAATAGTAAGCCATCATTACATATTCAAAAATATATATAATGATGAGCTAATGGACATATAGCTACATGTCTCTAGGGAAAAAAATTCAATGAGGCTATTAATCATTCATCGGTCTTTATTCTCTATGTATGGGATAAAGATCACGTTCATGATAAGATTCATAAAGAAAACATAGCGCCTCAGAATCCATTGAATCCAATTCCTATTGCAAATGTTTTATAGATAAGATGCATATGTCATCTTCCCACTAAACTTCGGATCTCTCTGCCTAACCTCCTTGGAGGTGGTTGAAAAAGGCTAGGATCTACTTCTAAATTTTGAAAATCCAGTTCATTGAGAGTATCACTATGTAGATTTTGATATCAGATAGATTTTGTAGCGTCGAAGTAAGTGGTGGGGTTAATGACCTCATCATCCTCACGGTCTACTACAAAATGTCATTCTTGCTTTCTGATTTATAGGAGCATTTGTTTCGTAGATGTATTATCTGATAAACTTCTTCAGTAGATCCAGGTGGTTGCATTCTATACGCATAAAATTTCTTTCATTTTCTGGTCTAAAGTTTTATGCATTTTTTATTGTGGCGGTGGTGCTGGCCTACTGGGATGTTAGATGGCTTTCTATCTTCATTTCTATTAAGACTGTTTCATCAGGATAAAATGAAATAAATTGATTCATATCAACCTTACAAGTAACAATTGGGGAAGATTGTTGAGGATGTGTTTGTGGTCTAGCAGAGTTGATATTTTACCATAAAAGGGTTTCTACTTATGCTCTGCATCATTCCAAGAAATTTTTGCATCATCTGTGCTTGGTTAGGGTGTGGAAGATTCATTAGGGGAAGAAGACATGCAAAACTCAGGGGCATGTCCCATTATACAACATTTTTTGCATATTGTAAGGATTGTCTCATATTCCACTATAAAGGAAGTGCCATCTATTATTATTGTTGGATGTTTTGGAGCATATGGTCGAGTTCCAATGCAAGTCTTGCATTACGACCCTATGAATAGTGTGTTCTATGGTCATTGGCCTTAAGAAAGGCCCCAAGAGCATTGCCAATTTTCTCAAATATGATATGTTTCTATAGATGGATGAGAAAATCAACTATATGCACCCATGAATTGACAATCAATGGTACCCCATAGAAGGCAGGAAGTCATCCTTACATTTCCACACCACAAAGCTTGATCCAAGTATAGATCATGGACCACACTTAAGGATAGAAATATAGTCACGTGAATAGAATAATTAGACATGAGCCAATGAGCAACTGGCTTCAACAATAAGAAGGTACAATCCCTAATTGTAAGATATCCAACATTCTTGCTTTCCAATTTGACTATAACAGAGCATCATCACGGCATGTGGAGTGTAACTTGTGCATCAGGAATGATTAATAGTTTTGGGAACAATGTTAATAATAGATGGGAAGATCGTTATGATGCACATGATCAACATCATCATCATTTATAAAGTTTTTAGGTTTACAGAAGATCCACCTTCAATTATGCCCCTAAATGAAGGGTTGGTGGCAGTTACTAGATACATTCATTGCTATGGAGATGATAGTATCAGTGACAAACATATAGCAGATGGAAAAGGTCTTTCTTCAAGTTGTTCCAAATCATCTTGTGGTGAACCTAATGAGGATTCTGCATCATCTTATGGTGAACATAATGAGGATTTTGTAGTTCCTCTCTTCCCAAAACAAACAAACAAACTATAATCTAATGTCTCATAACACCAGAGTGAGGTCAGTGCCTGCTTTAGTGGTCTTAGTCCATAGGTCATTTCTATAAAAATCATAACGTCTCAAACTATTAAGGTCAGTAGACTAGCAATCTCCACTGCCTTTCCTTCACCCCCTATGTTTCTAAGCACAAATTCTTCCCAGTGGTGTCTATCACCTAGGTGTAGTGGGTTTGTCTTGGGAGACAAGTTTCTTCAACACAAGAAATTCTACCACTAGCATTGACATTACGGTTCCCATGTGCATTGTAAGGAGTGGGATCCCAGAAGGGAACCACTCCCTACTAAAATTTTGAAGAATAAAACCTCCAGTCCAAACACACCTAAAAGACATGTTGGAGTGGGTGTAAAATTTTCAAATCTTTATTTATATGGCATACAAAACAACTAAAGTGTAGCAGCAGAAGAAAATAATGACTATAATTAATTTCTCAAAAGGTTAGAAAAGAACATCATAATCTCTCACAAAGGTTTTTCATGATACAACATAAGGATCAAGTAGAGGGAAATCTAAACCATAACAACTTTGTCTCCAAGCTTTTGCTCCTTAAGCTAGGTTCATATCTTCATGCCATATCATCCAAGTCCTTCACCTAGGGTTGGAACCATACCCCAGCAATAAGAGAAAAGTAAAAGACATCAGCAAAGGTTGGTTGTGCATACTAAAAAGGAGATTGAGCAATATATATGGAATAAAGTAAAACAAATATAAAAGGCTTCCCATAGAAAAGTAAAGGACAACCTAAGTGGGTATCAAGAGATATAATTTGCAATAACAAAAGAGATACTTGCCATAAAATAAAAAAATTGTGCCACATAAGCTCATATAATCTCTTTGGGCACAAAACTCATAACAACTTGCATGCATGTGAGATAAGCATATCCCTAGAACAATATAAAGACAAAGGCAGCCAAGCCTATAAACTTGAAACTTGATAGAGAATGGAACATAACCAAACTCCCAATATATATAATGTGGGCCAAACCTCGTAAATTTGAAACTCGGGTATGGAGCACATAACCTCCATCCCAAAAGCATAAAGGGCACATAACCCAAAACAAATACAGTTACACTACTCTAGTCCTACTAAATCACATAGAATGTTTAATGTAGATGCAAGTAGAAAGTATAGTCAGATTATACAAACTAGTTACCACATAAGTGACCAACATATACATCCACCTCATAAGTGGGCAAAAGACATCACATCATCGTATAGAGTTCCATTATGAATAATGAATAAGAAAAGACCAAAAGAATGCCCAAAGATAAATAATAAACAAAAGGGACTTCACATGAAGCATATTTTTCATAAGAACAAGATAGGTTGTAGGTTAATGTCCATAGGACCAAGAGAATGATACAAATAGGTTAATTTCTCAAAGGAAAAATAGGAGATGCAAACAGAAATTTAGAGAGGAAATAGAAATTGCTCAATATATAAATAATGTGGGATGCAATCATACCTCAAACATGTGTCCTAGAAACACTCTTCACCAATGTAGTTATTTCCAAGATTAACTTTACCTAATTATAGATTATTCACATGTATTAGGGTTTGAGTTTCATATATATATATATATATATATATATATATATATATATATATATATATATATATATATATATATATATATAATGAAACCCTAGTTCTAGACCTTTCTATAAAACATCATAGTTTGGACTCAAAACCTAGACCAAATTATGCCTTATGTTTTTCTGATCCAGACAACATATTTATTTATTATTTTTGGAGTTAAGGTGAATTAGTTACCAATTTTTTGGTTTTTATATTAATTAATTTGATCTTAAAAATACATCATTTAATTCATGGAAAACATGCTCTGAAACTATTTTTGTTAGAAATATCACATTTTTCTCTTTCCAGAACATATTTTACTTCAATTTTTTGACAAGTAGATAACTAATTATGATTTTTGTAAAGTTGACCAATCAGAAAATTAGATAAATCCACGTAGAAGAGAAAATCCAATAAAAGAAAATAAAAATAGGCTGGCCCCATGTCACTTGGCCCAATCATGAGTGGCCAAGTCATGGGTTAAAGCCCGCATGGCTTCAGTCAGATGAGAAACAAAATAGAGGAAAAGATGACAATGCCCACATGCAAGAAAACACAGAAAGAAGGTGAGGAGAGGGGTGAAATTAGGAACCCACCTTGGGGATTCTTCCCCTACCTTGCACCACCCATGGTGCTGAGGTAATCCTAGTAGATTTGGGTGTATCCACAGATCAACCTGGAAAACAGAATTAATGGTAGAGAAAGAAAGCCAAGTTGATATAGAACTCATAGAACTGAAGAATTGGGATGTTGGTATCACCCTACTAACATGATTCAGACTAAAATATCTACATGGAAAGAGGATCAAGAGAGGGTGTAGGAAAGACCTCTGAACAAATTGATATGAGAGTTTAAAAGTATGGATGAAGGCGGTGAAGGGTGTACCACTACTCATAGGAGAGGCAATGATCTTAGGGTTCTAGGTGAGTGTATGCTACAAGACTTCGAGAACTCGATTTGGGAATTTCTTAAATCCTTGATAAACTCACGAGTTTTATGGACCAATAGACTTGCACTCAAAAAAAGAAGGCTCGGGAGCAAAAATCTCGAGAAAACATGCAATATTGATTGAGAAAATTGGATTAGAAGAACCATGTGTGAACAACCCTATTCCCGAACCGGTGCGAGGAGGAAGATGAATCGCGGGCCGTCAGATCCTTCATCCTATAGTTCTCATTATGTGTGAGATAAAATAGATAGGAAAATATCCATTTGATAAAAAATAAATTTCTATTCTGATTTGAATAAAGTGTATTAATTTTTCATTTTCTCTCTCCTCCAAAAAGGGTGCAAACAAACTCCAAATTTAATAAAAATTGACACCTAAGCTAAGTTTGATATGTAGAATCCAAATATGCAATTATATTTTCCTTTTGAGAACTTTTAGTGTGTTAAATATATCAAATACTATTTTCTCTATCCTCATGCATTAATGACTTTAAGATTCTCCAAATTTGATGAAACTTTACTGAAAAGTCATACGTAATGTGTTGAGTACGAATTTTACATTAATTTTACATGTTGAAGTTATTTTTATATTAATTTAATCATTTGAAGGTTCTACAAACTTTCTCTCTCCTAATTTCACCTTTTAATAAACTTTCTCTGAATTGACTGAAAATTCACCCAAAGGCATATTTTAGTGTGTAGATTACAAATTGAAGATTATTTTCCTCTTTTGGAATCATTTAATATTATATTTGTCATTATGGGAAAAGTCATATATTCTCTTTCCAAATTAAATTAAAATAATAATAATTATGTGAATAATGTGAAACTTGACCCCCAAGGAAATTGGGACCCAAGGAACACGATTTTTAACTTAGATTTCACTTTTAGCGTTTCCTTTAATGAGTTATGACACATTTATATTTGTGGCTAATTGTTACAACCCCAATTCTGGGTTCATTTGGGTTAGAAAGGTAATTTCACACATAAAAGATATTTGAACAAATAAAGATATAATTTTTTTTTGAATAAATGGATTTTGTTTACAATAGTCTTGATGATTGTGTTGTGGGCTTTATTGGTTATTGGGCCCAATAACAAGGAAATCCAATTAATAAATGAACAATTAAGTTTTTGAGAAAAGAAAGGTGTGGAAACCTCTAGAAGGCAAAACAACTTAATCCAAAGGTGGATTTCGTTCCACATGGGTTCCTTGGGTTCCAAGGAGTCCAAAGTTACAAAGAAAAAGCAATAAGAAAAGAAAAGACTAATTAAGTATTTCTTTATTAAGAAAGAAATTGAAAACGACGATGAAATGTGGAAAACAAGTGGAAAGAGGTATATTTGAGTTAGCCTTGGTGGAATTTCGTATCCCAAGGATTCCTAATTTTAAAAGGAATACCAAAGAGGAAAATAAAAGAGAAATAAAAAGATATCTTCAAAAAATGATATTTTAATAAAGAAAAAGTAAGATAATAAGAAAAGGGATGAAAGAGAAGGAAAGAGGCTAAAGAAATATTCCCAAGAGGGGATTTCGAGCCATTAAGGTTCCCTGAGGTTCAAGGAACTCAAAATAATAATTTAATAGCAAAGGAATGAGAAAATAGGTGAAATATATATATAATTAAGAGATATCTTGTACTTAAAGAAAAGTAACATTTTCTTTGAGATAATGAGTCCAATTTTGGTAGAGAGATATATTAAGTCATTATGGACTTTACCTCAAAATTTGGGATCAAATGGATAAGTAGTTTGGGAGATATAAGTTTTGAAAGAATTCTTAAAGTGGAGAAGAAAAAGGAAATTTACTTTAATGTCACAGTACTTGTTTTTTTTTATTAAAGTTGGGAACCCGTCCGTCATTATTTACGATACATGCTGACCGTTTGATTTGAGATCTAAGGCAGGAGAGTCATCCCCTTCCTCCAGTCTGAGAAGGAAAGAACTCTACAACGCTTCCTTTTCTCCTCTTCATACACCTTCCTCTTGGATCTATAACTTTGGTTGAAACCTCTCCCATAAGATTCGGGAGTAGGAAACAAACCAGAAGAGCCATAAAAGAGTTGGTATTTTCCTCTATGGGAAGAATACCCAAATTTCTGCATAGACAGGTTCCTAGGCAAAAATCATAGACCGTACATCCTATCCAGGAGAACCTATATAAGAACATGGGTAGTGTTCCTGTGGAGAGAGAGAACCCTGAGTCGACCAATTGCGGTCGGTGACTTTGTAGCACCTCTATGGCCTACTAATTCCCCTAAAAGACCCCTATTTTATTCTTCGACCACCCATCAATGGAGGGAGCAATTGGCTGGCCTGGGATCATCGGTGGAAGGTATGAGATCATTGCGACGAGCCAAATATGGCTGAGCAAGCCAGTTAGTCGGCCCTGGCCGCTTGCTCTGGCTTCGAGGGGGAGCACTTCGGAGTGGGGGACGCCGACCATCAAGGACGATGGCGAGTTGATGGTTCAATCCAATAGAGGAGGGAGGAGGTCATGGGGTCGTTTCCTGGAGCTTCGGAGGCCAGGGGGCAGGAGTCAACGCCGAGGTTGACCACTTCCATGGCGCAGTGAAGCAATCGCATGATCGGGGAGGAAGACGACTGCAAGAAAGGGCATCCTTGCCCTCAGCCTTACGAACACGAGAGAAGGGCAGAAGGGTCATTTACCCAGTCTACAAATAAGTGAGCCACGCCCAGCGTTGCACCGCATGGGCCCAGGGTAAGTGCCGACGTGGCTTCTTCCAATTGGGCCAATATTCATTATTTTACAAAAAAAATCGTACTTAAAGATTGGTAGCTCTGATGAAAATAAGTTATACATGAAAGTTGATCAAAAAACATGAAGCACCCAATAAAAATATAATTAGAGCCTGATTCTTCTTACAATTCAAAAAGTATATAAAGATGCTATCTTTAATAGTTTAATCAATGAAAAAACACTAACCTTTGGCGATTAATGAGGTAGAAATGGATTAAATGGGTGTTTAAAATAGATATTAACTTGTTGTTAATAAAAGGGCATATTAGATCTTAAAGCACTACTACAGAAACGGCCTTTGGCGTCGGTCGTTTAACCTCATTTGGCGTCGGTTTCTGACCGACGCCTATGTGGGCGCCGCTAAAGGTCGAACACTTCGGCATCAGTTTTTTAACCGACGCCTATTTAATCTATAGGCGTCGGTCATTTAGTATATAACCGACACCAAAAGTGTTCGCGCCACAGAAAATGGCGTCATCTAGGGCACTTTCTGCGTCGATTATTTACTAAACAACCGACGCCTATATGGAATATAGCGTCGGTATTTTAGTAGATAACCGACGCATAAAGTGCCCTAGATGACGCCATTTTCTGTGGCACGAACACTTTTGGCGTCGGTTATATACCAAAAGACCGACGCCTATAGATTAAATAGGCGTCGGTTTGATACGAATATCCGACGCCATTTCCAGGACTGCTTTGGCCACATCAGGCGTCGGTTTTTTGAAAAAAAACCGACGTTGTAGGTCTTTGCTGACGGTTTTCTATAAATAAGTGACGCCTATTTCTATTTTTTTTTTTCATATCAGTTTGCAGGCCTGCTGTGGCTGGTCAGCAGGATGAGAACCTACAGTTCATTTTTCTGAACTGCAGGTTTACGACATCCATTGATATCAGCCTACAAACATGCCGCAAACCTGCAAAAGTCACAAGGAAAATTTCACACAAGTACATACATTCAGACATCAATTCAATTCTCACATTCACACATATAAAAACATTCAAATACATGTATTAACATTCAGAAATATTCATTTACAAAGTATCATTCATTATCTCTATCAACATCCCAATTATATCTTACAGTTGCCACTGCTTGTATGGCTTTTGCCCATTCTTCTCTTACTTCATTTAATGCTTCCATCGTATATGGAGCATGTATATTTTTTAAGCGTTTACCTATAGTGTGGTCAGTTTTAAACACCTGCAAAGAGAATGATGTATATATATAAGTAATAATATAAAAATAAGATTGATATATTTCATACTAACTAATGAGACTATATATAATACCTCATGTATGCTATCGATGTCCAATGCGGCATGTTTGATAATCATCTGCATAAATCACATCACATAGTATGTGCATGCCCAGCCATTGTCTTGTATAGCACACTATAAATTGAAACATACAAAATAATACAACTAAGCACAATTCACATCAATAATATATATATTCGAGTCGGGAACTTACTTGTACGTTCTGCCAATTTATTGGCTGGTTCTTTTTCCTTGGGACCGTTCCTCCAGCCTTTTTGAATGCATCTAAACCCCTACATGTTAATATAACACAATAAATTGCATAAGTAAATAGTAATGTAATAAAAGATGTTAACTGATATAAAAATGAAATATTTCTCACCAGAATAATGGCATTCTCATTACGTGTCCAATTTTAGTGTTCAATGTACTCCCCGTAGGATCTAGATAATAAACAGTGAATGTCCCGGGGACAATAACTAGTAACTCCCAATGTCTACCGCTAGAGGTAAGAAGTTAACAATTAATAACTCAAAATGCAAAATAAAAATGGAATTTTCTTAAGTCCAAATTATAAATAAAGTAAACTTACTTGACATTGAATGGAGCTATTATTATCGTCTTCTTTTTCTGACCAAAAATTGTAAAAGCATCTATACAGTATTGTACATATGTACTTAGAGAACAAACGGGGAAATGCTACCAAAATTTTCTCCAAAACCCAATACACATTATACACTTACATCCTAAGTGAGATTAGGTGTTCAAGAACAGTCCCAAACTGGGGACTATCCAAGATTTACTCCTAATGAGTCAATCTTGGACGGGTTTCTAGGCCAAAAAACACATTTGATGTCATTCTTATATATAATAAATGTGTACCACCTATCCCATCCTTGAACACCTAATTTCACTAGTAAGTGTATAATGTGTATTGGGTTTTCGAGAAAATTTCGGCAACATTTCCCCGCTGTTCTCTAAGTACATATGTACTTAGAGAACAAACGGGGAAATGCTACCGAAGTTTTCTCGAAAACCCAATACACATTATACACTTACATCCTAAGTGAGATTAGGTGTTCAAGAACAGTCCCAAACCGGGGACTATCCAAGATTTACTCCTAATGAGTCAATCTTGGACGGGTTTCTAGGCCAACAAACACATTTGATGTCATTCTTATATATAATAAATGTGTACCACCTATCCCATCCTTGAACACCTAATCTCACTAGTAAGTGTATAATGTGTATTAGGTTTTCAAGAAAATTTCGGCAGCATTTCTCCGTTGTTCTCTAAGTACATATGTACTTAGAGAACAAACGGGGAAATGCTACCGAAATTTTCTCGAAAACCCAATATACATTATACACTTACATCCTAAGTGAGATTAGGTGTTCAAGAATAGTCCCAAATCGGGGAATATCCAAGATTTACTCCTAATGAGTAAATCTTGGACGGGTTTCTAGGCCAACAAATACATGTGTTGTCATTCTTATATATAATAAATGTCTATAAACTACAGGCAAAATGGTTAATCCTAATCAACAGAGCATTATTAAATAATAAATCAAGAAATCAATAGTTTCAAACAAAAGGTCTAGGAATCTTTACTAGACATTATATGTATCCCTAATCATCATATTAACATACTACATTATTATGAACATCCAGATTAGATTAAGATCATACTATGTTATAACCATTGGTTTAATAACCCTATTTCCGCATGTACATGTTTATCAACTTTAAAACCCTATAATTCATGAAATCATTCTAATTCAATTTAATATGTTGGGATCACATAATTATATAATGACATCAGAATATATAGAAGAATCATAATTAACATGATTAACAACATGCTCATCAAACTAGGGTTTTCTTGAATATCATCTAATATTTGTGTACTAGACATTATATGTATCCCTAATCATCATATTTAACATACTACATTACTATGAACATCCAGATTAGATTAACTCTAATCAAATACATTACATGCATTTTTATCACAACAATTTAATCGATGCAAAAAAAAGTAGAGCAGCTAGCAGCGGGAAGACCAACCTTGTCAGAGGGAAGAAGGTAGAGGCTCCGGTGGCTCTGGATGGAGGAGTAGCTAGCAGCGACGGCGGTGGAGGAGCAGCTAGCAGCGAGGCAGGAGATGATGGTTGCGGCGGCGCGATGGCGGTGGAGGAGCACCAGGGGCGTGGCGGCGCCTAATCTCAGGCGTGGCGGTGCCTAATCTCAGGCGCTGGCGCTGGAGCAGCAGGGGCGGCGGAGAAGGGAAGAAGGTGCAGGAGTGGCGGCGGAGAAGGGGGCGCCGGAGAAGAAATTGCCGGAGAAGGGGGCGCCGGAGAAGAAATCGCCGGAGAAGAAATCGGCGGCAGCAGAGAAGAAAAGGTAATCGGCTCGCAATGAAACAGAAGAAAGGGGAAGAGTCGGGCGATCGCGGGTAATAAAGTTCCCAAATAGAGTCGGTTGTTTCAAACAACCGACGCCTAAACCTCTTTAGCGTCGGTTGTTTGCAACAACCGACGTCCAATTGGATGATATTTTCATGAAATTGTTTGGCGGGAACCACCTTCAGCGTCGGTTATACAAGGATAACCGACGCTGAAAGTGACACTTTTTGAGCAAATTTTCATCGCACATAGGCGTCGGTTTATACCTACATAACTGACGCTGAAAATGACACTATTTTGTTTTATCAAAATTTGGATTTCGTGGGCGACTTTAAGCGTCGGTTTGTTATAAACAACCGACGCTGAATACAAAGCGGTACCCGTGTCTGGCTGGTCTTCGAATATAGACATCGGTTTGCTTAAACAACCGACGCCTTATATGTTAGGCGTCGGTTTTCCTTAATAACCGACGCCCAGAAAAGTGACACTGAATGCTATTTCTGTAGTAGTGAAGGATGATATTCATGCGTAATTTGATTAATTTAGGGTTCCATATGCTTTATTGAACCTTGAACCCTAACATTGGTAATTATGATACTTAATGATTTTAATTGGTCAAATCCATGTACAAAGATGAGATATAATGGTTCTAATCTATTTCGAGCATTAAAGTTCCTAACTATAGTTAAATACCCTTAATGTGGAAATTAGGGTTTCTTAGTGGATAAAAGGTAGAATTAATGATAAATAACGTTCCTATGAGTATTAGAGCATAATGAACTATGAATTGATGATAAATGAGTATAATGACTTTGTCATAGATTAAAAAGGATAAAAATAGTAGCTTTAATGTTAAAGGGGATTAATGGACTTATTTAATGGTTAATTATGCCTTTAATCCAAAACTGAGGATTAGATGTTGAAATAATTAGGGTTTGTGATCAATGGTGTTAAATTATGGTTTAAAATAGTAAAAGATGAAGGGAAATCCTAATTGCAATAGAAACCCTAAAAGTGAATTAGAAACCCTAGGAAGTGAGCTAGGTTTAATGGATCTTGATGACATGAATAATAAAAATGGAATTACGTGATTATTTCAGGATCTTGTTGAAAAATTTTGCTTGCTTGGATTCTTATTTGCATGGATATTTCTGTTCAAATCGTCAGATCAGGTATGTGGTTAATTATGAATAACCTCCTTAGTTTCTTGAGGATTTTCCGGATGGTTAATCGCATTGAATGCAAATTATCAGTTTGGATGTTCATACTTGCAAACTATAAAGTCACTATGATTATCACATTAATAATAGAAGTATGGTTTCTCGCACTTACATGCCACCCTGATGGATAATGCCAAAGGTCAGGCCCAGATGGGTATACCAATGGACACCTTGAGTGGTGACCCCTGGCACCAAGCTCGGGAATGAGAAGGTGGCCGATGATATTGCATGACTAGTGGGCACCATGAGTGGTGACCCCCAGGCACCAAGCTCGGGATTGAGAAGGTGGCCTTAAGTCATTGGCAAAAGAAACCCTAAGGTGGGTATGCCAGGGTTAGGGAAAAAGTGGTGGAGAATGTCATACTAAAAAGTGTAAATTAGCTTGTTATTTAACTTGATTACGATAATTAGATTGTTATCCATATGTACAAACTTTTGGTTGTCCCGACATACCTGTATATTTCGATATGCTGACCGACGTTTTGTTTGTCGGCGTTTTAGGTACAACCCTGAAATGAACGAATAGTAAAGTGACAAATTGTGAAAATAAAACATAATGTGAAAGGAGGATTAGATAGAGTAGATTCAAGCTTGGATAGATAGATTCCCAAAGTTTTAAAAGGTATGCAAAGTTTTAATTTTCTACCAGATTTCAGTTTAGTTAGTAGAATTTCATAATTATTATTGATTATTTGTTGAACCTTTGATCCTGTTAATTGAATAACGGCTCTGACCTTTGGGTCTCCCTTAATTGGGGGTTACCGGGAGGCGGGGTCGTTACAATTGGTATTAGAGCATAGGTTCCTCAATTAATCTTTAATAATTATTAAATTTTACAAACTTTGTAGAACCCAAGGGAGTTATTAGAGGATTATCTGAAAGATAGAGGTGTCTAGAAAAGGATCACGACTGGGGGCTGGAAATATTTTCCTCCGCACCGCTAGTCAGAACACGAGGACTCCCGAATCTGTGTGACTGCCTGGACAAAGTCTTAGGGTATGAATCAAAATAAGATGCCTTTAGGACTCTCTCATCTTGTTCATCCCTTCGCAACTCAAATTCTGATAAGGACCTTGAGGATTAGGGTTTTCTCTCTTCTCCTCACCCTCTTGAGGTATGGGTAAGGTTGATAAGGATTAAGGAATCCTCCACCAAATTAATGAAAAGCATGTAAATTAGATGTCATGGACATAAGCTTAATAGAGTAAGCGTAAAGGAATAGATACCTGCTTAGGTCGCATGGCACAAGTTGTCATTGCCCTCGGGAGAGACCTGAGGATAGACCTCCTTGGCTGGAGGATGTGTAGAGAGAGTTAGTCTGGGAGGTAGATGTTTCCATTAAAAGTAGAGACCTATCACATCCTCTAAGGATGATGTTAACCCTAACCCTAAGTGGAGGTTAGAAAGAGAGATGACAGGATGAGTTAGATGACATGGTTGACTGGGTGTTTGGATAGATATGCTTTTGGTTTTCCATACGAGCCATGAGAGGTTGGATGACCTAGCACCTTTGGCGACCCTGGGAAGGGTCATGCATGTTTGAGCGAAGGATAGCTCCTTCATGTATGAGGTTAGAGAAGAACCTATAGAGCCCTATGGGCTTGTGCAAGTAGGGTATAGCTTGCACCCAGAATGCGTCAGTAGTGCTGATAGTAGGATGAAACCCTGGACAAGGAATCATGATGGATGTCTTACGAGATAAACATAAAGAGCTAAGGATAATCTTGAGCCAAACATTAGTTGAGAAAAGGCTTCACCCAGGTAGGGATATGCTGGTAAGCTTGATCCAACTTCATGTAGTGAGGTTGGATGTGAAATTAGAACTAGAGAGAGAAAGAAGGACCCAAGAAAGAAGGTTGGAAGCTTAGATTATGAGACATGAGGAATAGTGGGGAGTTGAGGATGATGCGACCTACATGGATGATAGTGGTTGCCTTAGATCCCTGGAGGTTGATGATATCTTGGTTGCCTTTAGAGGAACCAAACCCTAGAGAGAGGATGATGCTTCTAGTACCTATGGTATAAGTGATTACCTACTGGATGAGATAAAGAGTGCTTTAGACCCTGAGGTGGTTTAAGTAACTAGTTGTGGGGCTTTATGCCTAGTTGGTTGTCTTGGAAGAGGACTCAACTCTGAAGTGTTGCTCGACTAGAATGATCATGGAAGTACATGTCATACCTTGGACATGCTTGATTCGTGGTTAAGAGATTGAGCATGCAGTCGGATACCCAAAGGTGAACCTAGGGTTCCTAGGCCTAAGAGGGGAAGCAGTGTATCCGATGCTCATGATGAGATTTGAGTCTCCATAGTTTCGAGCATTGTACTCCTCATGTGTAGAGGTAAAGGAAACCCCTTATGTTGAGGGTATGTTTGACAAACCCCTCACAACTAAGTTGGTCTAATGTTGAGGAAGAGAACAAGTGTGACCTAGCATGGTTTAGCAGGTACACTTGTGCCTTAGTAGTTGCTGGTTTAACCATGCTCATATGGATGTAAACCCTAAGGATGTTTGTGACCTTGTTGTCATGAGTTGTAGTTTCCTCCCATCCTAGGAGAGGGACCCTTTGGTTGGGTATATGCCAGTTTTGTTAGTGTTGAGGTAACCTAAAGAGGTTTCATGGGATCTTGAGAAAACTAAGTGAAAGGTACATGCTATGAGATTGAACCTGTAGACCCATAGTTAACCATCTCTAAGTGCATATGGATGTGTTACCATGGAGGTAACCGGTATGGGGCCTGACCAAGGTAGGCAGGTCGCCATGATCCCTGAGAAAGGATAAAAGATAGCCCAAGAATGCAGAGAGAGATGATGACAGATTGGGTAAGGTTCTATGTTGGACATGTACTATAATAGAATCCTAAGTCTATCCTAGGGTCAGGTAGGGATAAGACCGATGGAAGAATGAGTTGCCTAATTCCCTAGTTGCACATGATCATAGGGTCAGGAGGTAACAGTTATCATTGTCTGAGGGCCATAGGTTAGGAGATTGATTACCTTCATGAAATTCATGGGACCCAAAGGGTAGATGAGTAGGGCACTCTCTGGATGCATAAGGGAAAAGGGATGACCCCAAAAGTTTCGGCACCCTATAGACCTAGAGGAGATGACCAAGGATTGTGTGGTGACCCAAGTAGGTTCGAGACCAGTTTCCCATGGAAGTAACTTTGATATCATGATGTTTGTGATGTAGAGACATAAGTTGCACGTTTCAACTTAGAATTGAAGGTGTACTGGTGATGTGGATGTATCATCTCTACTCTTGGAATAGGAAGAACTTTGTGTTTGGACGGCCGCCAAATGCTTATTTCCTCTTATTATGAGAGGGAGAGATGGGACAGTATGCATGCCATACACCAAGGATAAAAGATGATGCGAGTTGGAATGTTTCTACAAGGTATGCGGATAGAGATGATAACATACCCTAGTGGAGCGAATGATACATGGAGGGTTTACAAACACTAAGAGTATTAAGGAAATGTTTTTGTGAGGATGTTTTATCTTGAACTAGATGGTTTTTTTGCAAGTGTTACAAGGAATCACAAGGTGGAGCCTGATAACTAAGAGGATGAGCTCAGAGTGTTCTTGATGAAGATAGACTTATAGTTTGAGATGAGATGATAAGTAGAATACATGGAGATGTATGTCTTCAACATTACCTAACACCTAAGGATAAGAAGTGGTAATGAATGCTCTGGTTGAGATATAGCTGCCTAGTTAGCTGGAAGCTAGAAGAAGTTGAGGTTGTTTGACTAACCCTATGTTTGGAAAGAGGATGTGTTTTGGCTAACACACAGATGTAACAAGATATGTTGAACAAGTTAATGGTTGTTTGGTTAGCCAGTTTTAGTCCTTGATGTAGTAAAAGGATGGTGATAGAACCTCAGATACACTTCTTTGGATAGGAAGGTAATAAAACCCTTTTGAGAGTGGTTTAGGGTTTTTGAGGTATCAAGCTTGAGGAATCATAATAATACAGGAGGTCATGATATACCTTGGTACTACAAAGATAGTAAGTGATGGTAGCACTCTGGATGCTTAAAACAAAGTTGCGTGTAGCATGTGGCCATGCAATCCAGGAGGTGAAGGATGAACACCAGTAACCCAGTGTATCAATATAGAGGATAAAAGAGTCCCTGAGAGGGAATGGGAGTTCATCACTATGGATGTTGTGGTAAATCTCCCTTTGACCCAGAAGGTCAAGATGCAATATGGGTTATGGTAGATCTCCTTACCTAGATAACATGAGAAAGAAAGGAGTATTTTCAAGAGATAGATTCTGTTGAGCTACATAAGAGAGAGAGATGGTTCAACTACACCATGATACGAGTTCCAAAGTTCTTGAGTATGACCTAAAGGTTCACTTCCATAAGGTGGAAGTAGGTACATGAAGAACTCTGTATGAGTACTGCCTATCACCCCTAACTAATGGACAGTATGATCCAGACTAGAGGGTCTGATGAGAGCATGTGTGCTCATTCAGGGTCATACATAGAGACAATTCTTAAGATGTGATGTTAACCACCATAGCTTTTATCAGGATGAAAGAAGTCTTATAGAGAGGTTGTGTTGGTCACCACTTCATTTAGATGATGTTGGTGAAGGAGGCCTCACGAAGGTCAGAAAAGAACCATAGTGTGTGTAGATGAAGTCGCTTTGATCATGAAATGGGTGAGAGAGAGCCCAGTGGTGACATGAGTCATGAGCTGATGCAAAGCAGACTGACATGCAGTTCACTGTGGGAGAATATGTGATGTGAAAATTTGAACCCTCTAAGCTACAACCGAGAAAGCTGAGTCCCCGATATACGGGTCCATTTGAGATGGATTGGTGGAGATGGTTGTGTTTAGCCTTTCCCCTCAGGATAACATGATGTGTAATGTGTTCCTTGAGTATGATCTAGAGCACTATGTGAGGTATCCAAGCCATGTGTTGATCCCTGAACCTATTTATCTTTTCAGAGGCTGAAATGTCTTAAGTCACCTATGAGAGTATGATATACCAAGGTAAGAAAGAACGCAGATGGAAGAATATGAGATGATGAAGGTCCTTGGGAAGCACCATGGAAAGGGTGATGCCACATGGGAGCCCTGATGGATGTATGAATGGCTTATCCTAAACTATTTGTTTGCTTGATGGAATTTTGAGGGCAAAATTCTTATAAGAGGGGAAGGATGTTACAACCCCAATTTTGGGTTCATTTGGGTGAGAAAGGTAATTTCACACATAAAATATATTTGAAAAAATAAAGATATAATTTGTTTTGAATAAATGGATTTCATTTACAATAGCCTTGATGATTGCATTGTGGGCTTTATTGGCTATTGGGCCCAATAACAAGGAAATCCATATAATAAATGAATAATTATGTTTTTGTGAAAAGAAAGGTGTGGAAACCTATATAAGGTGAAAGAACTTAATCCAAAGGTGGATTTCGTGCCACATGGGTTCCTTGGGTTCCAAGGAGTCCAAAGTTACAAAGAAAAAGCAATAAGAAAAGAAAAGATTAATTAAGTATTTCTTTATTAAGAAAGAAATTGAAAACGGCGATGAAATGTGGAAAACAAGTGGAAAGAGGTATATTTGAGTTAGCCTTGGTGGAATTTTGTATCCCAAGGATTCCTAAAGATAAAAGGAATACCAAAGAGGAAAATAAAAGAGAAATAAAGAGAAATCTTCAAAAAAAGATATTTTAATAAAGAAAAAGTAAGATAATAAGAAAAGGGATGAAAGAGAAGGAAAGAGGCTAAGGAAATATTCCCGAGAGGGGTTTTTGAGCCATTAAGGTTCCCTGAGGTTCAAGGAACTCAAAATAATAATTTAATAGAAAAGGAATGAGAAAATAGGTGATATATATATATATATATGTATATATATATATATATATATATATATATATATAATTGAGAGATATCTTGCACTTAAAGAAGAGTAACGTTTTGTTTGAGATAATGAGTCCAATTTTGGTAAAGAGATAGAATAAGTCATTATGGACTTTCCCTCCAAATTTGGGATCAAACGGATAAGCAGTTTGGGAGATATAATTTTTGAAAAAATTCTTAAAGTGGAGAAGAAAAAGGAAATTTACATTAATGTCACAGTACTTGTTTTTTTTATTAAAGCTAGGAACCCGTCCCTCATTATTTACGGGACATGATGACTGTTCGATTTGATATCTAAGGTAGGAGTGTCATCCCCTTCCTCTAGTCTGAGAAGGAAATAATTCTACAATGCTTCCTTTTCTCCCCTTCATACACCTTCCTCTCGGATCTATAACTTTGGTTGAAACCTCTCCCATACGATTCGGGAGTAGGAAACGAACCAGAAGAGCCGTAAAAGAGTTGGTATCTTCCCCTATGGGAAGAATACCCAAATTGCTATTTAGACAGGTTCCTAGGCAAAAATCGTAGACCCTACATCCTATCCAGGAGAACCTATATAAGAACCTGGGTAGTGTTCCTGTGGAGAGAGAGAACCCTGACTCGACCAATTGCGGTCGGTGACGCTTTTGCACCTCTACGGCCTGTTAATTCCCCTAAAAGACCCCTCTTTTATTCTTCGACCACCCATCAATGGCGGGAGCAATTGGTTGGCCTGGGATCATCGGTGGAAGGTACGAGATCGTTGCGACGAGCCAAATAGGACTGAGCAAGCCAGTTAGTCGGCCCTGGTCGCCTGCTCTGGCCGCGAGGGGGAGCACTTCAAAGTGGGGGACACCGGCCATCAAGGATGATGGCGAGTTGTTGGTTCAATCCAGTAGAGGAGGGTAGTGTTCTTCGGGCTATTGCCTGGAGCTTCGGAGGCCAGGGGCAGGAGTCAACGCCGAGGTTGACCACTTCCATGGTGTAGGGAAGCAATCCCGTGATCGGGGTGGAAGACGACTGTAGGAAAGGGCATCCTTGCCCTCAGCCTTACGTACATGAGATAAGGGCAGAAGGGTCATTTACCCAGTCTACAAATAAGTCAGCCGCGCCCAGCGTTGCGCCCCATGGGCCCAGGGTAAGTGGCGACGTGGCTTCTTCCAATTGGGCCAATATTCATTATTTTACAAAAAAATCATAGTTAAAGATTGGTAGCTCTGATGAAAATAAGTTATACATGAAAGTTGATCAAAAAAATATGAAGAATCCAATAAAAATATAATTAGAGCCTGATTCTACTTACATTCAAAAAGTATATAAAGATGCTATCTTTAATAGTTTAATCAATGAAAAACCCTAACCTTTGGCGATTAATGAGTTAGAAATGGATTAAATGGGTGTTTAAAACAGATATTAACTTGTTGTTAATAAAAGGGCATATTATATCTAAAAGGATGATCTTCATGCATAATTTGATTAATTTAGGGTTCCATATGCTTTATTGAACCTTGAACCCTAAAATTGGTAATTATGATACTTAATGATTTTAATTGGTCAAATCCATGTACAAAGCTGAGATATAATGGTTCTAATCTATTTCGAGCATTCCTAATTGTGGTTAAATACCCTTAATGTGAAAATTAGGGTTTCTTAGTGGATAAAAGGTAGAATTAATGATAAATAACGTTCCTATGAGTATTAGAGCGTAATGAACTATGAATTGATGATAAATGAGCATAATGACTTTATCATAGATTAAAAAGGATAAAAATAGTAGCTTTAATGTTAAAGGGTCTTAATGGACTTATTTAATGGTTAATTATGCCTTTAATCCAAAACTGAGGATTAGATGTTGAAATAATTAGGGTTTGTGATCAATGGCGTTAAATTATGGTTTAAAATAGTAAAAGATGAAGGGAAACCCTAATTACAATAGAAACCCTAAAAGTGAATTAGAAACCGTAGGAAGCGAGCTAGGATTAATGGATCTTGATGACATGAATAATAAAAAAGGAATTATGTGATTATTTCAGGATCTTGTTGAAAATGCTTACTTGCTTGGATTCTTATTTGCATGGATATTTCTATTCAAATCATCAGATCAGGTATGTGGTTAATTATGAATAACCACCTTAGTTTCTCGAGGATTTTCCAGATGGTTAATCGCATTGAATGCAAATTATCAGTTTGGGTGTTCATACTTGCAAACTATAAAGTCACTATGATTATCACATTGATAATAGAAGTATGGATTCTCACACTTACATGCCACCTGATGGATGATGTCAAAGGTCAGGCCCAGATGAGTAGACTAATGGACAACTTGAGTGGTGACCCCAGGCACCAAGCTCGGAAATGAGAAGGTGGCCTATGATATTGCATGACTAGTGGGCACCATGAGTGGTGGCCTATGATATTGCATGACTAGTGGGCACCATGAGTGGTGACCCCCAGGCACCAAGCTCGAGATTGAGAAGGTGGCCTTAAGTCATTGGCAAAAGAAACCCTAAGGTGGGTATGCCAGGGTTAGGGAAAAAGCGGTGGAGAATGTCATACTGAAAAGTGTAAATTAGCTTGTTAATTAACTTAATTGTGAAAATTAGATTGTTATCCATATGTGCAAACTTTTGGTTGTCCCCACATACCAGTATATATTGATATACTGACCGACATTTTGTTTGTCGGCGTTTTAGGTACAACCCTGAAATGAACGAATAGTAAAGTGACACATTGTGAAAATAAAACATAATGTGTAAGGAGTATTAGATAGAGAAGATTCAAGCTTGGATAGATAGATTCCCAAAGTTTTAAAAGGTATGCAAAGTTTTAATTTTCTACCATATTTCAATTTAGTTAGTAGAATTTCATAATTATTATTGATTATTTGTTGAACCTTTGATCATGTTAATTGAATAACGGCTCTGACCTTTGGGTCTCCCTTAATTGGGGGTTACCGGGAGGCGAGGTCGTTACACTAATAATATCACATTATTACTTAGGTCATCATATAATTTCACTATTAAAATTATTTACTCATCTATTTATGTTCCATAGCTTAATATTATCACCAAAAGAATTAGGTTTGATTATTTGCAAAAAATCTTGTATAATTCATTATTATCTCATGTGACATATTTTATTTGTCTATTACTGATTTAAGACTAAAGTGAGAACATTAGGTTACATAAGGGTGATTTGTGCATGCATTAGCTCATGAGAGTTATACTAAAGATCATTTAGATCTATCCTTAACCTTCTATGGATAATCTCAAAGGTCAAAGCTATATGGTAGGGTCCAAGATCTAGTATGTTACACGCATCCACAAGAGAGAACCTTCCATGTATTTCAGTATTCATCACATATTACCCTAATCCCATAGACATTGACTACCATGTGTGCAATAGGATGATATTTGGTTATTCCTTCTTGCTTTGGATGACTGTGTTCTTCTTCACCTAAAGCCTTTCCACTTCCACTTGATGCAAGGAAACCTTGTTACATTCCGTTCTAATTGTTCCCTTACTATGAGATATTTCAATTGTAAGACCCCTGACCTAGCTTAGTGCTTGATCTTGCTTGATTTTCTTAATAAGATGCTTAAACCTTAAACTGACCATGTGATGCACCTTAATAACATGTGACATTCTATGTTTTCAGTTTGGTCCAGTTTGGTTGATGTTGAGCAAGTCATGCCATATGAATGTTGTGTGGACCAAGTTGAAATTTACCCATGATGAGGGTTTATCCTACAATTTGTTACATGTTGTTTATGCCTCTTGTTCCTTGTAATCATTAGAGAGAGAGAATGATGCTTAGGGGAACTTTGTTGGACCGTGGTTGATGAGGTAGCATCATGTGTATTGAGCTAGCGTTTACATGATTTGCATGGATGTTTCGGTTGGTAGTGACGACCATGTTAGTGTGACCTTGGTAGCGACCTATGTGTTTTGTGTCCTTAAGAGTGGTTTGATCAATACACCTTGCTTGGTTGGTTTGTAGCAACCTAGGTTCTTGGTTATTGGTTGAGGTTGCTAGGGAGCTTATGTTGATGTGTGTGTCGACCTACTATTTGGGTGACATAGTGTAGCAGTTGCTACTATGTTTACCCTTGGCTTTGATTCGACTGAAGGAGAGTTGAGTGGCTTAAAGGTCACTACTCAACCTTGGTTTTAACGTTATTTCTTTTCATGCATATCTTGAGTGTTTTCATGACTGTGGTTTTGAGGGACATGTGTCATGAGAGGCTCTTATAACTTTAAACCTCATATGTTTCACCTCTCTCCTAGCCTTGGGTATATATACACCTTCTTTCACATGCAAGTATCCCCTTTATATATCTTCTTTCTCTCTTCTTGCTTGTGTTTGTCCTCAATCTTGATGGTGCAAGTGAAGGTGTTGATCTTGGAGAATGTGGTCGTTCTCCTCTTACATGTGGTGATCTAGGGCTTGATCATTTTCCTTGTGGGGGTTCTTGGTGATCTTTGATCTTGGTAAGTATTTATCTCTCTTTGATCTCATTTTTCTTGAACCCTACTCCTTTTCTTCCATCTCTTGGACATTATGGGTTTCCATGGTGGTTATCTTGAGTAACTTCTCTCCCTCGAGGTCAAGTATATGGTTTGATCATGGTAGTACCTGAGTGAGATGAAGCTCTTCTCTTTCTTTTTTCTTTTTCAGACTAGGGCTTTTACCCTCTCTCTTTTGAGCTTCCTTTAACCTTGGTGTGGTCTTCTTCTCTTGCGATGATCTTTCATGGAGTTGGAGCAATCTAAGCTTGGTGTTTCTCTTCTCACTTGGAGCTTGTGGATTTGGAGTTGATCTTCACCTCAAGGCGGATTATATAACTTTCCCTATACTATTGTTGCACTTTATCTTTCTTTCATGCTAATGACTTATCTCTACAACATGAACGTAAGATGCTAGATGATGCTTAATTTTTAAGGGTTTAAGATTATGAAGTATTCTTGTATAGATTTATCTTTCTCTTAACCCTACTCCTTGTATCCAAATTCTAAGTGATGGTGAAGTTGTTGTTTCTTGCATGCACCTTGAATGTTGGTTTTATAACCATGTTTTTGGTTTGGTCATATTATTAAAGATGGTCATTTTATTATCCACATGCATGATTGATTCTTGGTTCTCTTCCTCAAATCATGGTTTTCCATGTTACCCCTTGTGACACTTGCTTTAGGGTTTTGTTGATCATCTTTTCTAAGAGGTTTCCTTTTGGTGACGCTTGAGTTTCTTGATGTTAGGCATATTATTCAGTCAACATGTTTCCTTAGTTTCTTAAGGCTGTATGGCCATGTTGATGGTGTGTTAGGGTTATGATTCTACCGCCATCATCATAAACCTATTCACCTTGTTTGCTACATGAGTTTCTTTGGAGTCGCTACATATGAGCCCTTGTAGTTGGTCACTACACATGATGTTTGGTTTTGTCAACACAACCTTCGTTTAATGGATGGTTGATAGGCTAGGGTGGTTTGAGTCACTACAAACCCTGACCCTAGATTATCTTGGGGTCTCTACACCTAGTTTTAGCTTGTATGGTAGCTACACGTGCTAACCCTAGTGGTCGCTACATGTGCTAACACTAGTGGTCTCTACATGTGCTATGAAGGTTGGTCTCTGTAGATGGTCTTAACCTGGTTTGGTCGCTACATGTTGTTTCTTTCATGAGAGGTTGTTTATAATAATGGTAGTTAACCCTAATGTGTTCCAAGGATGTGGGATGTGATGTACCTAGGGTATGATGCTAAATGTTGTGCTGGAAACCATGATCCTCTATCTAAGGAAACCCTAACCCTAACATGGACATATGATGTAATTACTTAACTTGCTTCAATGATTAGCATATAATAAAGTATTTTCTCTCTTCTATTGAGTAACCCTAATGTTGTAATTTGAATCCACATCATAGCTTGTGATTGATATGGTATCTCTTATATGCCACATGGTGATGACTATGAGCCTTTATGAGGCATGCTTAGATAACAATGATATGCAGAAACTATGTGAGTGGGTCTTATGACCTGGAAGAGGATTAATGCTTAATGTGAGGTGATATTTTGTAGTGATGTGATGAGGGATGGTTATCCCATGATGATGTGATAATGATGATGGCCTTTTATGGTACTGGTATGATGTGATGATGTTACAAGTTTATACCTGATACATTTTATATCGTTGATGTTGCAACCTACCATTATCTTTATAGAATTTTGTTTTGGGTGTGTACATTATTACTTGATTGATGCACTAGAAGACACCCAATTGGCAATAATTAATCAAGTGTAACCCTAATCGTGTAGGTTTCCCTAAGCCATACATCCATCTCCAGTTTCAGTATTTACTGGATGGTGAAATGAGTAATTGATGTGAGAAACTCAAAGTGCATATTGTTGTCTATGCGGGGGTACAAGTTGATGATATATCCTTGCATCCACAATCATTGGTTTTGAGGAAGAATGTGGTCATACCTCGGTAGGAGAACGGTTGAGGCCATATCTTAGATGATAAGTTTTTAGGGATGGTTGTGATCAAATCCTGGCAGGAGAATGGCTGTGGTTGTATCTCACTAGTGTTGTGCCTATATACCACTGAAGACTAGGATGATTTGTAGTTTGACTCTATATGTCACTATGGTGGACTCAAACTGAATGAGGGTGTGGGTGATCATAGGGGTCCTACTCTCCTATATCTTGTATGTCATTGATTTTGACTTAGCAGTGGTCAGTTGGAGAATGAGTGGTCATCTCCATAGTGCATAGTAAAAGGCATAATATAGCCGTTTACTATATTTTCTTAGGGTCAAATACAATTCACATTGGATGACCCATTTCCTTTTTTCTTATATTATTTAGTTGATAATGGTTTTACACGTTCTTCGTATTCCTTCTAAAAGGTGTAATATGTTCTATTAATCATTTTTAGTTTCTTAAACTCCCTAGCTTGTGTTACCAAATTTACTTATATCATTTAGCAGAGTCTTCTCATAATGTTAATAGTATTTCTTTCCTACTTAAGTATATGTGTCAACAATAGTTGTTAGCAAAGAGTTATATCTCTTATTGGGATGTTGGTCTCACCCCATGGGTTTCCACATCTTTTAGGTGGTCATGCTCGATGTGGTAGAGATTTTGCGATTGAGGAAGTACAATAAGGAGGGTTGTAGCTATTGAAGGTTGGATATTCTTCTAGTGTTTTGTAGTAGATTCCTATGGTTGTCCTTGTACTCTCAGGTCCTTCAGAGTTTTTTGTAGACATTTGACGTCGATACGAGGTTTTAGGTAGTATGCCATGGTTGTATATGTATGGCTTGCATACATGAATAGGTTACCAGATGTAACAAGTTTGTGGCAAGATTTCCATTACACAGTGATGTATATACCTTTTTGGTATGATATATTATACATGTGACACAGTTTGTATACTTGAATGTAATATGTTTCCACTTGTGAATATATATAATTGATCAATTTTAATTTACCATGTTTTCTTGTAGTCATGATGTCTAATGTTTATTTTGCACTTTGTTTTGAGTAATCTCGCTCATGTAGTGGTGGGTTATCACATGTGAAAATGTTGGTATCAGAGCTCTAGGTTTACTGAGTCTATAGGGACATAGGACTAGGTTTGTGTCTATTCTTGTGTCATCCAACATATATGATCGTAGCTTCAGCTTATGAAGAAGAAGAAGAAGAAGGGAAAAGATGTCTGGAGAATATGAATAACATTCTAGAGAAATGTTGTTGCACTAGGTTGTGGTGTGGGGAGGTAGGCAAGAGTAGATGGAGTGCCTGAGGTGCCTCAGTTTGACCCAGAAGCTATGACCAATCCCTATCTCCAATCCATGTTTGGACAGTTCTTGGCCATGATGACACATATGGTGGATAGAATGCTCATACCCCAAGCAAGGGAAGTTGTTCCTGATGTAGAATCCCAGGGTTCTGGGAAGGCCTTTGAGAGGTTAAGGCATGTGGGGGTGATAGAGTAAACTGGTACAGTGCATCTGTCATATGTAGATATGTGGTCGACGGAGTTGGAGAAGTCCTTTAAGATCCTCAATATCCCATAAGAGGATAATGTGAAGCATGTGGTGTACCTATTGAAGGGCAGTGTTGACCATTGGTGGGCCATTGAGGAGGAGAAGAGTCCTGGTGTGGTGATCAGTTGGGAAAGCTTTCGGCGGGAGTTTGTGAGCTAATACTTCTCAGAGACCTATCTATATGAGAAGATCCCATAATTTGAGAAGATTCGACAAGTATCTATGACGATTAATAGGTATGAGGCCACATTCATGGAACTTCTAAGGTTTTGCGCACACATGGCTATGACGGATAAGGAGAGGATCAGGTGTTTTGAGAAGGGTTTGTGCTCGTAGTTGACAAATACAGTGTCAGCTTTGGAGGATAGAGAATAGTTTGCCAATTTTTAGAGTCTATGAGGAGGATAGAACTGTCAGATGTGGAGAAGTATGAGGCAAATGCCAAGGAGAAACTGACACAGTATCAAGGACAGTCTTCTAGAGAATTCAAGAAGACTAAGTTTTCAGAACGTCACTCATAATAGAGGTCGGTTGTTCAGTCAGAGTGGTCACTGAGCAAGGGCAAAGGCTAAAGATTTCTGTCTCCAGGAGCTCCTAGCATAGCATCAATTTTAGTGTAAGGGTCATCTAGGTCATAGTTTGACATGAGGACCTATTATATATGTTGATAGTAGGGAAATTTGAGGTCATTTTGCCCAGTGAAGGATGAGGAGGTGACAAACAACAGAGATAAAGTTAACAAGGGTCGCAGTTGTGGTAGTTCATTAGTGGAAGTGGTAGAGGATGTGGTCAGGATTCAAATGTTGGTTAGTCTGGGCAGGCCAATAGAGGATGGGGGTGATAATAGGCAACAACTTGATTCTATGATATGAGTCAATCAAAAGAATTAGACAACCCTCAGGGTGTGACAGGTCAGATGGAGTTATTTCATTTTGATTTGTCTTCTTCCTACTTTATATCTATTTCAGTTGACCCGGGTGCAACCCACTTTTTATTACTAGAGAAGTGATAGCTAGATGTTCTTTGCCTGTTAGTCATAGGTCTGATAGTCTCTGCTTAGAAACCCCTTTGGTTTGTTCCTCCGAGTTGTAAGAAGTGTGTCCACCATACTTTCTTTCTTTCTTGGGATGCACCATTCAAGTGGATCTTATACTACTTGACATGCATGGATCTGATGTGATCCTTGGAATGGATACCTTAGAGAAGTATCAGGTGGTATAGGACTGTAGTTCCAACGTGGCTACTTTCATTGACAATGATGTTTTGTGGGTCTTCCAAGGAGATATGAATATCTTTTCTACATGTCAGCAATGATGGTGGAGAGGTTGATGATGCAAGACTGTGAGGCTTTTCCAGTATATGTGGTGGATATACTAAGGTGAAAACTCCTAGTATTTAGGAGGTGCCCGTTGTACATGAGTTTGAGGATGTGTCTCCCGGTGAGTTTCCCATGTTCCCCCACCTTGTGAGATTGATTTTGAAATCAATATGGTTCCTGGTACACAACTAATAGCACAGACGCCATACAAGATGGCACCAAATGAGATGTAAGAGTTGAAGAAGCAGTTGCACAAGATTTTAGAGAAGGACTTTATCAGACTGAGAACTTCCCCATTGGGTGATCCCCTATTGTTTGTCAAGAATAAGGATTGTTCTATGAGGTTTTGCATCGATTATCGACAACTAGACAAGGTGACAATCAAGAACAAGTACCCTTTGTCATGTATAGATGACCTATTTGATCAATTAAGAGGAGTTACAGTGTTTTCCAAGATAGATCTGAGGTCAGGATACCACCAGTTGCGGATCAAGGTAGATGACATACCCAAGTCAGCTTTTAGGACTCAATATGGTCACTATGTGTTTGTGGTTATGCCATTTGGGATAGACAATGGACCAACAACATTCATGGATCTGATGAACAAGGTGTTCAAGCCTTATCTTGAATAGTTCATGGTTATGTTTACATTATCCAAAGACACTGATAGAGGTTCGCAGTTACCTTGGCTTGGCATGCTATTACAGGAGGTTTATCAAGAACTTCAATGCAGCAATGTTACCCCTAATGAAGTTGAGGAAAGGTGTGTTGTTTGTCAAGTATGACACATATCATTGTTATTTCCAGCTTTTGGAGGGGAAGCTGACTAGTCGACCAGTGTTGATCCTATCAGATCAAGGGAATGTCTATATCATCTTTTGTGATACGTCAAAGAATGGTATGGGTTGTGTGTTGATGCAACATAAGAATGTGATTTCTTTTACTTCACGATAGCTTAAGAAACATGAGGAGAACTACCCAATACAAGATTAGGAGCTTGTTCTTGTGTTCCATGGCTTAAAGATTTGGAGACACCATCTTTACAGTAAGAAGTGTCATATATTCACCGATCGCAAGAACATACAATGCATATTCTCAAAGAAGGAGATGAACATGCAACAGAGACACTGGATGAGGCTGATCAAAGACTATGACTACACCATAGACTACCATCTAGGGAAGGTGAATATGGTGGCATATGCTTTAAGTAGGAAGTCTTCTTCATCATAATCTGATGATAGGGCACAATTGTGTTCTTTTGTGTGCCATAAGAGGGACATATTGGTGTCTCTTCACTAGATGAACATGAAGTTGGAAGTCTCCTTGTTGGCAGGCTTGTTGACTCAATTACAGGTGAAGCCTACGTTGAGGCAGCAAATCAGAGATGCACAGTGCGATGATACATTGATACAACATATCCGAGCAGAGTTTGCCATCGAGAAGCGTGATGGCTTACACAAGTCATAGGATGGGACAGTGTGTTACCATAGTAGAGCAGTGGTTTCTGATGTTGATAGTCTAAGGAAGTTGGTTCTAGAATAGGCTCACTCTTCTATGTATGTCATGCATGCAAGTAGCACTAAGATGTACCATAATCTCAAAGATTTGTATTGGTGACCTAGCTTGAAGCATGACGTACCTAGTTTCATGGTGAAGTGTCTTGTGTGTCAGTAGGTTAAGGACGAGCATCAAAAAGCTACAGGGACTTTGCAAATGTTACCTATACTGTAGTGGAAATGGGATCATGTCATGATGGACTTTGTGGTTGGAATTCCTAGGACATCCAAAGGTCATGATTCAATATGGGTGGTAGTAGACAAGTTAACCAAGTCAATAAACTTCCTTCCTATGAAGACAACATATATAGTTGAGAAGTTGGCACAGGTGTAGGTTGATGAGATAGTATGTCTGCATGGTATCCCATTGACAATAGTGTCTGACAGAGGTCCTCAATTTACCAGTCACTTTTGTAAGTGTCTACATATAGCCATGGGTACATAGTTAAGATTTAGTATAGCATTTCACCCATATATAGATGGATAGTCTGAGAGGACTATATAGAAATTGGAGGATCTGTTGAGAGCCTGTGTTCTATAGCTTTTGGGCAGTTAGGATGTACATCTCAGTTTGATAGAGTTTGCTTACAATAACAATTATAAGAGGATTTTTGTCATGGAACTGTATGAGTCTTTGTATGTGAAAAGATGTAGATATCCTTTGTGTTGGTATGAAATGGGTGAACATCAACTTTTGGGGCCTGACCTTGTACAACAACATTTGAAGGTATCCCAGGATAGGCAGAATTCTTATGCTAATATTTGTCAAAAGTTGTTGGAGTTCCAAGTGGGAGACAAGTTGTATCTTAAGGTCTCTCCTTGGAAAGGCATGTTGAGGTTTGGGAAGATGGGTAAGTTGGCTCCCAGATATATGGGACCTTAACATGTGGTGGTAGATGTTGGGAAGGTGGATTATAAGTTTGAGTTGCCACATGAGTTGCATACGTGGCTATGGTCTTTCAAGTTTCTATGTTGAGGAAGTGTCACCCTGACATAGAGTTGATATTGCAGCCTATGAAGGTTGAGATGGAAGATGATGTGTCATATGAGGAGAGTCATGTTTTGATCTTGAATAGAAGGGTGAAGAAGCTGAATAAGAAGGATATAGTTTTGCTTAAGGTTTTGTGGCATCATTGTGGCATGGAGGAAGCCACGTGGGAGCTTTCAGACAAGATTTATAGGAAGAATCCATCTCTTTGCATATGATGTTGGGGGGAAAATCCTTTTAGGGGTTTATGTTTGTAAGACCCCTGATTTTGCTTACTTATTGATCTTGCTTGCTTTTCTTAATAAGATACGTAAACCTTAATCTATTCATGTGATGCATCTTAATAACAAGTGGCATGATTATGTTTTCTATTTGGTCTAGTTAAGTTGATGTGGAGCTAGTTATTCTATATGTATGTTGCTTTTGGACCAAGTTGCAATTTACCCATGTAGAGGGTTTATATTGCAATTATTCATATGTTGGTTGTGCCTCTCATTCCTTGGAATCATGAGAGAGAGAATGATTCTTAGGGGAACTTTTTTGGACCTTGGTTTATAAGGTGGCATCATGTGTGTTGATCAAGGGTTTGCATGGTTTGCATGGAGGTTTGGGTTGGTAGTGTTGACCATGTTAGTGTGACTTGGTAGCGACCTATGTGTTTTGTGTCCTTGAAAGTGTTTCGAATGATACACCTTACTTTGGTTGGTTTGTAGTGACCTAGGTGCCTTGTTCTTGGTTGAGGTTGCTACGGTCCTTATGTTGATGTGTGTTTTGACCTGTTGTTTGGGAGACATAGGTTGCTACTATGTTTACCCTTAGTTTTGTTTCGATCGAAGGAGGTTTAAGTGGCCTAGAGGTCTCTACTCAACCTTGGTGTTAACATTATTTCTTTGCATGCATATCTTGAGTTCTTGCATAGACATGGTTTTCAGGGACATGTGTCATGAGAGGCTCTTACATCTTGATACTTGATATCTTTCACCTCTCTCCTACCCTTGGATATATATACCATTTCTTTCACATGCAAGTATCCCTTTTAGCTCTCTTCTATCTCTCTTCTTGGTTGTGTTCAACCTTGAGCTTGGTGGTGCAGTGGAGGTGCTGATCTTGGAGAAGGTGGTCGTTCTCCTCTTGCATGTGGTGATCTAGGGCTTAATCATCTTCCTTGTGGTGGTTCTTAATGATCATTGATCTTGGTGAGTAGTTATCTCTCTTTGATTGCATTTTTCTTGAACCCTACCCCTTTTCTTCCTTCTCATGGCCATTAGAATATGGGTTACCATGGTGAATATGTTGAGGAAAATCTCTTCATAGAGGTTGAAACTATGGTTTGACCATGGTAGTACCTGAGTGAGATGAAGCTCTCCTCTTCCTTCTTTTCGACCTATGGTTTTTATCCTCTCTATTTTGAGCCTCCTTTGACCTTGGTGTGTTCTTCTTCTCATGAGATGACCTTGTTTGGAGTTGGAGTAATCCAAGCTTGGCGTTTCTCTTCTCTCTTGGCACTTGTGGTTTTGGAGTTGATCTTCACCTCAAGGTGGGTTATATAACTTTCCCTCTACTATTGTTGCACTTTTCTGTTGCTTGCATTCTACTGACTTATCTCTAGAACGTGATCTTAGGATGCTAGATGATGCTATCTTGTTTTAGGGTTTAATATTGTAAAGTATTCTTGTATATTTTGCTCTTTCTTTAACCCTAATCCTTTTATCCAAAATCTAAGTGATGGTGAAGTTGTTATTTCTTACATGCACCTTGAATGTTGGTTTTATCACCACATTTTTAGTTCAGTCATCTTATAAAAGATGGTGATTTTGTTATCTACATGCATGCTTGATGCTCAATTTTCTTCCTCATATCATGGCTTTTCATGTTTATCCTTGTGACTCTTATTTTAGGGTTTTGTTTATCATCTTTTCCAAGAGGTTTTCTTTTGGTGACACTTGAGTATCTTGATGTTAGGCATCTGATTCAGTCAACATGTTCCCTTGGTTTCTTGAGGTCCTTATGACCATATTGATGGTGTGCTAGGGTTTTGATTCATCCGCCATCATCCTAACCCTAGTCACCTTGGTCGGTACATCAGTTTATTTGAGGTCACTACATATGAGCCCTTGAGGGTGGTTGCTACATAGGATGGTTTGGTTTGGTTGAAACAATGTTGGTTTAATGGATGGTCGGTAGGCTAGGGTGGTTTGGGTTGCTATAAACCCTAACCTTAGATTCTCTTAGGGCCGCTACACCTAGTTTTGGCTTGTATGGTCGCTACATGTGCTAACCCTAGTGGTTGCTACATGTGTTAACCCTAGTGGTCTCTACAAGTGCTAACCCTAGTGGTCTCTACATGTGCTAACCCTAGTGGTCTCTACATGTGCTATGAAGGTTGGTTGTTACATATGGTCTTAACCTAGTTTGGTTGCTACATGTTGCTTTTTTCATGAGTGATTGTTTATCATAATGGTGGTTAACCCTAATGTGTCCCAAGGATGTGGGAAGTGTTGTACCTAGGGTTTGATGTTGAATGTTGTGATGAAAACCCAAATCGGCTACCTAAGGAAACCCTAACCCTAATTCGGGAAAATGATGTAATTGTTTAACTTGCATGAATAATTAGCATGGAATAAAATATTTTCTCTCTCCTATTGACTAACTGTAGTTGTAGGTTGAATGCACATAGTAGCTTGTGATTTTTATGGTATCTCTTATATGACATAGAGTGATGACTATGAGCCTCTATGAGGCATGTTGATATAATGATGTTATGTGGGAACTATGTGACTGGGTCTTATGACCTGGAAGAGGCTTTATGCAAAATGTGAGGTGATATCCTCTAGTGATGTGATGAGGGATGGTTATCCCAGGATGATGTGATAATGATGATGGCCTTGTAGGAAAGGGGTATCATGTGATGATGTGACAAGTTTATACCTTATACATTTTATATTGTCTGACGTTGCAATCTATCATTATCTTTGTATAATTTGTCTTGGGTTTTTACAATGTAACTTGATTGATGCACTAATAAACACCCACTTGGAAATAATTAATTAAGTGAAACCCTAATCAAGTAGGTTTCCCTAAGCCATAAATTCATCTTCAAAATCAGTAGTTGTTGGATGGTGAAACAAGTAATTCCTACGACAGAGCGCGTATTATTGAATATGCAGGGTGCAAGTTGTGGATATATCCTTTCATCCAAAATCATTGGTTTTGAGGATAGTTGTAGTCATATCTTGGTGGGAGAATAGTTGAGTCTGTATCTTAGATGATATGTTTTTAGAAATGTTTGCGATCATACCCAGGTAGGAGAATGGCTGTAATCGTATCTCACTAGTGGCATGCCTATATACCAAGGCAGACTAGGATGATTTGTAGTTTGACTCTATATGTCACTGCAGCAGACTCAGATTAACAGAGGGTGTGGGAGATCATAGGAATCTAATTCTCCTATATCTTATATGGCACTAATTTCAACTTAGTAGTGTCCAATTGGAGCATGGGTGGTATACCTCATCTCTACATGGAATAATAAAATACAGAATACATCCACGTAGTATATTTTCTTATGGTCAAATATAATTCACATTGGATGACCCCTTGCCTTATTTCTTATATTGTTTAGTTAATAATAGTTGTACATGTTCTTAATATTCCTTCTAAAAAGTGTACGATGTTCTACTAATCAGTTGTAGTTGTTTAAACTGCCTAACCTATGTTATTAGTTTTAGTTTTATCATTTAGATGAATGTATTAATCTTGTTAATAGTATTTATTTCTTGCTTAAGTATATTTGCATTAATAATAGTTGTCGATGTTGGTCTCACCCCATGACTTTCTACATCTTTTAGGTGGTCGTACATGACGTGGTAGAGACTATGTAGTTGTGGAGAGTAGCAAGGAGGGATGTAGACATTGAAGGTTGGATATGCTACTAGTGTTTTGTAGTAGAGTCCTATGTGTCGTCCGTGTACTCTCAGGTCCTTGGGTGTATTTTGTAGATGTTGTACATCGATACAAGGTTTTTGGTAGTATGCCATGGTTGTGTATGTATGGCTTGTATACATGAATAGGTTACCAGATGTAATAGGCATGTGGCAAGATGGCCAATGTGCAGTGATGTATATACATTTGTGGTCTGGTATGTAATATAGGTGGCATAGTTTTAAGAATTGGATGTAATATGTTTCCACTTGTGAATATATATAAGTTATCAGTTTGAATTTATCTTGTTTTCTAGTAAATTTATGTTTAGTGTTTATTATGTACTTTATTTTGAGTAATCTCTCTTATGTGGTGGTGGGTTATCACATCGATCCCATTATTAATTTCTAAATAAAAAAATAATACCAAACCATTAAAATTGAGATTCTCCTCAACATACTTAAATCACATCTACTACATTTTTAATATAAATTTAAATATTCATTTTGACTAGTTCATTTTAAGGAATTTTAAACATGGCCATTATAAAGGTATGCACTTTAGGATTTTGATTTATTCCACATTTTCATTTATTCTATTTTCAAAGTTTATAAATGTTTAACTCATTTTGTACATACCTATTGTCCCTTCTTATCTATTGGTGCACTTCAAGTCATAATATGTTATTTCACTTATCATATTGTGTTATGTCTAAAATATATTATCATACATAGATTAAATTAGATACATTTCAACCTTAGGTTAAATCCATTAAATTTTTTTTAAGAAAAGTCAGGAGGCAATCTTATTCATCCCGCCCTCCTCTTACGAGAATCAAAAAATGACAAAATACAACCACTAATTAAATGAGAATTCATAAACGTGGTAGTACTACTACCATTACAATCACTAGAAAGTAAATCAATACAACTCATAAAACTCACCCAATGGCTTCGGTGGCATGGAACAAACTAACCAGCAACAAGAAAGATGGAGGGTTAGGTATGAGGAGTATGAGGGAATGGAATCTGGCTTTGATCCACAAACACCTTTGGGAACTGAGGAGCAATAGGGATACACATTGGCTACGGTTCATGAGAGAAAAAGATTGTAGAGGCACTAGGCCTTCGAATGTCTCCAGGCTGGGTGCTGCTGTTTTTTATGCGGAAGACTTTATGGAAGCGAACACCTATACCATACCGATGAATGGTGAATCTACCAGCGTGTGGTATGACCGGTGGATCCAGAATAGGCGTAAATTGGAGGAGGAGGTCATGAGATAGGTTCCGCCGGAGTTGGCCGACCTCAGAGTGGGAAGCATGGTGGATTTGTAGGGGAACTGGGATAAGGACTTCCTGTATGATTGGTTTAGCCCGAAGACGGCAGAGGCCATCTTGAACCTTAAACCACCCCACACGGATGATGGCGAATATGTGATGGTGTGGAGTCTGACTAATAATGGATAGTTCACTATGAAATCAGCCTATTCCAAGCTCCGTGAAGGGAAGGACATCATGATCGATGGGAGTTGGACTAAACTATGAAAATCTAAACTCTCTAGCAAAATTAAAATGTTTGTGTGGTTAATGACGCATGATGTCCATCTCACAAATAGCTGAAGGTTTAAGAGGAGGTTGACGAACTGCAATTCATGCCCTAGATGTTGGGAGGAGGAAGAAACTATGCTCCACACCATTAGAGACTGTAGAGAGGCTAAGGACATCTGGGAGGACGTCCACGATAGCATAGGCGTCCCTGATCCTTTGCAATCAACGATGGACATCAGAGACTGGATCGACGCTACCCTCAATCTATACGAAGAAGAAAGATCGGCTACCTTCATCACCTGCTGGGTGATTTGAAAGGCGAGAAATATACAAGTTCTGGAAGAAAAAACCATGGACAAGCAAACAATCGTGGGACGAATTAGGCGGGAGATCGCGGTACACAAATAGGCATTCAGTAGGCAAACGCAGATGGAAGCCTTTATCATCCCCGCTCACTGGACGACGCCTCCTCCTGGACTAGTCAAATTCAATTCTGACGTCGCTATAAAGAATAAAACGGCCTATAGCACTTTTGTCTGACGCGATGAAGAAGGTAGGTAGATTGGAGGCGTGGCGGTAAGATCGCAAACCATAGGGGTGGTTGAGGCTGAGTTGGAAGGAGTCTTGTTCACCATGGAGGTAGCACTGGATAATAACATCACACACGCTATATTTGAAATAGACTCTCTAGAGGTTGTGAAGATGTTACTAGGAGACGGTACTGATTGCCCTAAATATGCTAAGACCATCGGTAGGATCAAACAGATGAGCAGATCAAGATGGTGTATCAAGCATATTGGAAGAGATGGTAACATGGTGGCTGACTAGTTGTCCAAGTCTAACATTAAAAACCAACTTGCATACGTTGAGTATGCTTCACCCCTTGTGGGTTGTATTGATTAAATCCATTAAATTTAGATAAGAGAGGTTCACTAATGATCACATAAATTTAATTAAGGATCTTGCACTTATCTTTTCTCAACTCAATCAACCTTTGCATTCACTTATTTTATCTTCAAACCATTTTATTCTAAGGAATTTCATATTCAATGACATTTTCATTATAAAATTGGGTGAATTCTTTGTCCTAGTAACTAATTTCAAATAAAAAGAATAACTATTTTTTAGTGTATTGGAATGTTCATTCTGAATGACTCATGAAATTTCAAAATTGATTAGGTATTAACAATTTCTCCACGAACTAAAAAAATGGAACAAGGATTATCAATAGACTAAGGTGAAATATAAGTTAATACTTCATGTCTTTCCAATAAAAAATAATACAATACACCATATATTAATATTCCTTGCTTAATTTTTTACAAATTGATGTGGTATTCCATATTTTAACCAAAAATGAGTTGCATGATTTATTAGTGACCAACATAGTTCATGTTACCCCTATCATCTCTATAAATATGAAATTATCATCTAACCTCATATAAATGTATCAAGTCAGGATTACTTCCATTCTAATAACTAGAAATAAGAAGCTACAATATGTAACTATTCATACATGTATACAAAACATCAATTGATTTCGATCAATTGAGGAAAACTCATAAATATTAGTCTCATATGGAGTAATCTCATTATAAATGTTCTCAATTCTTAATTTGAAAACATGAGCAAAACATGAAATAATCATTAAGAAACAAATTAAATCAGTACACATGCAACCTTAACACCCAAAATTTCATAACATAGACACTTGAGCAAAAACATCATTTCCTAACTCACAAGTCAATAGGGTGACACACTCATTTCATATTAGACAAATAAAATAATTAAAATTGAAAGCATTACATGAAAAAATGTACGATCTCATTCTTTATAGTCCAATATAGGAAGTCCTAATACATAGCTCATAACATTGTTTACAACCTAAACATAAATCTAACTATGAATAAAACATAAATGTAAAACTCAACAAAATATTGCATTCTACAAGGGTTCTTATAATTCTTCATTGTGTCCATTTTGTCCAAATCCTTAAACCATGGTCATTATTATGCTCACTAGTTGTGGATATATCTTCCACAGCAATGCAAAGAATTAGGAGTATTTCTAAGTGGTATTGAGTATTTAAATAATCTAAAATAACATATATGCTTTGGACTAACGGGAAAGAACAATAGGAATTGTTCATGGATTGATCTATATCAAGTTCTTAATGCTTAATCAAATGACTTGATAGAATTAATACCACTTGGTAACCTTGGAACAAATTGATCATTGCTTTCAAGGGATCAATACATTTATGTGCTCACTGCTCCCAAAAGCTCATAAAATTGGGAGAGTCAATACATCAACAATTATTTATATAGTCATTGAAGTTGAACATAACATATTAACATTGAATCTTGATATATAGGATATGTTCCATGTCTTGATCTTACACAAATATATGAGGAAGTATTGTAAATCATAATCACAAGTAACAATCTTATTATAGTTACATGACAACTAGATAATATGTATGCATAATGAAATTAAACCCACTTCCTAAATATTAATGAGTGTGCATCCCCACTCACCTAGTATATGAAAGAATGTGAGTTATTCTCTTGAAGTCCATGGAAAACTCTAAATTCATGCCCAACATATATTTTTTTGTTAATTATGAATATGTAACCTTACTCCAATGGTTTAGGGATTCTTACTAAATTAGGGTAATTTGGATTCATAAAATCTATAAAACATATCTAAAGATGTTTCTCATATATTTGGCTTTCCAACTAATGTTGAACATGATTTTTTAACACTATAAGAAATAAAATATGATTTTTGAAAATTTGGAGAAATATAAAAAGAGGGATCATGTTTAAAAAACCTCTTATAAAAACCCAAGAAACCAAACAAACATCGATTTGAAATATCATAATATCCATGCATGCCACTCTAGACCTTATGCATATTATTGGGCATATTAGTATTCAGGCTAAGAACAAGTCTGATGTGGCTAACAACAAAAGAATTGCACAAATATTTGATTTCTCATATCCCATTCTACAAACCTAAAGTATATAGGGGTATTAGTATGTAACACTACCAATAAATCTCAGTAAAAACTATTATAACATTGATGGTATAATAACATTGAAATTTTGATTCAAATTCTTGCAACAAAATATCATCAAAAGTAAAGGGCATTGACGTCTTCTTCATTTCTCGGTGGGAAAGAACAATACAAATTTGCAATATAAATAGATTGGATTTCAGGGGACCTTATTCTATCATGGACGACAAGGTGAGTAATTATGGAAAATTTTGGAGTAAAATGTACCCAAAAAAAGTACAAGGTCTATCCACCAAGTCATAGAGAAGCTAAAAACAATGGAAATGCCAAAATTGGTAAATGGAAGTACTAATATTACATTGTAAGCTAGTGGATACGTGAAAAGAGGGGAAATTTTGTACCTAGCATGAAAATCAAATTAGCACAGATAGAATCTTGCTAAAAGATTAAGGGGTAGTCTCAAGAACTACCCTGCTAGTCCAGGGCATCAAATCAAACTTTCATAGATAGGATGTGGTAGATGAAGTTGGGAATTATGGTTTAGAAATGATTCAGAGACAAGGGATACATGGAAACAATATGGGGATTCTTTGGTCATTAGGAGATAATATTTATAGTGGAGGTAGTCTACAGTGACTTAGAGTTTCAAAAAAATAGGTTATATAGGGGGGATTGGGATTCATGAGATTTTTAGATTGTATGGTACTTAGGCTTAAGCAGATCAGAAAGCCAAAGGGTTTAGTGGATTGCGATCTTAGTGATGAAGGGTAGAGATCACAAGAAATAAGGATAACTAGAGACATAGAATCTGACAATAGAGGGGTTTGACAAGGAGATATGATAGAGATGTTGTACAGTTTGTTCTAAAGTCCTAAGTAGTTGGGAGTCCTACACAAATTTGATTATATCCAAGAAATGGGAAACTTATAAATAAAACTATTTGTATGTTTTCATATTATCGTGCATAATTAGTTATATTCTTTTGTCTTTGGTAGAGGGGTTTATATTTTGTCCAGAAAATTACTAAACTATGTATCCTAGATATTTTGTGGATGAGGAACATTTTCTTTAAATTGGTTTTTTTATAATATATATATGTATTTATTTTCATTCCTATGTAGAGTCCTAGGGTTATTAATAAACTTAAAATTATCTAAAAGGATTTATCTTACCATTTTTGGGAAGGTAGATATTCCACTTATTATTCATATAATAGTTTGAAGGAAATGTTATAAATGATGGGAGGACTATTTGGTTGTCGAAACCCTATACTAGTTACTACTACATGTATATGATCAATTGATTAAAAAGGAAATAATACTGTGATACAAATTAATTATCAATCTTTAGTTAGAGTCATTTGAAATTTGTATGTCCACATATATAAGTACAACTATCATAGATTATCCCTCAAATCCCTATTTCAACTATTGAACCCATATAGAGAATCAGTGTGAAGGGGATGATTGTGAACCTCCCAGAGTGGCTCAAATACACATAGATATAAGCAATAAAATAAACAAACGTCAATTTATAATAAAACCAAGTGTGTTACATAACAATCTAAAGGAAACTTGAAAACAGAATTGAATGATTTTTTAAAAGAAAAGGAAATTTAGAACTAGAATTACTACAACTCAACACTATTAGAAAAACCCTCATGGAGTTATAGTTTGTGGCATGATGTTCCTATATCAGCAAATATCAATAGTATTTGTCTTGTAGCATGATCTAAATACTAAAAAGTGAAGAAAGTAAATGCAATTATATTGGCATGATATCAAATGGTTCAAAGTTTTGTTTTTGATGAACATAAGTTCTTGGCCAAATTATATGGCATCAGGAAGAAGAAATCATTTCAAAAAACTTTCATATAACAAGGTAAAACAAGATTTACTTTGAATTTCTATAGTATCCAACATGTATTACCACATGGGCTAATACATTGATAGCTTCCTAAAGTAAGGATCCATGAGTCATAATTGATGTTTATGGTGAACCAAGGCCCAAAGACCCAGGAACCCTCAGATGTATGTCCTTCTATAAATGTTACAATATGGTTCTTTAATATTTGTATCATTGCTATTAGATTACACAAAGGAGCACTAATATTTGTGTTCTTACACTAAGATTACAATAAGGTGCATTGAGATTTGTTTCTTTACCCTAGTTTTATAGATAAGGGAACTTAGAGTATGTATGATGTATGATATCAATTATGTTTCAATTTTTTCAAAATTGATATATGAATTTCTAAAAACTTGTCTTAGGGAACATGTATTTCAAAAATACATTGCCAAGCATAGGAAGATGTTTACATATAAAATCACTATCACAAAATACCACTAGTTTATCCATGTAGGAGGTAAAGGGTACTTTGTTTTAGTAATCTAGATGTAGAGTATAATTAGATCTTGGAAAAATAATATCATGTCAAGATGATCTTTAAATGTAATATATATGATTCTATGCATCTCTAGATTTCTTTATCATAATGGTTTGCATAGTAAGTATTGAATTTGTTGAGTCTTACATGATCCTATGTGGATACACATTAAAGAATCATCATTGTTATCATAAAAACATACAACATGCAAAGGATTTGTCATATATATCAAAAAGTCATGCATATATCACCTAGATCATAAATTACCATTATAACACTAATTAGCATGAATACTATTTTATTAGATTCTATTTGGATAAGATTTTATTATTTGAAAATTCAAATATACATGATAATGGACATTTAAAAATAATCATACATCATAAGTAGGATTGAGGTTGTGAAAGTACTTTATTCAGATATTTCAATTTTTCTGAACAACATGGTGTATTAATAGTTATATTTTAGAAAGGAATGAATTAGTAGAAAATAATGGAGGATTCAACATTTTCTATTATTATTTTATGGACAAGGAATGATTTACCTTTTTTAGGACAATCAAGGGATATGGGGTAGTCAACCTTGTAGTTGTGTCCCATATATGCATGTTGAACCATAGTCTAACATGAGATGGGGCTCATAAATATGGCCCACATGATTGAAGATAATAAGATCTATGTATGGTGTATCACTTAGCTCTACTACACATAGTAGAAACTACCCACAACAGCTTAGTGCACCTAAGGGAGGTCAGATTGAAGCGTGGGGGAGTAGACCTTAGTTGTGATTTCTCGGTTAGGTTTGCATTGATCTTATTAGTTATTTGTTGTTGTAAATTACCACAAAAGGTAGAAAGCATAAGAAATGCCCAACTGGGCCATGGTAGTAGAGTAGTAAATAGAAAAAGATATCAGAAGTGGTCGATCAGGGAAGAAACTTCTCGAGAAGCAACTCAATGGATAAATGTGAGAATGCTCAGACAAGATATGATGGAAATGTGGGCTAACAATAGATATTTGTAGGTTCCCTAATTGGCACGCTCTTAATACACACAAAATACTATCTTGCATGTACATGGGGTTCATATTGAAACATAGGGAGTAGGCAAGTTACGGGTCAATCAACAAATAGTGGGATAGAACAACTTAGCTTGGGTTGTTTCTATAGGTTTCTAAATAAATGAGATACAATTTTTAGGGTTTTTTTTGTTCATTTAAACTTTAGTGAAGAAAAAACAATGTTGCACATGAAGAATCAAACCTAATTTAACCCTACTCAATTAATTCTAACTAAACAAGGTAGAAGAGAGATAGGACTATGTTAAACTAATTACTAATAAGAGAAACTCTAAGGGGAATTAACTAAGATAGAATATAAATTACACTAAGGAAGCAAGCAAGAACTACATTAGGCAATTAACTAGACAACCCTCATACAAACAATTCAGAAAACACTAGTTACTCTAATAAGAATTAGTTATGATTAACAAAGTAGGCAAGTGAAGTAAACAAACATGAGACAACAATGTAGAAAGAGAGTTATTTGGGGGCATATGTAACAACCAACTTTGCAGAGGGTCATATTCATGTAGAAACATCCAACAAGTATCTACCAAACCAAGAAATAAGAATCAAGGTAGAACATACATCCTATTCTATTAGTTAACCATGGATGTCATGGTAGTGTTAGGGTAATTGGTCCTTATCACCCACCATATATCCTTACAAGGCTCTATTGCCTAAGGATTGGTAATCATAGATCTATATTATCAAATTCTAGGTTTCTATATGAACTTAACCTAATACACTTAGGGGCATGGAATGGTGTAGAGTATATGTGGAGGATGGTTCACCCCCCACTAGCTCTATTTAACTATTAAGAAAGCCATTTGACTAAGTGTATATTGAACATAATGGATAATCACTTAGAACTCTCATATAGGGTTGGGTTAAGGAGAAAAACAAGCTAGGGTTCTTCTGCAGAACTTAGGAGTTTTTCCACCAAAATCCCAAAATCAAACATTTTTGCTAAACTTGAGGTGATTCCATAGCTCAAACAACCATAGCATGATGTGGCGAGTAGAACAACCAATAATATAGAATTAGATACTAAAAATATAGTTAGATGCACAAATATTTCCAAACATGGTATCTTAGTTACATATTATTGCCTACAATAGTCCACAAAGGATCTTAGCTACTCACAATCAAGGAAATAACTAAAGATAGTGAAAGAGAGGGTAGAAACTTTATAGGGCTTGGATATAGGAGCTCCAATATTTACCTCTAGCAACTCCAAGGGAGTCCACCTCTAGGGATGTGGGATGTCATGAAAACTGGAAGAGATATTCCCAAAAACCCTATAAAATAAGATTTTGAGGTGGAAGAAAATGGAGTGGAATGGGTAGAGAGGAGTGTGTGGTGGATGTAGAAGCTTAGAGTAGATAACCTCAGACTCCAAGCTGCTACCAATGTATATATATAGTATGCTACACGATCTAAGGTTAGGTGGGGGTAAAGTGGTAAAATGACAGGTGGGAAGACGTAGGGTTCGGTTGGTAAAATGGTTTTGATGGGTGAAGGTAAGAACGGTCGTGGTAGATGGGAACGATCATGGTGTGAAGATGAAAATGTTTGATAAATTTTGAGTGAAATATACCCCAGTAGCATGATTGTGGTGGGCACCACAACTATGGCGGTTGGATGATAGCACAAACAATGTGGGTGCAAAAAATGTGGTAGAGGAGGTAGGAGGGAAGCTGTAATGACACTGCTTCCCGGTAACCCCCAATTAAGGGAGACCAAGAGGCCATAGATGTTATCCCAAAATAGGATCAGAGGTTTTGCAAATAATCAATAGAAATTATTTAAATTCTACAACAACTAAGCTTTAAAATGGAATAAAAATTTTCTTTTCTCATACCTTGCCAAATATAGGAGCTGAGGGACTTTACCCCATATAATATCTATCTATATAAAATACTCCAATCTTTATTAAGCTTTATTCCGTCATTGTTACTTTAAAAGAATATCCAATTTCTTGATAAACCTAAAATGCTGACAAACAAAATGGCGGTCAGTATAATGAATTATACTAGTATGTGCGGGAACCAATAATCGTTCATTTAATTGTAATAACATATTGTAATCAATTATGATTTAACAAAACAAACTTTACATTTTAAAAATGACTACTCAATCCTTACATACCCTAACCTCTGTGTTATCACTACAGTGGACATGGATACTACCTCTCAAATGGTAGATCTCATCTAACCCCCTTGATCCTACCTTATAGGTAGATCAATATATAGGGTCGTGGAGTTGTATGGTCCTACCCAAGGGTAGACCAACACATTGACTCATAATAACCTGATGATCCTACCTCACGGCTAGACCATGTACTAGGTTATTTGATAACCTAATGATCCTACCTCGTTGGTAGACCATGTACTCGATCATCTATCTCATCATCATCAAAGCTATAGAGGAGGACCAAGATCTAAGCCAGTCATGCACATATAATTATGGTGATAGCCATAGTCACTTTATAGTTGCATGAAATAAATGTCAAACAAGCAGTTCATTTCAAGCAACTGACAACACCACGGAAGTCACCAGGAAACTAAAGCGATTTAACCATAAGCGTAACCACATACATGATTTGGAGTCTCAAAGAAGCAACATATCCAAAACCAACTAGTTGTCCAATCAAGTAAGCCAATCAATCAAGAAATAAGACATTGATCATAAAAACATGTATAACACCTAGTTGTTACCATCACAACCAAACAACTCTTTATTGACTTGGAACACCTTTCTAAGATTTCTAAGTCCCATTAGTATTCATTAGGGTTTCTTAGATCAATTTCGCACACTTAATCCTTTTTAGGTCAACAAACCCTAAAATAACTTTTCTACTCATAAAAACCCTAATTACTCAAATTATCCAAATTGATGGTCTTTTATACACAAATTGACTTTAGAACATCATATCTCTGTCTTATTCATGGATTTGCACAATTAAAACCATTAAAAGACATAGTTACCAAAATTAGGGTTTCTAAGTCAATTACTATATATTCATGTACATGGAACCCTAAATTAATCCAGCTATTCATAAAGATCATCTTTTTAGATATAATTCTTCCTTTTATCAACAACAGGTTAATATGCTCATAGATTAATCATCTCAATTTCATTAATCACCAAATTAGGGTTTCGTACTCCTAAAAGCATTAAAGATGGTAACTTTAGGTAATTTTCGAACTATGATCATATTCAGACTATAAGACTATTTTTATTGAATTTCTCACGTTCTCCTAATCAATTTTCATATATAATATGTCTACATCCGAGTTACGAATTATTTTCTATGAAAAAAATAAAGTAAGCAATAACTAGCCTATAGGATGTTGACACATTAGCGGAAAATACCTTAGTTATTAAGTCAGCGTCGGCCTCATTTCTAGGGGTAAAGATGCTTTTACCCTTCCGTTCCTTCTCAAATGTCGGGGGCAGGGAGGTCTTTTCCAACTTTCTCATCATCTACCTCATGAAGGCTTGCCTTCCGCAAGCAATGCCCCGCCACGGTCAACTAGGTCGTTGACTCTGGGCTCTAGGGTGTTGGAGACCAAGCTAAGGCAGCCACAACTCCGCCAAGACTGGTCGGAGTTGATGACACTCCCAAATCTATCAAACGTGCACCAAACTGTTGGGTTGAGAAGACCGGTTGGCGGTAGGGTACTGCGGTGCCAGGGGAGCAAAATCATGGTTCCCACGATGGAATTGGCAGCACCGAGTGATTCATAGGACTTCAAGGGGTTTGTGGTTGATCTCAGGGAACCTCATAGGACCTTATATAGGTTTGTCTATGCAAGTATCTTCCCACTCGGGATCTGACTCCCGAGCAGATTGAGGAAACTTTTGTTTCTCCTCAGGAGAGGTCCCCTAAGAGATCGTTCGATCTGATTATCTTTCATAAACACAGATATAATCTTTTTAATTTTCCTCATTGATCAGGGAGAGAGGTATAGATGTGGGGAAATTTCCCATTATTGTTCCTATTAGACTGGAAGTAGGAGATGATAGAAAACCATCCGATCTTGATCTAGCGGTGCCCATCGTGCGCCAAGTATATATACAAAAGGATTCACATTGTGACATTTATTAATATCCACTCACTTTAGGAAACTTTGAAAATTTGTATCTCCCAATCCGTTTATCCTTTTAATCCCAAATTTTAGGGAAAAGTCCATGATGACTTAGTCTACTTTTATACCAAGTTTGGGACTTAAACTCAAAAGTATGAGGTACTTTTATTCATATGCAATTTATTACTAATTAAGGCATACTTTATGCATATTTTCTCTCTCCTATTCTTTTATATCACTTATTTGGATTCCTTTTACCATTAGAAACATTGTGGATTCGAAATCTCATCCATAATGGTTCCATTATCCATATTTCCAATTATTTCTTACATTTACACCATTATCTCATATTTCCTTCTTAATAAAGCAATATTTGATTTCTTCTTTTTCTTTTAATTGTATTGGACTCATTAACATCCTATGGTCCATGAAATCACATGCACAAATAAAGTATTGCAAAGGGAATCCATCCAATACATATAATTCATGCAAATTCCCATAATCATACATTTGTTGGGGAAATTACATTTCCAACCGTATGAACCCAAAATTGGGGTTGTAACATCCTTCCCCTCTTATAGGAATTTTTTCCTCAAAATTTCACCAAACATACAAACAATTCAGGATAACACTTTTCCATATCCATCATCAGCTCCCATGTGGCTTAATTTTCTCCATGGTGCTTCCAAAGAACCTTTATCATCTTATATTCTTACATCTGAGTTTTTTCACCTTTGTTTCTAGAATCCTCACATTTGACTCGAGACATTTCAGCCTCCCTCAGGAGCTCACTAGGTTCCTTGCTCAGCACATGGATCGAGTACCTAACATAGTGCTCTAGATCGGACGCATGGAACATGTCATACATCATATTATCTTGAGGGGTAAGACTAAACATAAGCAACTCCACCAATCTATCTCAAATGGACCCTTGTATCAGAGACTCAGCTTTCTCAGCTATAGCTCAGAGGGGTCAGGTTTTCATAACACATATTCCCCCACAGTGAACTGCATGTCAGTCTACTTTGCATCATCTCACAACTCATATCGATCATGCACTTTCTTAGCCATTGCTTGATCAAAGCGTCTTCATCTACATACATTGTGGTCTCTCTAACCTTCACAAGGTTCTCTCACCGACATCATCCAAGTGAAATGGTGACTGACACATCCTCTCTTACAAAGCTTCATACATCCTAATATTGGCTATGGTGGCTATCATAACAAGCAAACTCTGCTAGGGCCAGGAACTGTGTCCATGTATCACCCTGAATGAGCACACATGCTCTCATCAGACATTCTAGAGTCTAGCTCATACTCTCTTGACTATCCTCCAGTCAGCGGTGATATGTTGTACTCAACTTCAATCTAATATCGAGTTCTTCATGTACCTACTTCCACTACATGGAAGTGACCTTAAGGTCATACTCAAGATATTGAACTCGGATCATGGTGTAGTTGAACTATCTCTCTCATATATATAGTTCAACCAAAATTGTTATACTAACGGTGCTTTATCTTAGGCAAGGGATTAGGTCAACTTTGTAAGGCGATCTACCATAACCCATATTGCATCATGACCACTATTGGTCCATGGGAGACCCACCACAATGTCCATGGTACTCTACTCCCATTCCCTCTTGGGGCTCTTCATTATCCGTAGCAACTCACTGGGTTATTGGTGTTCAACCTCCAACCTATGGCATGCATGGAAATTGGCCTCATGCAACTCCATATACTTTTTCATCTCAGGTCTTCATAGTGCTATTGTAAACCTTAACTATCTTAGTAGTACCATAGTGTATGGTGTACGAAAAATCATGAACAACTTGCATAACATGATTCCTCAAGGGTGACTCCTCAAAACCCTAAAACTCTCTAGTCGTGGGTTCCATCACCTTCTTTTTCAGAGAGGTGTATCTATGGTTCTACAACAATCCTTCTATCACCTCAAGATCTAGGTTGGCTAACAAAGCAACCACTAACTTGACCAATAGGTCTGGTTTTATCTAGGTGTTAGCCACATAGGTCTAGTCTTCTAACAATCACATGGTTCACCTAGCAACCTCTTTTAGCTTTCTCTATCGGCTAGACAAGGAAACTATACACCTGAATTGTATCTTAGCGAAGAGTATTGGTTACCACATCAATTCCCTTATGTGCTAGGTGATGGTAAAAACATAAACCTTCATATACTCTCCTCATCACCCTCATCTCAGGTTTAAGTCTAACTAAGTTGAGAAAACTTTGAGCTCATCAACTCGATTACCATACCCAAGATGCAACTCTTAGGATCCAAACTGCTCTTGACAAGAACGTCCTCATATGATGATTATTGTTGTTCTCTTTGTGTTTCCAAACCACATATCCAACGTACTCTCAAAAGTTGTGGTACTTCCTCTATCCTCAAACATAGTAAAAAGGTTTCAACTCATATCACCTTTATTCTCAGTATGGCATGGTTTTGTCCTATTTTTCAAACCCATAACAAGATGAAATAAGCATTTGTCTGCAGTCCAAATACAAAGTTCGACCTGATCCAAGAGTAGAGATGGTGCATCACACATCGCCATCACACTTTCCAATCTAATTTGAAACGTACATCACATGTCTCCACACCATGTACATCTCCATTATGGGTCTACGCCCATGGGAGGACTATTCCCATCACCTCTGGATCTTAACATATCTATTATGTACAATCCTTAGTCATCACCTCAAGGTCTCTAGGGTGTCGGCACTTTTGGAGTGATCTGACCCTTATGCATCTAGGGAGTGCCTCTCACATTTACCCCTTAGGCACCATGAACTCATGAAGGTGGCCAGCCTCATAACCCATGAACCTCAGGAAAAGGTAGTTGTTACCTCCCGACCCTATGGTCTTGTGCATTCAGGGAACAGACGACTCCTACTCCCATCGGTCTTATCCCTTCTTGACCTTGGTATTGACTTAGGATTCCATCATAGCCCATCTCAAACCTGAATCCTTGCTTGGATCTTCATCATCCCTCTAGGCAATCATGGTAATACTCATATTCCTTCATGGGAACTATACTGACCTCCCAATCTCAGTCTGGCCCATACAGGTTACCTCCATGGAAACATATCTTCCTGCCCCTTAGAGATAGTCACACATGGGTCCAAGATCCATGCTCACACGATGTGCTCTTACATTTAGCTCATTAAGCTCTTATAGGTGACCTCGTAAGGTTACCTCAAACCTAAACAAAAACTGGTACTCACCCTACATAAAGGGTCCCTTCCCAGAATGGGAGAAAACTATCACTTGATAGCAACAAAGGTCACAAACGTCCTTACCTCTAAGGTTTACATCATCAAGTATATGCTTAGCTCCTAACATGGTTCTTATGCATGTATCTAACAAGTAGATAACCTACTAAACCATGCTAAGTTCCTTGGTACGTCATACATATTCATCATTCTTCAAGGTTGTACCAATATCATGTATACCTATGTCACCAACTTGTGTGAGTGGTTCATCAAACCTATATCTCAGCTCGATTGGGTTTCATTTTATTGTAACTCATGAGGGGTGTCATACTCAAATACTATGAACTCAATCAGCCTCACGAACATCATGTGCTCCAGGTACTGCTGCTTTCCCTCTTTGGTCTAGGAACCCAGGTTCACCTCTTATGCATCAGCTAGCTAACTACATGCTTAACTGTTCAACCATGAACTGAACCTATACAAGATAGGTCATATACTTCTTAACACTCTTCCATGTGAACAACCCTTAGTGTCCTACACAAGGACCACCAACTGGGTGTGAGGCCTCACAACTTGCTATCATACCATACCTCTTTAGGATCATTGGAACTCACTTTCTATACCTAAAAGGTAGGCACTTATATCATTTGTACATTCATTCATGAAGCCTCTTTCTCATATAAGGATTTGGTTCCTCTAAAGGCATCCAAGGTAAAACAAGCCTCCAAGTACCATACATGAGGCAACCACAACTATCTACTCTAGGTCGTCTAAACCAAGTCATATCATATCCAACATTACATGGTTCCTCATGTTTCAGAGTCAAGGTCTCCATCCTCCTTCGTCGGGTCTCGCCCTTCCTCTGGAGCTAACCCTACAACTGGTCCTTTCACTGGAGGTTCTCTCCCAGAAGGTGGTTCAAGCTCTTAAGGTTACATGTCTACACCTACTTGGGTGAAAAGCATAATCCAAAATCTATGATTGACCAAGATTATCTAAAGCTATGCATGCTCATCTCATGAACATCAAGCATAACCCTTTGGGTCTAGGTCTAAAACCTACTATCAGCCTTGCTTGTGTTCTCTTCTATGTAGGTGCATGCCTCTTCCTCTACTCATGAATAGATGTTAGGGTTCCTATATAGTTACCACTAACCTCCTCAATGAGGGAGCTATCCCTCACCCTAACAGGCATGACCCTCCCAAGGTCGGGTCGCCATAAGTCACTAGGGTCAAACAACTACACATGGTTCATGTTTGTCATGGATACATAAAACATATGCACAACATGCATGTCTCACCCACGTACGTGCATGCATGTCCAACTATGATATCCAACTCATCGTGTCCTCTCGTTCTCTATTCACCACTTAGGGTTTGGGTTAGCATCATCCTTAGAGGATGTATCAGGTCTCTTCCTCTTTTTGGATGCTTCTTCCTCCAAGGCTAACTCTCTCCTCCTCTCCCTACAAGATGGTTTAACCTCAACATTCTCCCGAGGAGTAACTAAGAGCACACCAACATAGCCCATGCAACCTATGCATACAATTAAACTCAGTTTGAGTTTCTAATTATCAAAACTTATGTCCATGACATCTTTCTTACATGTTTTTTATTATTTGGTAGAGGATTCCTTAATTCTTATCATTCTTAATTCCAAAACTCAGGAGGGTAGTGGAGAGAGAGAATACCCTAGCCACATAATATTTCTCTAGAAATAAGAGGTAGAGAAGGGACAAAATTAGATGAGAAGACCTAGAGGTATCTTATTTTGAGTCAAATCCTTTCATTTTGGCCAGGCAGTCACACAAATTTGGGAGTCCTCGTAGACTGACTAGCGGGGCGAAGGAAAATATTGCCAGCCCCCAGATTGTGATCCTTTTCTAGACACCTCCATCATTGGAAATGCTCTAATAACTCCCTTGGGTTCTAAAGAGTTTGTAAAATTTAATAATTATTAGAGATTAAATGGAAAACCATCGCTTTGATACCAAATGTAACGATCCCACTTCTCGGTAACCCCCAATTAAGGGAGACCAAGAGGCCAGAGGCATTATCCCAAAATAGGATCTGTGGTTTTGCAAATAATCAACAATGATTAATAAATTCTACAACAACTAAGCTTTAAAATGGAATAAATTTTTTCTTTTCTCATATCTTGCAAAATATAGGATCTGAGGGACTTTACCCCATATAATATCTATCTATCTAAAATCCTCCAATCTTTATTAAGCTTTATTCCATCATTGTCATTTTAAAATAATATCCATTTTCTTGATAAACCTAAAACACCGATAAACAAAACGACGGTCAGTATAACGAATTATACTGGTATGTGGGGGAACCAATAATTTTGCATTTAATTGTAATAACATATTGCAATCAATTATGATTTAACAAAACAAACTTTACATTTTAAACATGACTACTAAATCCTTACACACCCTAACCTCTATGTTGTCCCTGCAGTGGACATGGATACTACTACTCAAATGGTAGATCTCAACTAACCCCCATGATCCTACCATACAGGTAGATCAATATATAGGGTTGCAGAGTCGTATGGTCCTACCCAAGGGTAGACCAACACATCGACTCATGATAACCTGATGATCCTACCTGACGGGTAGACTATGTACTAGGTCATCCACTAAACTAATGATCCTACCTCACGGGTAGACCATGTACTAGGTCATCTATCTCATCATCATCAAAGCTATAGAGGAGGACTAGGATCTGAGCCAGTCATGCACATATAATTATGGTGATATCCATAGTCACTTTATAGTTGCACGAAATAAATATCAACCAAGCAGTTAATTTCAACCAACTGTCAAAACACCAGAAATCGTCAGGAAACTAAATCAATTTAGCCATAAGTGTAACCACATACCTGATTTGGGGTCTCAAAGAAGCAACATATCCAAATCCAACTAGATGTCCAATCAAGAAAACCAATCAATCAAGTAAGCAAACATTGATCCTGAAAACAAATATGACACCTAGTTGTTACCATCACATCCAAACAACTCTTTATTGACTTGGGACACCTTTCTAAGGTTTCTAAGTCTCATTAGTATTCATTAGGGTTTCTTAGATCAATTTCGCACACTTTATCCTTTTTAGGTCAACAAACCCTAAAACAACTTTTCTACTCATAAAAATCCTAATTACTCAAAATTTTCACATTAATGATCTTTTATACTCAAATTGACTTTAGAACATCATATATCTGTCTTTTTCATGGATTTGCACAATTAAAACCATTAAAAGACATAGTTACCAAATTAGGGTTTCTAAGCCCATTATTATATATTCATGTACATGGAACCCTAAATTAAGCCAGCTATTCATAAATATCATCTTTTCATATATAATTCTTCCTTTGATCAACAACAGGTTAATATGCTCATAGATTAATCATCTCAATTTTATTAATCACCAAATTAGGGTTTCTTACTCCTAAAAGCATTAAAGATGGTAACATTAGGTACTTTTCTAAATATGACCATATTCAGACTCTAAAACTATTTTTATTGAATTTCTCACGTTCTCCTGATCAATTTTCATATATAATATGTCTACATACGAGTTATTAATTATTTTCTATGAAATAAACAAAGTAAGCAATAATTGACCAATAGGATGTTGACACATCAACGGAAAATACCTTAGTTATTAAGTCAATTATGGCCTCATTTCAAGGGGTAAAGATGCCTTTACCATTCCATTCCTTCACAAATGTCGGGGGCAAGGAGGTCTTTTCCTCCTTTCTCATTATCTATCTCGTGAAGGCTTTCCTTCCGCGAGCAGTGCCCCACCACGGTCAACCAGGTCGTTGACTCTGGGCTATAGGGCGTCGGAGACCAAGATAAGGCAGCCACAGATTCGACAGGACCGGTTGGAGTCGACGGCACTCCCAAATCTATCAAAGGCGCATCAAACTGTTGGGTCAAGAAGACCGGTTGGCGGTAGGGTACTGTGGCGCCAGGGGAGCAGAACCATGGTTCCCACGATGGAATTGGCAGCACCGAGTAATTCACAGGACGTCAAGGGATTCATCGTTGATCTCGGGGAACATCATAGGACCTTATATAGGCATGTCTATGTGAGTCTCTTCTGACTCGGGATCTGAATCCTGAGCAAATTGGGGAAACTTTCATTTCTCCTGGGGACACATCCCCCAAGGGATCGTTCGATCCGATTTTCTTTCCTAATTAAACTCAGATATAATTTTTTTAAGTTTCTTCATTGATCAGGGAGAGAGTTATAGATGTGGGGAAATTGCCCATTATTGTTCATGTTGGACTGGAGGTAGGAGATGACAGACAGTTGTCTGATCTCGATCTAGCGGCATCCATCGTGCACCAAGTATATATCCAAAAGGATTAACATTGTGACATTTATTAACATCCACTCACTTTAGGAAACTTTGAAAAATCATATCTCCCAATCCGTTAATCCTTTTAATCCCAAAACTATACAGAAGTTTGACGTCCTCTTTGATTGTGCTAATTCCCAATTTTAGGGGAAAGTACTTGATGACTTAGTATACTTGTGTACCACGTTTGGGACTTAAACTCAAAAGTATGAGGTACTTTTCTTCATATGCAAGTTATTACTAATTAAGGCATACTTTATGTATATTTTCTCTCTCCTATTCTTTTATATCACTTATTTGGATTCCTTTTACAATTAGAAACATTGTGGATTTGGAATCTCATCCATAATGATTCCATTATCCATATTTCCACTTATTTCTTACATTTACACCATTATCTCATATTTCCTTCTTAATAAAGAAATATTTGATTTCTTCTTTTTCTTTTAATTGTATTGGACTCATTAACATCTTATGTTCCATGAAATCACATGCACAAATAAAGTATTGCAAAGGGAATTCATCCAATACATATAATTCATACAAATTCCCATAATAATACCTGTATTGGGGAAATTACCTTTCCAACCATATGAACCCAAAATTGGGGTTGTGATAGAAACTTGGGAGTGTTGCTCACCATGGGCGGTGCAGCCATGTTGGCTGCTCAAAACCATGGATGTGGTTTTGAGAAGCGATTGTGGTGTCTTGGTGTCCCCGGGTATACTTTGAGCTTGATCAAGTCTGTGATTTTCATGTTGTTGCATGGTTGTAGACTAGTCCACAAATGTTTTAAGGGATTTTTCTTAAACGTTGATCTTCTAAGTGTCCTTCCATGGTTCTTCTTGGTTCAATTCATTCCTTGGTCACTTGTGGGTAGGTGGAGGTAGCTTTCCTCTACTCCTCCATAGCTGGGAAAGTCCTAGATTCCTCCTTCTTATCTCCCTACCATCAATAAGTGCTAAAGTACTTATAAGTCATTCAAGAGAACCCATAAGTTCATGTGTCATAACTGATATTTATTGGGAAAATGCATTCATTCCACATATCTCATTGGTATAAGGGACAAAATAGCACAAGATGGGGACCCAAACTAGACTCCATAACCACCCCTAGCTTAAAACATACTTTTCCTCAAGTATGCTCCAACCAACCTCTCTTTTCAATTCAATCCAACATGAAATTGATAAATGCACTCAAGTAGATTATTATGGACTAAATAAGTTTAAGGATGAATTCATAATGTGTTTCACTTCTCTTATTTCCTATTAACACAAATAAAATGCAAATAAGAGACAAAACACAATGACTCTCCATATGAATCTTAAGCAAGTGATATTCAGAAAACTCGGGGTTGACCGTTTCATTTTGGATTTTGTTATAGAAGTTATGGATGTTATTTCACGTGGATGCATTGGACCCTATATGGAAATCCACTTCACATGACCCATATGTCTATGTGAAAGGGGTAAAATTAGATACATTTGATGTCTCCTAGCTCAATTAGTATGCAATTAGAAGAAAGGGGATGTGAAAAGAATATTGGAATGCTATTACATAGGATCACTCCTATTTTATTTTCTTAGATTCTATTAAATAGGAACATTTTTTTCATTTAGCATTTTCTTTTTTTTTCCTTTGTGTAGCTAGGGAATATGGTGGTAGAAGTGAAGCGGAGGGGAGGAAGTGTTAGCCACCCCAAGCTTTTTGGAGGGTGGCCAAGACTTACTATTTTTGTTCTTTTTAACATCTTTTAATGAGGTGGAGGGATATGAAGTGAAGGAAGAAGGTGATTGGGAGAGGGGTCACATGATGTGGGTCTTTACATAAAGTCTCTTGCATGCAAACTATTCCAATCACCTTTCACATACATTCAACAAAACCATGATGACTAAGGAATTGTGGCCAAGAACATTCTTTTCACAAGACTCAAAATACTCTAAACATCTATGGCTTACCACAATTGCATTTCAACCAAATAGTTAACAATTCACAACAGAGGAGGAAAACATGTATAAATTCGAAGCTTGAGAACATTTAGTGACAATCAAGTTATCATAGTAGTGTAAACCTCATTTGTCATTCAATTCAAGTTCTTCAAACAAGGTGGATATTTAACTAGAACAAGCTTATGGAAGAAAGTGTTTCATGTTTGGGCAAAGTTGGTAAATGGTGTCAAGTACCCCTATTCTAACAAGATCTTATCTATAAAGAAAGAAATCACATGAAAGAAAAATCTAACTAATCACACACAAGAGATTCTATATATCTATAAACAACAAAAATAGGATGGTTTGCATGTAAAAAAGCTTAAAAATTTTTAAAAACTACCAAAAATTCCAAGTAAAGAAACTAAATGGCATGAATGTGGGTAAGATGTAACAAGAAAGTGTACCTAGATAAGGATAATGGTTAGTCAATTAGTCTGATCGGCTTAGGCAAAATAGAACAAGATACGTGATGTAAAATAAGGCCTTACAACCCCAAGCTTTCAAACCATGATGTTGTGATCGTTAAATAGGAGGTTAGAATTATAGAGTAATTATCATGGAGATTCTTTTAGTTAATAATCAAAATGTGGGGGTCCATGTAGCATTCAAATGGTCAAATACATCCAACAGAGTTGTTCTATGAAAAATGGCAGTTTTAGGCTCAGGTGAAGGGAATGGTCATGGTGGCTTCTTTCATGTAGCATTTTTTGTTCATCTCACTTCTTCTTTTATTAACTCCTATCTTTAGTTTACCTCAGACACTTCATGTATCATTCTCCCATCTATGTTCTTGTTATAAAATGAATCACAAATATCATAATTATAAAATGGATTTGTGTGTGTATCTTTAGAAGTATCAAAACAAAAATGGGAATTGAGTGAAAAAATATCAAATCGAGGTGGGTTGTCTCCCAGAAGTGATAGATTCAGTGCCTCCAGTCAGGTTGGTTGTTGTTATTATTCAACTTTTGGCATCACTTACTGTGATGTTCTAATAGTACAATGCCTTGTCATTGGCATTCAAAAGTTTCTCTTCCATCTAAGGGTCAAGAGGGTCCTCATAGTTTGTTTCATCAAAATTTTCCTTCTTGTAATCCTTTTGGGGTGAGATGTTGAGGGTCAACCTCAAGTTCATCAAGGACACTATCGTGGTGTAGGTACTCACATGGATATTAGAATCAATTGTATCCAATAAGGTACTATCCAAGATGATGGGAATCATTTTGTCCTATGGATCCATATCTAGAACAACGAAGTATACTGAGAACATTGTTGCCATCTCTATGTCAAGCATCACAAGAACATCACCAACCTTACGCTTGGGACCCTGATAGACTAGTCACCCAATTGTAGTGTACAATTTTCTTGCAGTAGTTTACCCCACCTCAATGCTATAGGGAATTAGGTTCACACTAGAACCCAAAACAACCAAAGAATTTCCAATCAAATGGCCTCTAATGTGACACCAGATAAGAGGGGCTCAGGGGTCCTTCTTCTTGAGGGGAAGTACATGTTTCCAGATAGAGGTCACTTGCACACTGAGCTTCATTTTCTTGGCCATTATTCACGTAGTCTTTCTATTGAAAGTACAAGCATCCTTATAGCATTTAGCAGACTGGATTTTTTTATGACGTCAAGCAATGGTAGATGTTGACCTTTAGTTGTCTAAAAATCTTAAGAATGTAGACATGCACTTCTTCCTCCTTTTCAGGGAGGGATCATACAAAGAATTTAGGAATGAGCGCTCAAAATCACTATCCTTACTTGAATCAACTTGAGGATCTTGGGCTTTAAAAATAGGTACCCTCAGTGATTTGGTTGGAACTCTTTCTATCACAAACAGAACGGATGGAAGAGATTCACTCCCAATTGGAGTAACATGTGGGACATTTGGTATCACACTAGCAACATAAGGTGGTAAAGTTGGTACGAGTAACTCAAAAGAAGGTGGGATATAAGAGTTCTTGGTTCTTATAACATCATGACAAGACCTTTCTAAGAATGGAACATCAACATGACCCTAATTAATTTGCTTGTCTCTCCTTTTGGGTTGCTAGAGTACCTTGAAACTCCTCAAATTTTCACCACATTCACATACTCAAGGGGAGGAGGGGAGCTTGTGATGTTTGTGATGGTAGTGGTGGCGGTGCTATTATGTGTTGTTGGTGGTGGGATAGGTGTTAGGGGTGTAAGATTGTTGTGGTGGTTGATATTGTTGAGGTGGTAGTGGAGGATGTATGGTTGTTGTGGTGGGTGTTGAGGTAGATAAGGTTATTGGTAATTGAATTGCAGATGTGGTGGTGGAGGAGAAATTGGTAGGAGGGGCCTTGGTGATTTTGGACATGTTGCACTTGAATAGGTGGTGTATCATAGGAGCCTTGAGGGGGCACTACTTGTCCACTTGCATTATTTGGATTCACAAACATTTTGGAAGGTAGCCTTTCTCCTCTTGGAAAGAAATTGTAAAGGCTAGTTGATCTACCCTTTGTCAAATTATTTCTATGCTTTGTCCATGTATTCACACATATTTCTTAACCATATCAATATTTCTCCATCTCCAAGTAACTTCACTATCAAATCTTGAACTATATCTTTTCCTTTATTTGTTCTTGGCTTCTCTTGCACATTCTCCTTGTTGTTTCCAAGATATGTTTGTATGATTCCTCCACCTGAGCATGTAATAATTAGACATGGAACCATAATTATTATGGTTCCCATAAGATTACATATCTTTGAGTTCCTTCTCAAAAGTAGCACATAGTGGTTTGAGGTGTCTCCCACTTCACAATTCATCAAATTCATCATATTGGAAAGTATATTCATCATTTGCGGGTTGGATTAACTTGGATAAGGAGGTTGTGCAATAGATGAAAAAGTATCCATTTTTCAATCATAATCATTTGCAACACATAAGGCCCTATGTCTTGAATTCTTTAGCAAGTTATCAAGGAGAGGCCATGACTCTTGAGGGAGCTTTTCCATGAAGGTACCACCAGAAGATGAATGTACTATTAGTTGTCCACAATGTATAATTGTTTTACTAACTACTACAATGGTACCTCATGATAAGGGAAATTCCGTAGAATGTTTTGAAACATTTCCCAACTCTCAAGAAATTCTTCATGTCCCATTTTCCTAAAAGAGATGATCTAAGGTGAGTGAGCTCTTCTATTGGATATACCATATTCATGAATTCATTTTTCATTTCTTCCCATGAAATTACCTTGATTTTTGTGAAATACCATTCTTTGGCCTTGTCTTTCAAAGAGAATGAAAAAAGTGTAAGGCCAATAAAGTCATCAATTGTAACGAGATTTCATAAATTAGAGAAAGTCTCCAAGAGGGTTTTAATATTCTTATAGGGGTTTTGATTCTTTAATCTAGGAAAGTTGGTAAAAATATACAACACTTGCCCTAAAATTTGCTCCAATCTTGTAGAAATTTGATACATTTAGTTTGCTCATGTGAAATAATCACGGATCATCTTTGGTGAGGGTATAATAGGTGGGACACCATGGGGTATTTCTCCATCCTCATGAATTACCATTGTCTGCTCTTCTATTTGAATGATGTTTCCATTAATTCCCTTTTTTTCCCTATCTATGGATCCTCTAAGAAAGAATTAATAAAAAAGGCGCAATGTCCATTAGTGGAGTGGAAGGAATTAGGAGACGAAGAATCCACTGGGAATGAATGGGAAGATAGAAAAATTAGAAGAAGAAAGGACGGGTTGACCAAAATGAGGATCCCAAATTGCATGAGCAATAGGTCTTACATGTAAGGGGTCCTGTACCCGAACGTTCCCATTGGCGTGCATCCAGCAGGAATTGAACCTACAAATTTGCCAATTATGAGTTGGGCGCTTTAACCATTCAGCCATGGATGCTTAACATGGATCATCGTACATCGTGAATAACCCAATTCCAATTGAAATGAAATCTTTAGGAGGAATCAATGAAACAACATCCATTCAAATCCTGGATCTTGGAATTGAGAGAGATCAAGAATTGCACACGCTCAAGGAAAAATCAAGAAAATAGAAACAAGTTATGAATCACAATTGTAAAAGTGAAACAAAGAATAAAGAATATCAAGGATCAAAGATACTCTAAAAAGTCAAAAAGAAACAACTAGCTAGGTCCTAAAAGCCACTCCTAAACAACAACTCTAGTAAGCTTGATTGACTTGAGCTAAGGAACTTTTGGGTCACCAAAAAAGATTTGAAAATGCCCTAATTGACACACTTCTAATACATACAAAATGATATCCAACAAGCATACAAGTTTGTGTTGTAGCATAGAGAGTCATGAATGCATATTCATTTTAGTTTCAGTCGCATCTTTAGTCCAACTTTGCAATTAAAACCCTCAACGTACCTCTAATTTTTCCTCTATATAGTTTCCCTTAGTTTTATGTAAATATTTAGGATTTTAAATGAATCCATTAGTTTCCATTGAAGGATTAAGCATACATCATGTGCACAAGCCTAAGTTACCCTAACGCACCTTTAGCATCAATTAATGGCCAGGTTCCTCTTCGTTGATCTATCCCCTCATCGGCCTCCATCCGATGACTCTACTAACCACCGTATGACCTCATGCCCCAATGGCCCATCAACAAACATAGGTGCCCCATGAGAGTCATGCATGATGAACGGGTTGATGCAAGCCTAGGAACCATGAATCTAGAGCACCTAGTTCCTGATGACACTCTTAAAAGTTGTCGAATGATGAAGCCTCGACAATCATCAACCAGAGATACTCCTACTATTGGACCCAGAAGGACCCCCAGACCCATCGACCAACAACATATTGAAGATTGATAAAGAGCACCATGTCCAAATCCCATCACTCAATTGTACCACTGTAATCTTGGCCATCAACACTTCTACTGCTAGTCACACCCAACAAATGATGAAACTTTAGTCTGTCGACTAATGGTTTCTCAAGACACAACCATCGACTAATGATGATGTTGCACACAACAATTGTCATCTCCCTACTTCATAGATTGTAGCCTATAAATACTTGAATGCTTCCTCCATTTGTGGGGATCACTTATCTTCCATTCGATACCCATAGGCTTCTTCTCTGTGACAAGTCAAAGAGGACGATCTCTATCGGCCTCCATCAAGCTTCCTCTATGGATCCTTTCGTGCATCCTCCATACTTCCATATGACACTCCTTATCCATGGTTCAGATCCAAGGGAGGACAAAGGGAGAAAAAGACCCATGATGCTAAGTCTTGGAAAATTCTTCCTCCTTTGTGGGATCAGGCTTGGAAAATTCTTCCTCCATGTATGTTTTGCGGATGACTTGATCTTATTTTCTCAAGCAATAGTTAAACAGATGAAAGTGATAAAAGGTTGTTTTCACACATTCTAACTAGCATCCGGCCAGTCAGTCTCTGAAATGAAGACATATATCTATTTCTCAAAGAGCATGGACATGGCTATGAGAAGAAGAATTAAGAGAATATCGGGCTTTCAAGTAACATAAGATTTGGGGAAATACCTAGGAGTTCCTATTCTTCACCATAAGGTGATGAAGCAAACCTACAATTATGTGGGCTCTGATCTCCAACCCACGATATAATCACGATTTAAACTTAGCGGAAGCGATTTGATAAACAACAGAAGACAAAAATCACGGAAAATTAAAACTTTTCGGGACAAGAGCTTGAATCCATAAAAACTTCTTTCATAACAAGAGATAAATTGTTTACATCTCATGATAATTACTTCTTGAGTAATTATATACATCAAGATACAAAATCTCAGGAACCCATAACAAAAGACTCCAAGACCTGAGAGTACAGAGGACACATAGGATTGACTCTAACTACACCAAATGGCAGGCTAAATCTCCACCTGAGATTACTGCTGCTCCTGGTGCTGCTGCTGCTGCTGAGATGGGTCACCTGTAGACCGGTTCCTCCGTCTACGACGTCCACCTAAAAAGTTGAAGTCTACGGGGTGAGACAATTTTACATAATTGTCCCAGCGAGAGTTATAACTCTCTGCCAGAAGCTTTATTATAACATCAAAGAATATCTTAAGCAGTAAAGCTTTCAAAGTATTCAATAACAGTTGCAGCTATATAAATAAGAGCTCAACATTTATGAGACATGAAGAAATATAAGCACTATCACAGTGTATCATCAATCAACTATCTCGTAGTTATCTCTAGCAGGTATACTACATGGTTTATTATGTTTTACAAACAACATTATGCCCTGTGGAGATGAGGCATACCACTCATACTCCAACTGATCGCTGAGAAGTCACATCAGTATCATACATAGGTCATTAAGAGAGCCGGATTCTCATGACCTTCATCTTCCTCAGTCAGTAAGAGGATCACTTGTAGGACATCTTGTGTCTATACTTATTATAGCTCACCAGGGTAAACTGGTCCTTCGCTATTTTAGAGTTACAGTGGCGTTCTGTACTCTCTTCGTCATCAGGAGTTTTCATGTTTATCTCCACTGATACGGATATCTATGTTTTCTTCGTCATCAGGAGGTTTCATGTTTACCTTCCACTGATACGGTAGGGTTTAGTAGTGAAGGGTTGACGGATTACACATCTACATCAATCACCTACACTAGGATGTAAGGTTCTACACATCCATATACCCCACATACTCAATAGTATGTGTTCCAAGAGTTCCCTTAGGAAAACCTATTTCACCATCATTTGATCCCTGACAATGATGGGTCTATGATCAGGGCTCTTCATTATACTTAATTAGTTAGGTACATTTAGTATTCATTTAATCATCACACATTGTTCTTCAAACAATAACAGTAGCATAACAGCTATGAAAGGAGAATACTAAATGTAACAAGCCTAACTCACATCAATCATCATTTCTCATTATACTCATCACCAGTCATCTCTGAAGCATGACTTGGTGGTATTCATGGCTCTTACAGCCCATTAACTCATAGGATGCCACTGACAAGGCATCAAGATATTTTACTTATTCATAAAGCCTTTAACATGCTTTTAATGAATACAGTATCATCATCCATACCTGGATATGATCACCTTCATATCAGGACCTGCATAGTTAGTTCAACTGATAAAGGTAATTTAAAACAAGGAATATACTTCTCACTCTTATCATAAGAGCTAAGTTCTCTGATTCTTATCAATTAGAGTTTAATACTCATAAAGCATGTCATTACCCTTGAATTAGGGTTTACTAATCACATTGAATGCCATTACCCTTGAATTAGGGTTTACTATTCACATTGAAGTGAATTGAACTCATAACATCATCATGTATGTGGAACATCATCATTGATGCTCTCAGACTGGCTTAAGATTCATCATACATCATAATTAGGGTTTCTATGATCTCACACAGGTGGATCATACCCTAATTATGCACATTCATGTGTATTGAAGGTTCTTTAATTAAGTTTCCATCTAAAAAGGGTACTTTCTCTCTCTAGAAGTACTTTCTCTCTCTAGAAGTACTTTCTCTCTCCTCATACTAGTAGATGGTGATAACATCACTCTAGATCAAGTTGAAATAAGTCATAATGGGCTAACATAGCCAAAAACATCACTAACATGTGATTAGGGTTTGATTTGATCAAGGTATTACTCAATTGACCCTTCAAGGGTATTTTGGTAATTCACCCCATTGATCACTATCATGGTTCAAATCATTAGTCACTTAATCCCTTAATGTCCTAGGTTATCATTAGGGTTTTAGGTTAGAGCATCCTTGAACCACTTACATCTCCAATTGGTTAAGTGAAGTCAACCTTTGAACACCTTAAACGATCTCAACCTTCAACATCCAAACGGTTTGAGACCGTTTGGATGGGTTGACCGTTTGCTTTGGTTGACTTCCAGACCGTGTGACCTTCAAGGTCTTGAGCCCAAACCGAGAGGGGGTGTAGACCATTTAACCATGTTGACTTCAAGACCGAGAGGCCTTACATGGTTTGAGACTGTTTGATGTCTCTCGGTCTTGAGACCGTTTGATGTCTCTCGGTCTTGAGACCGTTTGATGTCTCTCGACCTTGAGACCGTGAGGCCTCTCACGGTCTTGAGACCATGAGGCCTCTCACAGTATTTAGACCGTGAGGTCTCAAACGGTCTTGAGACCGTGAGCCCTCAAACGGTCTTGAGACTGTGAGGCTCACATGGTCTCAACCGTTTGGTCCTTCAACAAGGTTCAAGTTTTTCAATTGATTATGTTTATCAATGTTGAAGCCCCCAAAAGGTCAAAGCCATGGTAACCACTTATGGATTAAGTCAATTAGGGTTATTTTTAACCAATTGGTCACTCAATTGACCCTCAATTGTTAACCAATTAGGGTTGAAGTCGATTCAATTAAGGTCTATCAATGTTCAGCCATCAACACTCAACAATATGAATCAACTCAAGGTTGAACCCTTCAATTGAGCTCCACTTGGGCCCAAACTTGGCCCAAACGGTCTTGAGATCGTGTGGATGAACTCTACACGGTCTTGATACCGTTTTCCCAAGATTTCATCAAGATCTAATGTGATTTGATAGGGATTGAACCTTGATTGAGTCACAAATCAGTATTTTGATTAATTTGATAACTTATTGCAATTGGACCCTCAATTGATCAAATTACCTTAACCCTAGACCTCCAAACGGTCTTGGGTTGTCACCACACGGTCTTGAGACCGTTTGGATGAGTTCCAAACGGTCTTGAGACCGTTTGCCCATCCAACTTTTGGATTCTAGTGAAAATTCTTCAAGGTTGGATCCATTGAATTGATTATTATATCAATATTTAATTGCAATGTAATTTGGTATTATTGTACCTTCAATTGGTCAACTATTCTTGACCTCAGACCTCCATACGGTCTTGGGTGATTGCCCACACGATCTTGAGACCGTTTGGTTGATCCCCAAACGGTCTTGAGACCGTTTAGGTCAATCAACCCAAAAACACTCATTATTTTATTGTGATTTCAGTACTGATTTCAATTAGGGTTTGCCCTAGTAATCACCCTTCAACTCTTAGCTCGTTTGGAATTAGTCCATCAAATTTGGTGAGTTTTTAATTAACATTATTTTGAACAGTAATCTCATACGGTCAACACCTGGACAACGACCTTACACGGTCTTGAGACCGTTTTCCTAAAAAGGCTATTTCAGACCGTTTGAAAATCAGGAATAAATTCAATTAAAGTTGTTGATTGAAAGGACCATATCTCCCGATTCCTTTGGAGTTAACCTCTCAATTTTTTGAGGGTGATTAGTCTACATAAATATATACAGGTTTCTTATACGGTCCACGCTCAGTCAACGCTTCTATACGGTCTTGAAGACCGTTTGCCCTCTCTCGGTCTTGAGACCGTTTGCTCACCTCACGGTCTTGAGACCGAGAGGGCAAGTTGTGGAGACCGTTTAATAAAGTGAAAAGTGGTGGATTTTTCTTGGAATTAACATCTTCATCTCCTAGCTCAAGAACAGCAAGGATTTTCCACGGATTTGCTTGCAAAATAGCAAAGGAAAGTAGGGAGGAAGAAGAACTATCATCTACATGCATAATCAAGATGTATATAACAAAGCATGGGTTTAGAGTTATAAAACCCGCCTAAAGCTTACTTCTTGAGCTCCAAGCTTTCGAGCTCCAATCTTTAATGGTGTCCTTGAGCTATCACAGGTTGGCCAAGGTGAAAACCTCCAGGGAAAGTCAAGAAAAGATGGCTAGAAAGATAGAGCCATGAAATTGACCTTGAATTCGAGTTTTAACCATGAATTTAGGCAAGAAGAGGAATCCAAACCTACCTTGCACCCTTGGTCATCCTCCTTAGCTCCAAGGCAGTCCTTGGTCGTTTTTGGGTGAATAGAATAGTAAGGAAACGAAGGGAAAGTTCCCTTGCTTAGAGAGGTGGAGTGTATATATACTTGGGGTGGGGTTCTAATTATAAGTTCATAAATTCTCCATAATTTCAACTAAGTCCCTCCACCCTTCATAGCTCGTCCTCTCTTCTTTCTTTTAAGGACAACTTCCTCTTAAGGTCAAGAAATGAGAGCAGAGAAGATCAGCTTATTACTTAAACATACCCATAAAAGGGCTATTGCACATACACCCTGATTATTCAATCACAAAGGTGTAATTCATAACTTGATTATTCAATTGAGGTGACCTCTTCATCAATTCTTATCTAAATGATGACAAGAGTCTTAATAGATACATTAGATGATATATTTTACAAGTTGCATCCCTTAATTTGGGTAAACTGCATTTTACCCCAAATTAGGGTTTTAAGCACTGGGATTGCTTCCACAGCTGCACCTTGGTGCCCAAGCTTGGGAAATCCCTCTAACTTCAACATAATAATTCTCATGATGTCTCAACATCAGAGAATCATCTTAACATGTGCAATTTGCAAGTTAATCCTTCTAACTGGGTAATTTGCAGATAGGTCCCTGTATTACAAAACAATGCTACAACTTTATATAAAAAGGAGCAAAAACTGAAATATATGTTTCTGAGAAACTTAATTACATGCCCAAAGTTAATCACAAGGATTTAATTACATATTTAGGCAAAACACCTAGGGTTAGCTTATAACCCAGGTCAGGGATGTTACAAATTAGGTCCTCAATACAATATCTAATAGAGTATTGGCCTGGTTAGAGAGAAGCCTATCTCTGGCCGGTAGAGTGTGGTTAGACAAAGCTACCCTAGTGGAAATCCCTACCTACATCATGTAGACAACACACCTACCTCTGCAGCTATGTGATAGAATAGATAATACCATCAGAAACTTTATATGGGGAGGTTCCCACAAGGCGCACCCCTCAGCGCTAGTTTCCTGGGATAAAATTGGTTGTACCAGAGATAAGGGTAGCTGGGACTAAATAAGATGAGACAATGGAACCAAGCCCTACTTTACAAGCATTCTTGGGACCTAGACACCTCTCGACAGTCCCTTTGGTGCCTTGGTTTGAGGGGTCGCTTCAAGAAAGCTACAATGGGTAAACTATACAACTTACCCAGACATGGAAGAGCTGTCATTACCAGTAAATCCTTTATAGAGGAGAAATCATACATAGTACCTATGGATGGCCACAAAATCAACGTGTGGGAAGATAGATGGTGGAGGAATGGACATGTACTTAAAGAACATTCGTTAAACCTCATCCCAAAAGACCTCAGGGAGTTGAAAGTGAGCAGCCTTGTTGACCTACAGGGTAAATGGGATATCTCCTTCCTCAATGAGTGGTTACCCCCCAATATAGTGGAGGACATCATGAAGCTAGATATTCCCAGGGACACAGACAGAAATGATCTCAAATTATGGACCCACACAAATACTAGACAATATTCTACTAAAATGGCATACCATAATCTGATGGTAGGGAGGTTTCACCCAACTGGTGGCAACTGGATGAAAATCTGGAAGTCTAAGACCTCAACCTGCATAAAGTCTTGTGCTTAGATCCTGATGCATGAAGCTATGCTGACCAATACAAGAAGAGTAAAGAGGAATATGAGTACAGATCCAATCTGCCCAAGACAACGAAAAGAGGACAAATCCATGATCCACGCGGTTTGGGATTGTGAACATGTGAAAGCAGTTTGGATGAAACTAATTTGAGGAAGAGACACTATACAATTCTTTAACAATAATAACTTTTTTTGTTGGTTTCAAGAGTAGCCAGGGGGCACTGCTGAGGCAACGATTTTCTTCTTGACTGCCTACGGGCACATATGGAACTACAAAAATAAGCATGTGCTTAATAACAAACATATCAACCCACTCCAGTAAGCCAGGTTCATTGTTAAAGAGGAAAACGATCAACTGCAAGCATTCACTAGCACCAGAAATCATGAGCAAACCCCACGATCTAAGAATAGGAAGTCGTGGCAGGTACCGCAGCCCAATACTCTAAAATTCAACTCAGACGTAGCAGTTAAGCCAGAATTGCATCATGTGTCGTGGTGGTGAGGGACATCCTTGGAAAATGGAAAGAAAGGGTGGCTCTCCAGGTACACACCCAAGATGTGGTCGAAGCGGAGCTCAGAGGCCTAGTCTTGGCAATGGAAACTGGACACACAAATAATGTGAACAAGGCCATATTCAAATCGGTCTCCTTATTGGTAGTTAAGATAGCAATATCCCCAGGTCAATACAATCCTAGATATGCTAAGATGGCAATGAGGATAAAATCTTTGATGAAGCCTGAGTGGTCGATCGATCACACAATTAGAGATGGTAATGCAGTCATCGATGGTCTGGCAAAACATCACTTAAAACAACAGGAGAGATACATACAATATACTCTCCCCCCATTGAGGACTATGACCTCCTAGATAGGGATTTATGTACGGGTAGTAGTACTACCTCATTTACTCTTGAAAGCCTAATTAGTGATTGTAGCCTCTTTTTGAATATGCTCGCAAGGGGAGGGTGGGATGAATAAGATAACCTCTTGACTTTTTCTAAAAAAACCCAATCAAACCCTAAAAATTCTCTCTCCTTTCTCTAGAAACCTAAAGAAATAGTCCTAGATCAATGGTCATATCCTACACCTCATGGATCGAACCATGGCTTGCATGCTTTCTGATGTGGCTTTTATCACACTAACAAAATCACCTAGGGTTGAAATCCCTAAGTTTTTACCAAAACAACATGCAATAAAACCACCTGCAAGTGCACAGGTCTTATTACAATATAGTTGAGGATCAAATCTGAAGGGACAACATTTTTAAAGACCTTAATAATTTGTATCTTGTTAAATTAAGACTAATATTTAAAACCAGGATTTGATTAGGTTGAGTTAACTACTTGCAAAAGATAGTAGAAGTGTAGGATTAAAATTGGGTTTAGAATAATAATGAATGTCATTAGGTAGAATCATGTTTCACCGCCGCTACACACAACCATATCCACAACATATACAAGATTTATAGAAACATTCAAATGGAGAAAAACCAAGTTTCCAGTCATGAAATATGAAAATTTGAGTTGATATCTCTCTGAGCTCGATGTTTGAATGCTCACATATTTTGAGACCCCTGACCTAACTTAGTGTTTGATATTACTTTCTTTGCTTAATACGATGCTTAAACATTAATCTAATTGTGTGATGCACGTTAATAACATGTGACATGTTTGTGTTTTTAGTTTGGCCATGTTTGCATGATACTTGAGCTAGTTATGTTATTTGTGTACTTGCTTTGGACCAAGTTCCAATTTACCCATATTGAGGGTTTATCTTGAAATTTGTCTCATGTTCCATGTACCTAATATGTCTTGGCTTCATGAGAGAGAGACTGATGTATATGGTCACCTTGTTGGACCTTGGTTGATGAGGTGGCATCATGTGTGTTGAAGCTAGGGTTTGCTTGGATGCATGAGTTGACCATGTTGTTGATCCCTTTTGTGTAGCACCTGATGTGCTTTGTGTTCCTTGAGCTTGTTGCAACCTAAGTGTTTCTTCTTGGTGAGTTTGTAGTGACCAACATGCCCTATCCTTGATCTTGGTCACTAGGTTTTGAGGTTGTGCTTTGGTTGTAGTGATCATTTGTTTTGGCTGACATGGGTAGCGGTCGTTACCATGTGGTTGTCCTGGTTCGTTTCGACCGAAAGGGTGTAATGGACCAAGTGGTAGCTACACAAACTTGGTTTTAATGATCTTTGTTGCATGCACATCTTGAGTGCTTACATGGATGAGGTTTTTGATAGACAAGTGTCTCTCATGGCTCTAGTATCCCTCACCTCTCTCGTACCCTTAGGTATTTATACCCTTCCTTTCACATGCAAGTTGTCTCTTCTTTCTCCCTTCTTGATTGGAGTCATCCTTATTCTTGATGGTGCAAGTGGAGGTGCTTGAGCTTGAAGAAGGTGACCGTTTCCCCTTGCATGTGGTGATCTAGGGCTGGAGAATCTTCTTTGTTAATCCTTTGGCGATCTTTGTGCTTAGTAAGTGGTTTATCCTTATTGATCTCATTGTTCTTGACCCTAAGACTCTCTCTCTCTTCTCTTGGATGAACCATGGTTCTCCATGGTGGTCTTCTTCAGGTACTTCTCTTCAACAAAGATCGAATCCATGGTTCTCAATGGTAGTACCTCAGTGAGACAAAGATCTTCTCTTTCCCCTTTCTTTTTTAGCCTAGGGTTTGTACTCTCTCCTTTGAGCTTTCTTTGACCTTGGTTTTCTCTTCTTCTTACAAGGTGATCTTGATTGGATATGGAGTTGATCCAAGCTTGGCATTTCCTTCTCACTCTTGCAGCTTTGTGGCTTGGGAGTTGATCTTCACCTCAAGGCCGGTTATATAACTCTCTCCTGTACTATTGTTGCACATATCTTACATGCAAGTTTATATACCTCTAGACATGCTTCTAAGTTTCTTAGTGGTGATATCTTGATTTGGGGTTTATGATTATGTGGTGACCTTTTCATAGATTAACTCGTTTTCCTAAACCCTAATCCTTGTATCTGAGAATGAATAGATGATGGAATGTTGATTCTTACATGCATCTTGAACATTGGTTTTATCACCCTAATCATGGTTTGATTATCATGTGATGGGAGGAGGTTTTGTTTCCCACATTCTTGAGCTTAACTCTTGGTTTCCTCTCTCATACCATGTCTTCCTTGCTAATATTTATGATGGCTTAGGGTTGTGATGATCATCATTTTCTTGAGGTTTCATTTTTGAAAAACAAATGAAGGCATCTCCTAAGGGAAGTAGTAGGGAAGCTACAACCCTTGTTGAGAAGTTCTGACAACTTTTCTTGAGATCATTCAGCTAGGCAGGTTCCATCCTATGGGTGCAAGAATTGGTGCCAAATGAACCATCAATTTAGTGTCACATTCTAGACATATAATGTGCACAAATCATATCACCATTTGGATCATGTTTGGTTGCATATCCATGTTGTTTTGACTCAATTATCACTCTTTTTTTTTGAAGGCTCTTTTTTTAAGGCTGACTCAATTATCACTCTCATTCATGCTAGATTCTATATTTTTAGCTATTCTTACTTGTCTCATGGTTTGGATTGTAGGTACTACTTATTGCAATGAAAATATGAGTAATATATCATATTATCTCTTATTCTATCACTCCTCAAGTATCTACATGTTTTGGGGTTCGAAATTGCACAAATACCACTTTTTACGGCATGTAAATCAGACCTACACACTGAAAGTTATGAGTAGAATACACAACAGCCCAGAACAGTGAGGTGCACGCCGTGCACCTGGGTACGACGATCAAATTGAAAGTTTCTGGAAAGTTGCACGGCATGCACCTGAGATCCAAAAGTTTTTGGAAACTTGCACGGCGTGTATTCCTTTAGCGCACACTGTGCACATTGCATTCTGGAGCAAACTGAAACTTTCTGGAAAAGTGCACGGTGTGCACTTTAGGTGCACGGCGTGCACCTGACAGTTTCGGCATTTTGTAAAATACAAGTTTTTATTTAAAACGAAGTGGGAACTTAATGGGTGGTTATGCCCAGTCATTTATGAACGTTCCCTCGTCCCAGAGTAAGCCTAGAGCAGAGGACGGCAATTTTGAGGAGATCAAGGGTGGTTTCTTGGGAAAGGAGTCCATTTCTTCTTCTCTTCTTCTCCATTGTCTTCTCCAAGGTGCAGCCAAGCTTCCCCAACTTCGTGCAGCTTCTCAGGAGAGGAGCCAGTCCTTTTTGGAGTAGCTTTGGGAGTAGAACTTCATCCCCAAGATGGAATTCTACTTCTCTTGGGTTACACTTTCAATTCTCCTAGCTTTTCCTTCTCTAAACCATGTTAAACTCTGAAAATTCTGTAGCATTTCTGCAATACATGATCATGGACGAGTAGAATCCGAATCTTGGACATGGGAGAGTAACTCCCATGTCATAGCTTGTATGAACATATGAATTTCATACTAAATGTTAGTTTCTTGCATGTTCCAAGAGTTGTTTCAAATTTGAAATGCTTGTTTGGGTGATTGGCCATCATACTTGCATGTTTTATTCTTTCTTTCATAATCTGAGAAGATGTGTTTGAGAGTATGGTGTTACTCTTTTGGAAACTTGTCCATGACCGTGAGAGTGGCTGGGATTTAATTGAGGAGCAAGGTTTGTGGTTCAAAATGAAATACATGCACGAGAGTGATGTATGGAGTTAGAATCGTCATTACTTCACCGGGAGGTGAGTGATGACTACAAACCTCCTTTGCAAGTTAATTAACATGTTCAAATTCATATTTTAATATAATCTATGATGTGATAGTGAAATCCCAAGTCTAAGATCCTTCCAAATCTGAATCTTAACCTTTCTTAAGTGAAAATTTACTATTTTGTTTTAAATCTATAATTTAGTTGTTCTAATCCAATCATCTTATGTACAATGATCTAGATTATTGAAAATCATAACTCTTGCACCTAACTAACCAACGCTCCTTGTGTTTGACCTCGACTACAACTACTCTCGTATACTTGCGAGATATAGCTAGTTGAGTAAAAGATCATTCTTAATGATTGAAACTTGTTAGTGTAAACAACCAACAACATATTTTGGAAGATGCTCATGAAATACAACTGGTTACTCATGCATCATATAAAAATTCTCAAGGGTGGTGGTATCACATTTGACTATTGTCATAGTTCCTAGGTACTCTTGAAACCACTTGTGTATCATACTTAGAGATCCCAATGAGGAGACGTATCAATTATGGATTTTGTCTTTTCTTCCAAGAATAACAATAGTAGGATAGTTGATTATGAAGATAAGTATCCTTTGTCTTGACAATTGAACACAACATGATTTTCATATAGCTAATTGATCCTAAGGATTAGGTATCTTCCATGTAAAATAATAACAAGTAAATTATGCCAGTGATTTTCATAATAAATGTAAACCTTCTCAATAACATGATATGAGGTAGTAATATAATGAATATTCCCTTGGTCCATTAGTTTCAAATTGAGATAGAGGGAAAACTCTAAGCATGAATGTCTGAGTATATCCAAAATCAAATAGGCAACCAAGAAGTTATCATAGAAAAGTTCAATACCTTTGACGTGGCTTATATTATCGCACTAACAAACTCACTTAGGGTTGAAATCCCTTAGTTTTTAACCAAAACAACGTGCAATAATACCACCCACAAACGGACGGGTCTTATCGCAGTATAGTTGAGGATCGAATCCCAAGGGACAACATTTTTAAGAATCATTCTCTAGTCGAATCTAGTTGAATCAAGACTAATATTTAGAACAAGGTTGATTGATTTGAGTTTAATTAAACTAAATGCAAGAAAAGCAAAAGAGAAATATTAAAAGTTAATTAAAGATTACTGATGGAAATCGCTGGGATGGTCTCGGGTTTCGCCACCACTACACATGCAATCACATCCGAACATCAAACATCCAGGCAAGATATAACCATTCAAATAGAGCTGCTGCAGAACCCCCCATACGGGCATCAGGTTCGCGCAAGCATCACCTTAGGTATCAGATGTCTCGTCACCATCTAGATCACATACTTACGGCTCTGAAGATACAGAAATCCAAATGAAGTTATGGGCCCCCTATACAGGCGTCAGGCACACAGAAGCATCATTGTGGGCTAGATGGCTCATCACCACACGGATCATACACTTACGACCTCAAGGAATCCCATTCTATTTCTAGTTTGGGAGTCAACCGCATTAATCGACATTGAAAACCTATGCATTGAAGTGCTCGCAACATAGGAAATGAACAAGATAAATGCATGCAGGTGATCAATCCACAAGCACACATCGACGATTAACAATGAAATGAAAGATTATATACAAGCCATGGAATGTTTAACAAAAAGATATGAAAGCATGGGTAGTGGGGCTAGTCCCAGCACCCCAGCGAAAGTAAACTACTCGCTCATCGTGAGAGAAGCAAGAATAACAAGAGAGAGAGAGAGAGGTTTCCACCATGAGCATGGTGAAGAAGATGATCGTAGCTCTGTCGAGAAATGGTCTTCTACACAACGTCGGAGCAGATCTGGAAGAAGAGAGAAGAACACCACGATAGATGGGGCAGATCTCCTCTCTCCACCTTCTTCTTCTTCTTGTAGTCCTCACTCATAACAGGAGGAGCAGCTCGTGGATGAGATGGTGGCATGGAAGTGGTGTAGACGCAGTAGATCTAGATCTAGATCTGGATGATGTGGCTTGCAGATCCAAGTCTTCACTCCAGATCTGGGTGAACAGGCCGCAAAACCACCACGGGGGCAGGTTCTTGGCTATGGAGGTCGTCTCCTTAGGACCAGGACAGTCCTGCAGCCTAACGGCGTCTGGAGATGATGATTTGACTGACTGGAGTCATGTTCTATTTATAGGCAGGTTGGCACCGACTTAGATTCGCGACCTTAGTAATTCTGCAGTAGGTCACAGCTTTTGGAATGATGTCACAGTCACGGCGTTTTGCACGGTCGTGGTATTTGAATGATGTCGCGGTCGCATCTCTTTGCATGGTCGTGGCTTTTTGAATGATGCCACAGTCATGGCTTTTTGCATGCCGCGGTCGTGGCATTTTGAATGTCGTGGTTGCAGCTTTTTGAATGTTGCGGTCATGGCATTTTGAACGCCGCAATCGTGTGGTGGCTAGGAAGAGATCGTGGGCTTGCTGCTGGTGTCAGTGGTGTCGCGGTGAGTTGTAGGACCCAATCGCGGGTCTGTGAAGAGGTTTTCGTGGTCACGGCTATGCAGGGGAGGTGCATAGAGTTGGTGACGGTTGTGGTTATTACCGCGGACAGGTGTCTGCAATCTTTTGGCTTGGTCACGATTAGCAGCAACCGCGGGTAGAGTCAAGGGAGGTCACGATTATGAGGACAGCTGTTCACGATCTCTGCAATCGCGGTCGCAATTGTAGGGTTTGCTGGAGCCACGATCTAGGTGAAGAAGCGGGCACTGTAGCCGCGTAAAGAAAGAGAGGGGCGATTGACTTACTTTGACCAGGCCCAGATCAAGGGCTAAGATAGAGGAATGGATTAGAACATGGGCCCAATGCCCAAATTGACCTATCAAAAATTATGTAAAATTACAATTAAATTTGTGATCAATTTGATTTAACCAAGATAAGTCTCAGATAAGAAGATACGGCCAATAAAAGCTCAATAAAGTAGTTAAGCCAAGTAAAAGCACATATTAGAAGATAAAGCCAATAAAAGAACGAAATGTAACCAAGACTGGGATAAACGAGATGATTGAACTAAGGTGAATAAGCATTCATCAAAATACCCCAAACTTAAACGTTGCTCATCCTCGAGTAACACAAAATCTAAAACACTCATCAGATGAATACTTTCAACTTGTGTGATTGCCTCATCTTCACATCACGATTATTTCTTTTCTGCTCGGTATGACTAAGTGTCTCAACATCCTGAGATCACAGAACACATTTTACCATATCTTCGTTTCTGAGTTCACTTCCCAATATCACTTCCTCTCTACTTTTTCCAAAATCAAGCATGTTAGAGAGTTTAGTAAGAGTCCAGAGATACCCGCAGAACAACAAGTATGCACCTGATCTGACACTGGTGTTTTTAGGATCAGGGAGGCATTCATTGTACCTTTAGGTGGAAAAGGGAGTGAAGGGTGGTATGGAAGAAAGAAATAAATCTCTCCTCTATTTGACTCGAGATTTTTATTTATATGATTTGCAATTTCATTGATTGCATTTTTTTGTGCGAACCTCTCCTCTATTTGACTCGAGATTCCATTTCTTTTTGTGTGCGCTTAGGCATCTTTTCTTGGTGATACGCCCCTATTTCGTAGCGAGGGGTATGGAAGAAGCGTAATGAGAGAGAGAGAGTGTGTGTGCTGCCCCGAACTTGGGGTTTGGCACTATTTTGGTTATTTTTTGTTTATTTTTTGATGTACGGAGGGGTAAGAATATGATGGAAGAAGTGTAGAAGAGAGTTCAGATCAGAGTTCAACTTGATTTATAATTCAGTGCACCAGGTATGTTACAACCCCAATTTTTGGGTTTATTTGGTGAGAAATGTAATTTCTCATATTAAGGATATTTGAACAAATAATGATATAATTTGGTTCGAATAAATGGATTTCGTTTACAATAGCCTTGATGTTTGTTTTGTGGGCTTTATTGGCTATTGAGCCCAAATAACAAGAGAATTTAAATAGTGGATGAATAATTGAATATTCGAGAAAAGAAAAAAATGTGGAAACCTCTAGAAGGAAAATCCAAAGAGGGATTTCATGCCTCTTGGGTTCCTTGGGTTCCAAGGAGACCAGAGTTCCATAAAGAGAGCAATAAGAAAAGAAAAGATCAATTAAGTATTTCTTTATTAAGAAAGAAATTGAAAATATTGATAAAACGTGGAAAATAATTGAAAAAAAGGTATAATTGAGTAATCCTTGGTGGAATTTCGTATCCCAAGGATTCTTAATGTTGAAAGGAATACCAATAAGGAAAATAAAATAGAAATAATGAGAAAACCTCAAAACGATATATTTTAATGATGAAATAAACAAGATAATGTGAAATAATGTATTTAGATGCATCTAGATGGATAATGAATATATAATAAAAAGGATTTTGAAATAATAGAGTTTCTTGGGATCCAAGGAGTCCCAATGAAGAAAGAGGAAAGAGAAAATACCTATAAAAAGAAAATAAGAATATCATGTGAATACATTATTAATGGATTATGTGGTATTTCTAAAAAGAAAGTATTTTTCTATTAAAGGAAAATAGGATTTTGTGTCAATGGGTTAAAAAGCAAAAACAAAGAAAATAAGAGAGATGTTTTTCAAAATCCCAATGTCAAAGGAAGAAGGAATATTATAGAAGTATGAGGGAGAGACTAACTTCTTAATGAAGGAATCACTTTTCCTATTGGTAGAGGGATTGGTTGCTTCGTGGGCAAGCACCCCAGGGCAGTACTACACTCCCCTATATAAGGGATAAGACCTGGGGGCTGAGTCCAGAAGATCCCCCACATATCTCTTTTTCTTCTTCCATGGTTTTATCCATAAACCCTAACTAACATAAAGTTGGGTGTTTTCGGGGCCACGAGGCTACATGAGAGAGTCGTGAGGGAGCCTTGTTGCTTCCACGACGACCCGAAGAGCTTGGGAGGGTATCCTTTCACCCTTGATGGTCGTGGCAGCAGCAGCATGGCTACATTGGGCGGTCATGTTGTAGGTCTTCACAGGCCGTGTTCCGCCACCGTGGACACATCTTAGAGCACCTATAGGTGCGACAGAGGGAGATCAAAAGGATGGATCAGGATCCGGACGCTGTCGGGGTCCGGGGGAGGAGGAGAATCACGCCCAAACGTACCTAGGGCAGCCGCGTCACGCTGTCAAGAGGAGTAAGACGACCAATGTCGGGTTGGACGGATCTACCCCTCCGTGAGGTGAAGAGTTGCTAACTTAAACGAGGGCAAATAGGTAATTTCAAAATGTTCCTGGACAAGCCGCGTCTACGTTGCATGGAGAGGACACTTGGTGTGCCCTGATTGGTCCGGGTAAGTGAAATCTTACAAAAATCATAACTAATTAATGGTAGCTTGGATTGATAAGTATAATATATCAATTTTTCTCAAAAAAACGAGAAGAATCCAATAAAAATATTTTTAAAAGATAATTCCTCCTACAATTCGAAAAGTAATGGAAGATATCAACTTTAATGTGTTAATGTTTAAAGAACCCTATTTTGAGATGAATAATATTTTTATAAGGGTTTAATGGATAATTAGAGTTAGTATTAACCTGTTAATGATGAAAGGGCACATTGGGAACAAAAAGGATGAATTTGCATGTAATTAGGTTAATTTCAAGTTTAATGTGCATGAATAATACTTTAATGGGCCTTGAAACCCTAATGTTGGTAAATTCGACTCTTAATGGCTTTAATTGACTAATTTCGTGATTAAAGTTGGAATATGCTGAATCTAAGCTATTTCGAGCATTAAAGTCCCTAATTTGTGGATAAATAACCTTAATATAGAAATTAGGGTTTTCAATTGAATCAAGGTAGAATTAATAATAAATAGAGTTCATGTGGGAATTAGACCATAATGAATTATGATCCAAAAGAAACTAAAGGTGATAATTGAGTCTAATGACCTTGAAACAACTTAAAAGGATAAAGAAGGTAGTTTTGGTATAAAAGAGAAATAATCGACTTTAATTGGGCTTATGATGTTGAAATTAGGGTTTATGAAATAAGAGAGCATTTAAAATGATAAAAGCGTTATGGAGGAAAAAACCCTAATGTGGTCTAGAAAGCCTAAGGTGGAATCCAAGTCTAGCTTTAGAATGTTTTGGATAAACTATAACACTTGGATCCCATGCATTAATTTTAGGATATTGATGATTGCTTGTTGCTTGTTCTTTATCCTTATTGCTTGGACAATCAAGTTGCTCTGGATCAGGTATGTGGTTAATTATGAATAACCTCCTTAGTTTCCCGAGGATTTTCCAGATGGTTAATCGCATTGAATGCAAATTATCAGTTTGGATGTTCATACTTGCAAACTATAAAGTCACTATGATTATCACATTAATAATAGAAGTATGAATTCTCCCACTTACATGCCACCCTGATGGATGATGCCAAAGGTCAGGCCCAGACGGGTAGACCAATGGACACCTTGACTGGTAACCCCAGGCACCAAGCTCGGGATTGAGAAGGTGGCCTTAAGTCATTGGCAAAGGAAACCCTAAGGTGGGTATGCCAGGGTTAGGGAAAAAGCGGTGGAGAGTGTCATACTGAAAAGTGTAAATTGGCTTGTTAATTAACTTAATTGTGATAATTAGATTGTTAGCCATATTTGCAAGATTTTTGTTGTTCCCACATACCAATATATTTCGATATCTAACCGACGTTTTGTTTGTCGGCGTTTTAGGAACAACAATTGAAAGAACAAATAGTAAAGTGACACATTGTGGAAAAAGAAATAAAGTGCAACAAGGATTAGATAGAATAATTCAAGACTAGGATAGATTGATTTCCAAGGTTTTCAAAGGTAAGTAAAGTTTTAATTTTATACCAAATTCCAGTTAGTTAGTAGAATTTCATAACTGTTATTAATTATTTGTTGAACCTTTCATAATTGTTAATTGGATAACGGCACCGACCTTTCGGTCTCCCTTAATTGGGGGTTACCGGGAGGCGGGGTCGTTACAATTGGTATCAAAGCATAGGTTCCTCAATTAATCTTTAATAAATATTAAATTTTACAAATTCTATAGAACCCAAGGGAGTTATTAGAGGATTGTCCAAAAGACTGAGGTGTCTAGAAAAGGATCACGTATGGGGGTTGGAAATATTTTCCTCCACACCGCTAGTCAGAATACGAGGACTCCCGGATTGTGTGATTGCCTGGCCGATGTCTTAGGATATGACTTGAAATAAGATACCTTTAGGACTCTCTCATCTTGTTCATCCCTTCTCAACTCAAATTCTATTAAGGACCTTAAGGATTAGGATTTTTCTCTTCTCCTCACCCTCTTGAGGTATGGGTAAAGTTAATAAGGCCTAAGGAATCCTCCACCAAATTAATGAAAAGCATGTAAATAAGATGTCATGGACATAAGCTTAATAGATTAAGCACAAAATAAAGAATAGATACATGCTTAGGTCGTATGACATGAGTTGTCATTGCCCTCAGGAGAGACCTGAGGATAGACCTCCTTGTCAGGAAGATGAGTAGAGAGAGTTAGTCTGGGAGGAAGAGACCTCCCTTGAAGGTAGAGACCTAGCACATCCTTTGAGGATGATGTTAACCCTAACCCTAAGTGAAGGTTAGAGAGAGATGACATGATGAGTTAGATGTCATGGTAGACTGGGTGTTTGGATAGATATGCCTTTGGATTACCATAAGAGCCATGTGACGCTGGATGACCTAGAACCTTTGGCAACCTGGGAAAGGGTCAGGCATGTTAGAGAAAAGGGTAGCTCCTTCATGGATGAAGTTAGTGAAGGACCTATAGAAACCCTATGGCTTATGCAAGTAAGGGATAGCATGCCCCCAGAGTACGTCAGTGGTACGGTAGTAGGTTGAAACCCTGGCCAGAAGGGCATGATGGATGGCTTATGAGATAAGCATAAAGAGATATGAATTCTTGAGCCAAACATGAGTTGAGCATAGGCTTCAACCACATAGGGGTTTGCTGGAGAGCATGAGCCTTCATGGAGAAGGGACCTCTAGTAGGTATGGTTGGAGGTGGTTTTAGCTCTAGAGAGAGAGGAAGCAGGACCCCAATAAGGAGGTTGGAAGTCTAAACCCCGAAACTTGAGGAATAGTGGGGAGTTGAGGATGACGCGACCTACGTGGATGATAGTGGTTGCCTTATGCTTGATTCCTGGAGGCTGATGATATCTTGGTTGCCTTTAGAGGAACCAAACCCTAGAGAGAGGACGATGCTTCTAGTACCCATGGTATAAGTGGTTACCTGCTGGATGAGATAAAGAGTGTTATAGACCCTGAGGAGGTTTAAGTAACCAGTTGTGAGGCTTTATACCTAGTTGGTTGCCCTGGAAGAGGACTCAACTCCAAAGCGTTGCTCAAGTAGAAAGATCATGGAGGTACATGACATACCTTGGACATGCTTGATTCATGGTTAAGAGGTTGAGCATGTAGTTGGATACCCAAAGGTGAACCTAGGGTTCCTAGGTATAAGAGGGGAAGCAGTGTTTCTGATGCTCATGATGAGATTTGAGTCTCTATAGTTTCGAGCATGGTACTCCTCATGTGTAGAGGTAAAGGAAATCACTTACGTTAAGGGTATGTTTGATGAACCCCTCACAACTAAGTTGATGTAATGTTGAGGATGAGAACAAGTGTGACCTAGCATGGTTTTGTAGGTACGCTTGTGCCTTAGTAGTTGTTGGTTTAAGCATGCTCATATGGATGTAAACCCTAAGGATGCTTGTGAGATTTGTTATAAAGGTGTAGTTTCCTCCCATCCTGGGAGAGGGACCCTTTGGTAGGGAGTTTACCAGTTTGGTTGGTTTTGAAGTAACCTAAGGAGGTTTCATAGGATGTTAAGAAGCTAAGTGAAGAGTACATGGCATGAGAATGAACCTATAGACCCATAAATAACCATCTCTATGTGCATGTGGATGTGTTACCATGGAGGTAACTGGTATGGGGCTCGACCAAGGTAGGCAGGTCGCCATGACCCTTATGAAAGGATGAAAGTCAGCCCATGAATCCAAGAAGAGAGATGATGAATGTTTGGGTAAGGTTCTATGTTGGATATGTACAATAATAGAATCCTAAGTCTATCCTAGGGTCAGGTAGGGATAAGACCGATGGACGAAGGAGTTTCCTAATTCCCTAGTTGCACATGACCATAGAGTCAGGAGGTAACAACTATCATTGTCTGAGGGCCATGGGTTAGGAGATTGATCACCTTCATGGACTCATGGGACCCAAAGGGCAGATCAGTAGGGCACTCTCTGGATGCATAAGGGAAAAGGGATGACCCCAAAAGTGCCGGCACCCTATAGACCTAGAGGAGATGACTAAGGATTGTGCTTGGACCAAGTAAGTTTGAGACCAGTTTTCCATGGAAGTAATTTTGATAACATGATGTTTGTGATGTATAGACATAAGTTACACGTTCTAAGTCAGATTTAAATGTGTACTGGCAAGGTGGGAGGTACCATCTCTACTCTTGGAACAGGAAGAACTCTGTATTTGGACTACATCCAAATGCTTATTTCCTCGTGTTATGGGAGGGAGAGATGGGACAGTACGCATGCCATACACCAAGAAAAAAAGATGATGTGAGTTGGAACGTTGCTATAAGGTATTAGGACAGAGATGATAACATACCTTGGTGGAGTGAATGATACATGGATGGTTTACAAACATTAAGAGAAAGTAGTGTAGTCAGCTTATGAGGATGTTTTATCAGGAGCTATGTGGAATTTACAAGTTAACCAAGGTTGAGTTTGATCACCCTAAGGATGAGATCAGAGTTTCTTGATGAAGACAAACTTAGAGTTGGAGATGAGATGATAAGTATAATACATGGAGGTGTATGTCTTCGACATTACTTAACACCTAAGGATAAGAAGGGGTAATGAATGCTCTGGTTGAGATATAGCTTCCTAGTTTAGATGGAAGCTAGAAGAAGTTGAGGTTGTTAGGCTAACCTTAAGTTGAGAAATAGAGATAAGTTTGGCTAACACTCAGATATAATGAGATCGGTTGAACAAGATTAGTGGTTGTTTGGATAGCCAGCCTAGTCCTTGATGTGGTAGAAGGATGGATACACTTCTTTGGATAGGAAGGTAATAAAACCCTGATGAGAATGGTTTAGGGTTTCTAAGGAATCAATCTTTGAGGAATCATGACGTACAGGAGATCATGGTTTAAGATCACCAAATACCATGATACTACAAAGATAGTAAGTGATGGTAGCACTATGGATGCTTAAAACAAAGTTGCATGTAGCATGTGGCCATGCAAGCTAGGAGGTGAAGGACAAACACCAGTAACCTAGTGTATCTATATAGAGGATAAAAGAGTCCCTGAGAGGGAATGGGAGTTCATCACTATGGATGTTGTGGTAAGTCTCCCTTTGACCCAGAAGGTCAATATGCAATATGGGTTATGGTAGATCGCCTTACCTAGATAACATGAGAAAGAAAGGAGTTTTGTCAAGAGATAGATTTTGTTGACTACATAAGAGAGAGAGGTGGTTCGACTACACCATGATACGAGTTCAAAAGTTCTTGGGTATGACCAAGGTTCACTTCCATGAGGTGGAAGTGGATGCATGAAGAACTCGATGATAGTACAGTTTATCACCCCAAACTAATGGACAGTATGATCCAGACTAGAGGGTCTGATGAGAGCATGTGTGCTCATTCAAGGTGATACATAGAGACAGTTCTTAAGATGTTATGTTAACCACCATAACCTTTATCGGGATGCAAGAAGTCTTATAGAGAGGATGTGTCAGTCACCACTTCATTAAGATGATGTTAGTGAAGGAGGCCTCGCGAAGGTCAGAAAGAACCACAGTGTGTGGAGATGAAGTCGCCTTGATTGTGCAATGTCTGAGAGAGAGAGCCCAGTGGTGACATGAGTCATGAGTTGATGCAAAGTAGACTGACATGCAGTGCACTATGGGAGAATATGTGATGTGAAAATCCGACCCCTCTAAGCTACAGCTGAGAAAGCTGAGTCCTCGATATATTGGTCTATTTGAGATGGATTGGTGGAGATGGTTGTGTTTAGCCTTGCCCCTCAGGATAATGTGATGAATAAATGTGTTACATGAGTCCGATCTGGAGCACTAGGTGAGGTACCCAAGCCATGTGTTGAGCCCTAAACCTATTCAGCTTTTGGGAGGTTGGAATGTCCTGAGTCACCTATGAGGGTACGATATACCAAGGTAAGAAAGAACTCAGATGGAAGAAAATGAGATGATGAAGGTTCTTGGGGAGCACCATGGAAAGGGTGAATCCACATAAGAGCCATGATGGACACATGAAAGGCTTATCCTGTTTGTTTGCTTGCATGATGGAATTTTGAGGGAAAATTTCTTATAAGAGGGGAAGAATGTTACAACCCCAATTTTTGGGTTTATTTGGTGAGAAATGCAATTTCTCATATTAAGGATATTTGAACAAATATTGATATAATTTGGTTCGAATAAATGGATTTCGTTTACAATAGCCTTGATGTTTGTTTTGTGGGCTTTATTGGCTATTGGGCCCAAATAACAAGAGAATTTAATTAGTGAATGTATAATTGAATATTCTAGAAAAGAAAAAATGTGGAAACCTTTAGAAGGCAAATCCAAAGAGGGATTTCGTGCCTCTTGGGTTCCTTGGGTTCCAAGGAGTCCAAAGTTGCATAAAGAGAGCAATAAGAAAAGAAAAGATCAATTAAGTATTTCTTTATTAAGAAAGAAATTGAAAATTTTGATGAAATGTGGAAAATAATTGAAAAAAATGGTATAATTGAGTAATCCTTGGTGGAATTTCGTATCCCAAGGATTCCTAATGTTGAAAGGAATACCAATAAGAAAAATAAAATAGAAATAAATAGAAAACCTCAAAATGATATATTTTAATGAAGAAATATACAAGATAATGTGAATTAATGCATTTAGATGCATCTAGAAGGATAATGAATATCCAATAAAAAGGATTTCAAAATAATAGAGTTTCTTGGGATCCACGGAGTCCCAATGAAGAAATAGGAAAGAGAAAATACCTATAAAAAGAAAATAGGAATATCATGTGAATACATTATTAATGGATTATGTGGTATTGCTAAAAAGAAAGTATATTTCTATTACAGGAAAATAGGATTTCATGTCAATGGGTTAAAAAGCAAAAACAAAGAAAATAAGAGAGATGTTTTTCGAAATCCTAATGTCAAAGGAAGAAGGAATATTATAGAAGTATGAGAGAGAGAGACTAACTTCTTAATGAAGGAATCACTTTTCCTATTGGTAGAGGGATTGGTTGCTTCGTGGGCAAGCACCCCAGGGCAGTACTACACTCCCCTATATAAGGGATAAGACCTGGGGGCTGAGTCCAGAAGATCCCCCACATATCTCTTTTTCTTCTTCGATGGTTTTATCCATAAACCATAACTAACATAAAGCTGGGTGTTTTCGGGGCCACGAGGCTAAATGAGAGAGTCGCAAGGGATCCTTGTTGCTTCCACGACGACCCGAAGAGCTTGGGAGGGTATCCTTTCACCCCTGCTAGCCGTGGCAACATCAACACATCTGCATTGGGAGGCCGTGTTGCAGGTCTACCCAGGCCGTGTTTAGCCGCCGTGGACACATCTTAGGGCACTTGTAGGTGCGACGGAGGGAGATCAAAAGGATGGAGCAGGATTCGGATGCCGTCGGGGTCCGAGGGACGAGGAGAATCACGCCCAAACATACCTAGGGCAGCCGCGTCACGCTGTCAAGAGGAGTAAGACGACCAATGTCGGGTTGGACGGATCTACCCCTCCGCGGGGTGAAGAGTTGCAAACTTAAATGAGGACAAATAGGTAATTTCAAAATGTTTGTGGACAAGCCGCGTCTACGTTGCATGGAGAGGACACTTGAACGCGCCTTGATTGGTCCGGGTAAGTGAAATCTTACAAAAATCATAACTAATTAATGGTAGCTTGTATTGATAAGTATAATATATCAATTTTGCTCAGAAAAACGAGAAGAATCCAATAAAAATACTTATAAAAGCTATTTCTTCCTCCAATTCGAAAAGTAATGGAAGATATCAACTTTAATGTGTTAATGTTTAAAGAACCCTATTTTGAGATGAATAATATTTTTATAAGGGTTTAATGGATAATTAGAGTTAGTATTAACCTATTAATGATGAAAGGGCACATTGGGAACAAAAAGGATGAATTTTCATGTAATTAGTCCAATTTCGAGTTTAATGTGCATGAATAATACTTTAATGGGCCTTGAAACCCTAATGTTGGTAAATTCGACTCTTAATGGCTTTAATTGACTAATTTCATGATTAAAGTTGGAATATGCTGAATCTAAGCTATTTCGAGCATTAAAGTCCCTCATTTTTGGATAAATAAACTTAATATAGAAATTAGGGTTTTCAATTGAATCAAGGTAGAATTAATAATAAATAGAGTTCATATGGGAATTAGACCATAATGAATTATGATCCGAAAGAAACTAAAGGTGATAATTGAGTCTAATGACCTTGAAATAACTTAAAAGGATAAAGAAGGTAGTTTTGGTATAAAAGAGAAATAATCGACTTTAATTGGGCTTATGATGTTGAAATTAGGGTTTATGAAATAAGAGAGCATTTAAAATGATAAAAGCATTATGGAGGCAAAAACCCTAATGTGGTCTAGAAAGCCTAAGGTGGAATCCAAATCTAGCTTTAGAATGTTCTAGATAAACTATAACACTTGGATCTCATGTATGAATTTCAGGATATTGTTGATTGCTTGTTGCTTGTTCTTTATCCTTATTGCTTGGACAATCAAGTTGCTCTGGATTAGGTATGTGGTTAATTATTAATAACCGCCTTAGTTTCCCGAGGATTTTCTGGATGGTTAATCGCATTGAATGCAAATTATCAGTTTGGATGTTCATACTTGCAAATTATAAAGTCACTGTGATTATCACATTAATAATAGAAGTATGAATTCTCGCACTTACATGCCACCCTGATGGATGATGCCAAAGTTCAGGCCCAGACAGGTAGACCAATGGACACCTTGCGTGGTAACCCAAGGCACCAAGCTCGGGATTGAGAAGGTGGCCTATGATATTGCATGACTTGTGGGAACCATGGGTGGTGACCCCCAGGCACCAAGCTCGGGATTGAGAAGGTGGCCTTATGTCATTGGCAAAGGAAACCTTAAGGTGGGTATGCCAGGGTTAGGGCAAACGCGGTGGAGAATGTCATACTGAAAAGTGTAAATTGGCTTGTTAATTAACTTGATTGTGATAATTAGATTGTTAGCCATATTTGTAAGATTTTGGTTGTTCCCACATACCAGTATATTTCGATATACTGACTGATGTTTTGTTTGTCGGCGTTTTAGGAACAACAATTGAAAGAACAAACAGTAAAGCGAAACATTGTGGAAAAAGGAATAAAGTGCAAGGAGGATTAGATAGAATAATTCAAGACCAGGATAGATAGATTTCCAAGGTTTTCAAAGGTAAGTAAAGTTTTAATTTTATACCAAATTCTAGTTAGTTAGTAGAATTTCATAATTGTTATTGATTATTAGTCGAACCTTGATCCTGTTAATTGGATAACGGCACTGACCTTTCGGTCTCCCTTAATTGGGGGTTACTGGGAGGCGGGGTCGTTACAAGTTAATGACTTGATGAGGATCCGGTGGAGATTCCATGCTATTGTTCCACTAGTCAGATAGGAAGCACAACATGTTTGATCCCTCTCAGTTTGACAGATACTTGCCATATCTACTGATCATGATGTTAGGATTCATAAGCTTCACACAGTGATTTCTATTCATTGGCTAGTTTCAAAGATTGTTCTCCTTGAGGCTTCGCTTCAGAATAAGGAGGGTATAATGATTCAAAATTGTGCGGAAAAACAGGATAGCCGGCTAGGTAATGGCTTTGATTGAAACAAAAGTGTCACAACTTCATCAAATTTCTATACAAACTGCTATGAAAACTTTTGAAATTTTTGAAAATTTTTGAAAAAATTGCTCAAAATTGCAACAAAGTTTCAACGATGAAATCTTAAGTCTGAAACGGATATGATAGGGTGGAAAGTAAAGTATGTACCACCCACCCACCACCCCAAACTTAGAATTTTGCTCATCCCGAGCAAACTCTAAATCCAAGATGGAGGGGAAACTCGTGCCAGTTGGTCCACCAGATGTGGTTGCATTCCTTTCGGCGACGCGTCCTCCATCTGAAATCTCAAAAATGGAAACTATCAGAACTTAAGACTGCATCTTGCGATGCATTGTCTACCAAGTGCAAGATTTTCTAAAAACAAAACTAAGAGTAAAAGCTAAGTTAAAGATCGGGTTGCCTCCCAACAAGCGCCTTTGTTTTACGTCGATGGCTCGACGTGATTTCTTCAGTTTTTTGGTAGATATGTCGATTTGGAAAGTTTCATCGATTTTTCAGAGCTAGTATCAACTTTGGTGAAATATCTCTTCAAGCGTTGGCCATTTGCCACAAAATCACCTACTTCTCACTCCATAAGGTAAATGCACCATGTGGATAGATGCTCTTGACAGTGTATGGCCCAGACCATTGAGAACGGAGTTTTCCTGGGAATAACTTCAGTCTCGAGTTGAACAGCATAACTTGGTCTCCCACTTGAATGTCCTTTATCTTCAGATGACCGTCGTGCCAAAGTTTGGTGCGTTCTTTGTAAATTTGTGCATTCTCATAAGCTGTCATTCGGAGTTCATCCAACTCTTGAAGTTGTAGAATCTTGGCTTCGCCTGCTTTCTTCATGTCAAAATTCAGCTGTTTGATTGCCCACCATGCTTTATGTTCTAGTTCCACGGGTAGGTGACACGATTTTCCATAGATGAGTCTGAAGGGTGTTATTCCAAGAGGAGTTTTGAATGCAGTTCGGTAGGCCCATAAGGCGTCATTGATTTTCACTAACCAATCCTTTCGGTTGTGTCCTATTATCTTTTCCAGGATAGCCTTGAGTTGATGGTTTGAAACCTCTACCTTCTCACTTGTTTGTGGGTGGTAGGGGGAAGCTACCTTGTGTGTTACATCATATTTTCTTAACAATGCTTCAAAACTTCTTTCCAGAAAATGATAACCTCCATTAGAGATCACAGTGCGTGGAACTCCAAAACGGGGGAAAATGATATCTTTGAACATTTTAATGACGGGTTTTGAATCGCTAGTAACCGTTGGTATTGCCTCTACCCATTTGGAGACATAATCAACTGCGACTAGGATGTAGGAAAATCCATGTGAGGATGGGAATGGACCCATGTAGTCCACTCCCCAAACATCAAAAATCTCGACTTCTTGCCATATCTTAAGTGGCATCTCATCTCTTTTCATAATGTTTCCCGTTCTCTGACACTTGTCACATGACAACAAAAAGTTATAAGCATCTTTGGATATGGTTGGCGAAAAGAAACCGCATTGCAAAACCTTCAAAGAAGTTTTCTTACAACTCATATGGCCTCCGACTGGGCCTGAGTGGCATTGTTCTAAAATAAGTTGGGCTTCTTCCTCAGTGATACAACGTCTATAGAGACTATCAGCACAAAGCTTGAAGAGGTATGGTTCATCCCAGTGATATTTCCTCACATCATGCATGAATTTCTTTAGAGCATTGCCAGTACACTCAGGGTGGATGACACCAGTGGCAAGGTAGTTGACATAGTCCGAGTACCAAGGAGTAGCTTCTGAGACTTTCATAAGATGGTCATCTAGAAGAGAGTCTTTAATTGGTATCTTCTCAGTTTCCAAAGTGTGGAAACGACCTAAGTGGTCTGCTACAACATTTTTTGTGCCTCTTTTATCTCTAATCTCAAGATCAAATTCTTGCAATAGGAGAATCCATCTTATTAGCCTTGGTTTTGCATCTTTCTTTTTTAGAAGATAATGAATAGCAGCATGATCGGTGTAGACAATCACCTTTGAACCAATGACGTAGGATCTAAACTTATCAAAGGCATATACGACTGCTAGGAGTTCCTTGTCAGTAGTTGCATAGTTCCTCTGAGCTTCGTCAAGGGTCTTTGATGCATAATAGATGACATGATGTTTCTTTTCTATACATTAGCCCAGAACGGTGCCCACAATGTAATCACTGGCATCACACATAATTTCGAATGGGTGATCCCAATTCGGGGATCGAATGATGGGTGTTGTTGTAAGGGCATGCTTTAGATTGTTGAAACTCTTGATACATTCTTCATCAAAATAGAAGTCAATGTCCTTCAACAACAAGTTTGTCATGGGCTTGGTTATCTTGGAGAAATCCTTGATAAACCTTATGTAGAAACCTGCATGACCAAGGAATGCGCGGACTTCTCTTACATTGGTAGGGATAGATAGTTTGGAGATCACTTTGATCTTGGCCTTGTCCACTTCAATTCCTCAGTTACTGACCCTATGGCCAAGGACAATGCCTTCTTTTACCATAAAATGACATTTCTCCCAATTAAGCACTAGATGTGTTTCTTCGCATCGTTTGAGGACAAGGGAGAGGTGCCTTAGGCATGAATCATATGAATATCCATATACGGAGAAATCGTCCATAAAAACTTCCATAATATTTTCTTTTAGCCCAGCAAATATGGCTGCCATGCAACGTTGGAAGGTTGCAGGCGCATTACAGAGTTCGAAGGCATAGGTTCCGAAGGGGCAAGTAAAAGTAGTTTTCTCTTGGTCATCTAGATGTATAGGAATTTGGTAGAATCCAGAGTAACCATCGAGATAGAAAAAATATTTCTGGTGAGCCAATCGCTCTAAGACTTGATCTAGAAAAGGCATCGGGAAATGATCTTTACGTGTTGCCTTGTTTAACTTCCTATAGTCGGTGCACATCCTCCACCCGGTGACTGTTCGAGTGGGGATGAGTTCATTATTTTCATTTTGTATCATAGTAGTGCCACCTTTCTTTGGGATAACATGCACAAGACTCACCCAAGGTGAGTCAGATATCGGATAGATGATTCTGGTAGTGAGCAACTTGATGACTTCGCGGCGGACTACTTCCTTCATATTAGGATTCAACTTTCGTTGATGCTCAACATTCGGCTTGTGGTCTTCCACCATAGGGATTTTGTGCATGCAAAGCGCTTGACTGACCCCAGTGAGATTTCTCATCTTGTAGTCAATAGCTTTCTTTCTTTCCTTTAATTCTTTCAGGAGTTTATCTTCTTGTTCGGTCATTAGATCAGAATATATAATAACTTGACAAACCTTGAGATCATCCAAAAACACATACTTAAGTCCCTCGGGCAGGGGCTTCATTTCAGGGGCTTCTGGCTTCTCACATGGCTCTTCAATTACATTCACAGCTTTGAGTTCCTCAAACCTGGCTTCAGGATCTTCTTCTACAGAGTCGAGGTGAAGGATACAATCCTTAACTTGTTCGTTGATGAAAATTTCAGCAGATGGGTTTGTTAGTGCCACTTCTAAAGGATCGTCTTGTTCATATTCCTCTTGTGTGAGGAGAGACATTTGCTCAATGTAATCAATCAAATAGACTTCTTCCTGCATGCTCGGTCTTCACATGCTTTCAAAAACTTTGAACTCGAGGGTTTCTTTCCCCAGTCTGAGCAACAAGGTCCCTGCTTCAACATCAATCAAAGCTCTTACAGTGGCGAGGAACGAACGGCCAAAGATGAGGGGGTATTTGGCATCTTCCTTTATGTCCATGATGACAAAGTCACATGGGACATAAGAGTCTTTTCCAACCTTGACAGGGACATCTTCGATGATTCCTAAGGGAAGAGTCATAGAGTTGTCTGCAAGTTGTATGGTCATTCTAGTTGGGAGATGTTCTGCAAACCCTAACCTCTTACAAAGGCTAAGTGGCATGATAGAGATGCTAGCACCAAGATCGGCTAATCCCTTCTTACATGAAGAGTCACCGATATGGCATGAAATCCCAAAGGATCCCAGATCTTTCTGTTTCATGGGCATCTTGCTCTAGATGATATCAGAAGTGGTTGATGCTAGATTAACAGTTTCGTATTCTTCAGTTATGTATTTCCTTGTGAGAAGTGACTTCAAGTACTTCGTCCAGGCTAGTATCTCGGCCAGCGCATCTAGAAAGGGTATATCTACATGAAGCTTCTTCATAGCTTCTTTAAATTTGTTGAATTGAGTATCGACATTTTTCTACTTCAAACGAGCTGGGAAGGGAGGACGGGGCTTGTATACTGGCACATCCGGCTCAGGTGTGTCTTCTGCCTCCGCAGCCAATGGTTCCTCCAATCTTGCTTTGTCTCTCTTATCAATGGTTGGTTGTTCCTCCGGCTGAGACTCAAGTATTGTAGAGTCTTGGACATTCACAAAGTCATCATCGTTTGTTGCCACTATTGGTATCTTAGCAGGGGGTCAGAATAGACTTTTCCTGACCTGGTGGTGACAGTCTTCAATTACTCAGGATGTTTAGGATTGTTTTCAGGTTGTCCAGCAAAGACTCCAGCATGTGGCTTCATGCTAGCTACAAGTTGAGCTAGTTCAGATTCAATAGCCTTCTGATGGGCTTGCTGGTTAGCTATCATAGTCTACTGCGACTGAAGCATCTTCTTAATAGCTGACAATTTGTCATCAGGAGAGATGGGACTGGCTTGTTGCCCTTGTTGTTGTTGTTGATAGGGGACTTGGTTGGGGTTATGAAATTAAGAATTGTTCTGATAATTGTTGTAGTTTCTATTCTGGTAGTTTCCTCTAAAGTTCCCTTGATTCCCGAAATTTGGTTGTTGGTTATACTGGAATCCTGGCGGGCCTCATTGTTGAGTATTCAAACCAAGATGTCGCGAGTTTTCCGCTCCAGAAGGTTTTCCATATTGAAAACCGGGATGGTTCATGTTCTGATTTAGATTATAGTACCCTTGGCCAGGGATGGTATTGATGGCGTTCAGACTTTCCATTTGACCATTATCTCCTTGGGCACACGTATTGCTCAAAACAACAACATAGAGAATGTTACAGGCTAGAGTAGAATGATCAGTTCCTTTGCATGCTTCACAGAAGAGTGAAGTTGACTTAACTTTCTCTTGTTGTCGAGGGAACGAATGTGTTCTTTCATAGGTTGTGAGAGACGATTCTAGATGGTCTTGCTTTGCAACTAGGAGTTTGAGAGATTCAGCGATAGACTTGTACTCGAGTGTTTCTTCGGCCATAGCTACCTTCAACACTCCTTTGCCAATAGGTCTACCCCAGTGGGCTTGGTTTTCAGATCCAAGGGTGACAACCTTCCATGCGCTATCATAACTCTGATGCATGAAGTTTCCTCTAGATGAGGAACCCAAAAACCTCTTGATATCATCGTCCACACCTCTATAAAAGATTTCAATGAGTTGATTCTTTGGAATGTCATGATGTGGACACTTGTGTAGAATCTCTTTGTATCTTTCCCATGCTTCAGCTAGGGATTCTCCAGGGACCTGGGTGAATTGTGTTATTCGGCCCCTGATTTCATAGGTGAGAGAAGGTGGATAAAACTTTTCTAGAAAAAACATTTTGAAGTTGTTCCCAAGTGGTGATGGGTTCGCATTGCAAGGAGTTATACCAACTCATGGCTCTATTGGCAAGAGAGTATTTGAAGAGATGGAGTCTGATGGCATCATCTGTGACTCCATTTTGCTTTTTCATGGCACATAGGTCTATAAACCTCAGAATATGTTCTTGACTATCTTCTCCTTGCTTACCATAGAAAGGGCTATTTTGAAGCAATGTGATCCAATGTGCTCGGATCTCAAAGTTGGGAGCGTTGATGGGAGGAGGTTGCACTGGGTGATGAACGTTTGTAGCTTTAGGGATCAAGAATTCTCTAAGGTCTTTTTGTAGCTCAGCTTGTTGAGCTACTGCTTGGGCTGCTTGGATTTCTTCTTGAACTACAGCTCGGGCCTCTTGCATAATCCTATCTCTTTGTGCATTAAGGGCTTGAGCTACCCTTCGAGTAATTTCCTCCTCTTGAGCCGTTCTTGCTTGGTTCTCTCTGTACTGATGGCGAAAGGTTCTGTCTATCTCAGGGTCAAAGCTAGCAGAGAGTCCGAGACTGTCTGAGCGGCACATACACTAGACTTTGTGGGTACCTAGGATGAAAAGATCTTTTGCTGGTGAGATGGACGGAGTAGAACCAAATTCGAGTTTATATGATTGATAATATCAAAAGTAAAAGAAAAACCTAAATTAGTCTCAAGAGAGCTATATTTAACTAGATGATTCTATTGTCCCCAACAATGGCGCCAGAATTTGACGTGGCTTATATTATCGCACTAACAAACTCACTTAGGGTTGAAATCCCTAAGTTTTTAACCAAAACAACGTGCAATAATACCACCCGCAAGCGGACGGGTCTTATCGCAGTATAGTTGAGGATCGAATCCCAAGGGACAACGTTTTTAAGAATCTTTCTCTAGTCGAAGATGCTAAGCTTTCTGAAACACCCTTTGAAGGAAGTGCTTTTACTTGGGTGGATAAACGGCGTTTTTCTCCTACTACCTGGGAACGACTGGATAGGATTCTTATTAATGATGAATGGTCTCGGTTACATCCTAATGCCAGGACTTTTCATCTCACTCGATACAGGATCTCTGATCATTGTCCCATTCTTGCCTCTGGGAGCACGCAGCAATCTTACAGGCCTCATTCACCTTTTTCTTTCATGGCGGTGTGGCTAGAACATCCTCAATGCATGGAAGTTATCCGAGGAGCTTGGAAAACGGATGAGATAGGACACCCTTCATATATCATTTATAGAAATATGAAGAACACTAGAAAGGCCCTTCGAATCTGGAACAAGAATGTCTTTAGTGATATCAAGCAAAGACGTATGAATCTTGAAGATGTTGTGCATGTCCTACAGCTTAAATATGATGATATTCCATCATCGGCGAATGAGGACCTCCTGATGAAGGCTGAAATAGAGTTACAAGATATTCTTGACTTAGAAGAAGCGTTTTGGAAAGAGAAGGCAAAAATTGCATGGCTTGAAGATGGCGAGAGAAATACAAAATTTTTTCATTCAGTTGTCAAAGCTAGAAAGAGGTGTCGCATGATCTCGAATATTGCCTTACCTAATGGGGTTAGAACTGATGATCCAGGCCTTATAGCAAAAGCGGCGGTGGACTTTTATAAAGATTTTTTTGCGGAGAAGGATCTTTCTCACCATGATACGCTGTTGTCATTCCTCCAATACATTGAACCGTCCATGAGTTCAGATGATAATCTAACCCTGCTGAATATTCCATCTGAAGAGGAGTGTCTAGCTGCCATGAGACGTATGAACAGATTCTCCGCCCCGGGTCCTGATGGATATACCCTATCGTTCTTCTTGGCAGCTTGGGATATAGTCAGCCAAGATGTTCTTGATTTGATGAAAAGCTTTTTTTCTAACCGGCAATGTCACAGGAGCTTCAAAGCCTTCAGGATCGTTCTCATTCCTAAAGTCGATGACCCAAAAGATTTTCTAAAAGATTTCAGGCCTATTGCTATCGAATCGATGCTGTTATGAGTTTTTGCTAACATCCTCAGTCATAGAATGAGGCCTATTATGGATAAAATTATCTCGTTATCTCAAGGTGCATTTTTTGAAGGGAGAGACATCACTAACCATATTCGCTTTGCCAAAGAACTGATCCACGATCTTAGACAAGGAGGTGAGGTCCCAAATATGGTCATCAAGCTTGATATGGATAAAGCTTATGATAAAGTACACTGGAAGGTCCTTGAGAAGACGATGCTCAGGTTTGGTTTTTTCCAAGAATCGGTAGACTTATGTCTTAGTTTCTTTATGGACTCGTGGGCAAGCATTTCGATTGGGGACCATACGGAAGGCTTTTTCCAGATTTTTTGTGGGCTCAAGCAAGGAAATCCGCTCTCTCCATATCTTTTCATCATCTTTGAGGAGTTGTTGGCTAGATTCCTTGATCATTCAGTCACACACAGCCACATCGATAGATTCTATACGAGAGGAAGGGGAAATGCTCCGGTTTCCCTTCTATATGCAGATGACATCATCCTGTTCTGTAGAGCCTCCGATCAGTCCATAGATTTCATTGTGTGGCTTATTTATGATTATGAAGACGCCACCTTGTAGGGTGTGAACAAACAGAAGTCATGCTATCTTATAGGCGCGGATGATCAGGACGTGGCCCTGGAGCTTGCGCACAGGTTGAGTATTGCACTAGTTGGGGAGTCTTTCTTGTACCTTGGCGTTCCGTTATATTATGGTAGAGCTAAAATCAGAAATTTCGACTTCCTGATCTTAAAGATGACCAAGAAGATCGCCTTGTGGAAGGCAAGATTTCTCTCCTTCGCTGGGCGTAAATTACTGATTAAGCATACACTCTCGTCTACAGCGATTTACACTGCGGCTGCTGTTGGGCTACCGGCGAGTATCTGTGACAGGTTGGATATGATTATGTCTCGTTTCCTTTGGACCGATAGAAAGAACGACAAGCGAAAGTGCTGGGTAGCATGGAAACATGTGGTTGTTCCATATTCGAAGGGAGGTCTGGATCTAGATTCAACTAGAACCATGGAGAAAGCTTTTCTGTACAAGGCATGCTGGGAGATTACTACTGGTCGCTCACCCTGGGCGACTTTCTGTCGGGACAAATATTGGTCGCAGCTCAACCAAAGATCTGATCTTTTTCCACCGTACCTCAAGTTGAGTTCCTTTGCTTCACCTACTTGGAAACTGATATGGATAACCTTCCCATTTTTCTCTCCCCACTGCAGGTGGGTTGTAGGTAAAGGGGAGATTTCTCTTTGGGATTTTAGATGGCTCGGGACTTCTTTGACAGGCTTTGCTCATAATTCAGAGGATACTCGCAGGGATTTTCTCCTTAAGGACTTCTGGAACAAACAAGGGGATTGGGACTGGCCTTTGTTGAATCAAGTTATCAATGTGGAAGGTTCGCACTTGATCAGAGCATCCATGACGTGTATTTCTGATGTTGATGACGAGCTGGTGTGGACTCTGGAGACCGATGGTTATTTCTCTATCAGATCTACTAAGCGTCACGTTCTCCATCCTGGGCTGGTGGTTCATCCGAACCCTTTCGTCCATATTTGGAAGACCGGATTTCCCAAAGCTAGCGCTATCATCTGGAAAATTGCGCGAAAAGCCATACCTACTGATGATAACATCCGAAGATGCAGAATTCACATCGCTTCGAGGTGCTCTTGTTGTAATCATCCAGCCGAAGAGACGATGGATCACCTTTTCCTGTGCAGCCAGTGTGCTACCTTCTTTTGGCACAAGATATGTGCTATTATTGGGGAGGATCCTCCTACATCCTTAGAGGACTTGATTTTTTTGTGTAATCCCCATTATTCTAGAATCTCGGCAAAAAGATGGATAGCTGCCGTCCTGAGTGCCTTGACGATCTGGGTAATCTGGAGATCGAGATGTGCGCAGAGATTTGATGGCCATAAGCTTAGTTCAAATCTACTTTGGAAAGAGATCGTTTTCATTTTAAACCGGGCCATGAAGAACACCTCTTTTAGTAAATTAGAGGAATCGGGTTTCTACAAGTTGATTACGATCAGTGGCATTGACATCCCTATGACGAGATTGAGATCGATCAAGCTAGTGTGATGGCTTCCACCTGATATTAATAATCTCAAGCTTAATATCTCGATTGGCAGGTTCTTTGGTATGGATAATATACCTAGAAGATGGGCGGACGGTCTTGTGAGAGACTCTAGGAGTAGAGTCAGGCTGGCGTTTAGATTTGAGCTATATGAAAAGAATTACGACGATGCTTATATTATTGCGATCGCTGCTGCGCTCAGGATCACTGATGAGCATAATATGAATATATCGATCGTGGAGATGGAAGACATCAATACTTACAACAGGATATGGAAAAGCACAAGAGCGTCGTGGAAAGTTAGGAATTTTATTAGACAGCTTCGCCAGAAGGTGATTGATGACTCCATTATTGGGCTGCATGTTTCTAAAGTAATAAACACAATCCCTAGACATCTGGGACATCTAGGGAGTGCCGCGTCTAATGCTTTCATCTGTGATGAGCCGAGCATCTTTCCTCGGAGAATTAGAGGCCTATGCATCCTTGAGAGAAGAGGCATACCCTATGTTGAAGTTAGTTCTCGGTAGTGTTTTCTTTGTAGAGCTCGTCTGTTTGTGTTTCTTTGGGGTGTGTTGGTTGTGATCTGTCTTTTTGAGGTGTTGTTTACCTGCTTAGTAAGCAGGAGCTGTATTTTCAGATGATTTTTGATGGCCCACAACGAGGAGGGTGGGATGAATAAGAAAACCTCCTGGCTTATCAAAAAAAAAATCTAGCTGAATCAAGACTAATATTTAGAACAAGGTTGATTGATTTGAGTTTAATTAAACTAAATGCAAGAAAAGTAAAAGAGTAGGATTAAAGGTTGATTAAAGATTAATGATGGAAATCACTGGGATGGTCCCGGGTTTCACCACCACTACACATGCAATCACATCCAAACATCAAACATCCAGGCAAGATATAACCATTCAAATAGAGCTGCTGCAGACCCCCCCACATACGGGCGTCAGGTTCGTGCTAGCATCACCTTAGGTATCAGATGTCTCGTCACCATCCAGATCACATACTTACGGCTCTAAAGATACAAAAATCCAAATGAAGTTGTGGGCCCCCTATACAGGCGTCAGGCACACAGAAGCATCACCGTGGGCTAGATGGCTCGTCACCACACAAATCATACACTTACGACCTCAAGGAATCCCATTCTATTTCTAGTTTGGGAGTCAACCGCGTTAATCGACATTCAAAACCTATGCATTGAAGTGCTCACGTAACATAGGAAATGAACAAGATAAATGCAAGCAGGTGATCAATCCACAAGCACACATCGATGATTACCAACGAAATGAAAGATTATAAACAAGCCATGGAATATTTAACAAAAAGATATGAAAGCATGGGTAGAGGGGCTATTCCCCGCACCCCAGCGAAAGTAAACTACTCGCTCATGGGGAGAGAAGCAAGAATAACAAGAGAGAGAGGTTTCTGCCATGAGCATGGTGAAGAAGATGATTGTAGCTCTGTCGAGAAACGGTCTTCTATACAACGTCGGAGCAGATCTGGAAGAAGAGAGAAGAACACCACGACAGACGGGGATGATCTCCTCTCTCTACCTTCTTCTTCTTCTCGTAGTCCCCGCTCACAGTAGAAGGAGCAGCTCGTGGACGAGATGGTGTCATGGAAGTGGCATAGACGTAGTAGATGTAAATCCAGATCTAGATCTAGATCTAGACGAGGTGGCTTGCAGATCTGAGTCTTCACTCCAGATCTAGGTGAACAGGCTGCAAAACCACCACGGGGGCAGGTTCTTGGTTATCGAGGTCCTCTCCTTAGGCCCAGGACAGTCCTGCAGCCTAACGACATCTGGAGATGATGATTTGATTGACTGGAGTCGTGTTCTATTTATAGGCAGGTTGGCACCGACTTAGATTCGCGACCTTAGTAGTTCTGCAGCAGGTCATGGCTTTTGGAATGATGCCGCGGTCGTGGCTTTTTGTACAGTCACAGTATTGGCATGATGTCGGGGTCACGGATCTTTACACGGTCGTGGCTTTTTGAATTATGCCACGGTCGCGGATTTTTGCATGTCGCGTTCGTGGCGTTTTGAACACCGCGGTCGCGGGGTGGCCAGCAAGAGATCGCGGGCTTGCTGCTGCTGTCGGTGGTGTCGCGGTTAGTTGTAGGACCTGATCGCGGGTCTGTGAAGATATTTTCGTGGTCACGGCTATGCAGGGGAGGTGCAGAGAGTTGGTGAAGGTTGCAGTTATTACCGCGGACAGGTTTCCACGATCTTTTGGCTTGGTCGCGATCAGCAGCAACTGCGGGTAGAGTCGAGGGAGGTCGCGATTATGAGGACAGCTGTCCGCGATCTTTGCATTTGGGGTCGCGATTGTAGGGTTTGCTGGAGCCGCGATCTATGTGAAGAAGCGGGCACTGTAGCTACGTAAAGAAAGAGAGGGGTCGTTGACTTGCTTTGACCAGGCCCAAATCAAGGGTTAGGATAGAGGAATGGATTAGAACATGGGCCCAATGCCCAAATTGACCTGTCAAAAATTATGTAAAATTACAATTAAATTTGTGATCAATTTGATTTAACCAATATAAGTCTCAGATAAAAAGATACGACCAATAAAAGCTCAATAAAGCAGTTAAGCCAAGTAAAAGAACATATTAGAAGATAAAGCCAATAAAAGCACGAATGTAACCAAGACTGGGCTAAACGAGATGATTGAACTAAGGTGAATAAGCATTCATCAACCTTTAAATATACATACAAGGCATAAGGTTTTTTATGTTTTTAGGCATGATATTTGCAAATGAGAATTAGAAAAAAGGTAAAAAATGCCTTATATCAAAAGGTTCTTATTGGCGTTTGCCTCTTCAAAACTAATGTCAAAGACACGAAATTTATGATGATCAGATTGAATTGCCTTGTTGACCATGGTGGAGGAGGATAGGGGTAAATCCCTCTGAACTAATCTTCTTAAAAAATAGCATCAACACTTTTCAAGGGGCAATGTCCATGATGGGATGCACAATTGGAGTAATTTGGAATGTAGAGTAATTTAGTCTCATTCTCTCAGTCTGAGCCTTGATTTTTTCCTTTACTTACTTATTTGTTTTGGGTGTGAGGGATCCTATCAACATTGTGTCCATTCATGTTCTTATTGTGATGCTTTTTGGGGTTTCGTTTATGTTTGGGGTTTAATGATGCTTCTCTAATAAGTCCTAGGTAGTGTAGGATTGGTATTTTTCTTTATCCAACCCCTAGAGTTCTTTCCATATAGAGGGCATGGTCATGTGATGCATGGAAGGTGGTAGGTTTTATGATGAGATAAAAGCATAAATAGAAGAAATCAACCTTGTTCCTTTGAAAGGTGGATATCATGGTGTAAAAAGTAAAAAAAATCCTATCATATTCAACAATAGACATGTTTCTTTTAGTCAGGCTATAAAATTGTAATTTTTTTCTGTCTTATAGAAGGGCATAAACAGTTTGGAACAAAAGGGTTTAAAATTCTTCCTTCTTCACAACAATGTCTTGTTGTGAACGAAGATAATTCTACCACCATATTTTGTCAAACTCTTTAACTGGTAGGTGGTGAGGGTTTCTTTGTCATTTTCAGAGTCACTTAGAACCCTAAAGGAAAATTCCATGAATATTAACTAGGTTTGACTCTTTCAATGACATTGCTATCATACTCATTATGAAACCCTCAAGATTTAGTTTCAAAAACTTTCCCATAGTAAATATCTTACATTTAGGGTTTGTATTATCAGAGTTGAAAATGATATGCAAGGCTAGGGTGTGCGTAGAGTCCACAATAACACATCTTTGTTCCTCTAAATATCCCACAACAATGATCTTATTTTTAGGTCTATCTCTCTTACCCATTACCTTGTTATTTTCCTTGGTGCCTAATGCAGTGGGACCAAACCTGTTGGCATTAGACTTGGGAGGCATCTTCAAGATATTTAAGGGTAGCTTCTTGTCATAATAGATGGAGTTAAAGCTTTAAGATCATATTAGTATTATCATATGAGTCCATTTTTCACATATTCATTTGTCTTTCTAGTTGTACTCCACCACAAGGTACTCGATGACAGAGTGAGTGGTGGAATAGCCACTAGAAGAATAGATAGATGAGACTTATACTTTAGATTCAATTACATAGGTGTCTTGTGCTAGCCGTTAAATATGAGAGTTGAGATTCTAGAAGGCTCTCTAGGTTAAGGAATATTTCCAACAACAATTGGACCACTTTTTGTAGGTAGGATGCATAGAGCAACCTCATTCACTTTAGTGAAGGAGAATAGGAGGTTTAAAAGTTCCAACCTATTATATCACATAAAAATCTTAGGAACCTTTGTGGTACCATTTTGGGGCTTCCTGGGTTAAGATACAATTTTGAAAATTATTCCTAGACACTACTGAAAAATCCATGTCTTTGTCTATGATACCATTTCACACACGTTAACACACCAATACCAATTCTAACTATTAGACTTGTATCTAGATTTCATGTGAATGAGTGGATATCCCACATGCCTTGGTGGATCAAATACAAATAAACATATGTATTGAAATAAATACAATTTTGTTCCATAAAATAAACCAAGTGTCTAACATAACATATAAAGTGGTTACATATGTGGCTATCCCTACTTAGGGGTTTGTTGGTCATACAAAAGTGTCTTACATAACATATGTAATGCAACTTGAAAATAAAATCACACAACTTTTTGAAAGAAAAACTAAGTTATAGAAGAGAAGTACTACATCCCAATATTATTAGTAAACCCCCACATAGTTTTGCGATGTTAAATTATGTCCTTCTTTCAATTTATGCAGATAGTATAATATTTCGATAGGAACTAAACCTTAAAAAATTAATAAAGTCAATACTATTACAACAATAAGCTACCAAATGATATGGAATTTCGAGTTTAGTTGGACATGAGTTTTTGTACAAATATTTAGATCGAAAGAAACAAATAAAACATTTCAAAAGCTTTCATTAAACAAAGTAAATAAAGTTTAACTTTGAATTTCCAACTAGTGTCATATTTTTACCACATCTCATTGGTAGGGTCACCGAGTCATAAACTACTATTTAAGGTGAACCGAAGCCAAACATCAAGGAATTGATTCAGTTTGTATCCTTACGTTCATATATAAAGCATGTGCATTAATTTGCATCCTTACTTTGATATTATAGGCAGGTGTAGTAATATTTATGTCCTTTATCCAACATCATAGGAAGGTACATTGAAAATATGTATAATTGACAATATCTATTATATTTCAAGTTTTCCAACATGGAAATATGATTCTCAAACAGGCAACAATAGGGAAGATGTAGTACAAATAGTACATAGCCACTCACTTTACATTAAAAAAATAGAACATAAAATACCACTAGTATGGACAAGTAGGATGTGAAGCATACCTTTTTTAGTACTCTAGATTATACATTATAACTAGATCTTAGAATAATCATCTCAATTTTGGATGATTATGAAGCATGAGCACTAGGATTCAATGAATTTCTAAGTTTTCTATTTTTAAAGGCTTTTGTAGGATCTTATTAGGGTTAGTAGAGTCTTAGATGGTCCTAAGTGGAAACCCATCAAAGAGCCATCATCATTACCATTGACATATTAAATGTGAAAGGGTTGCATCTTATTTATCAACAATTTGTGCATCAATTAGATTATTAAGGATCACATCCTAAGTAGGTTGAATAGTTCTATACAACATTACATGTAGACAAGATTTTATTGTGTGGAAATAATTTTAAGACTTATATTCATCCCTTACTCTTTATTAATATCAAAAGAAGCACTCATAAAAATATCATTGTAAAAAATCTCTTTTTTCAATAGAGATAGAACTAGGAAATAAGAATTACTAGAAAAACATATGTAATCCTATTAAATTGTATCTTGATGAAGTTGAGCATAAGTTACACAAACCTTGCAAAATAAAGATAATTTCCTTAACTAGCAAGTCTTCGTATCCTCAATGACAATTACCTTTCTTCACTCCATGCACTAGTCTTTAATGGCCCATCTCCACCATGAGGTACAACACATTCATCTTCATTGCACATTTCAAACTCTCAATGATGGGCATAGCTTTTGCAACATAGAGAGCCAAGAACTAGTTGATCAATGGTGCTTGGAAAGTGGCCTCAAGCATGCCCTAAGGATCCCTCCAAACCCCACTGATGCCTTGTGTTTGATATGATTTTGTCTTGTTCCTTTTTCTAGTTTTCACAGTCCTTGTGATGGTGGTTAGTAAGGTATATCTTCATCTCTCACCTTGGAAAGTATTTCCTTAGGAATGACCTTGAAATATTTATGCTACTCTTTAACTATTTTCTTGAATTTGTTGACCATAGATGGAATGAATGATGGTGCTTGATCCAACACAATCTAATTCCTATTTGTCCATTTGATGCCAAGATGCATAGCTACCTCATTGGTCATGTTCTTCTCTTTTTTATTAGAGAGTCTAGTTATTTAATTAATTATGTTTTTGGGTCTATTTGTATATGGCCCCAACTATGTCTTGGACCAATACGGTTTGACTTTAGTTTGTATGCTTACCACTTAGATTGTTTATATGGAAGGGGGGATCCCCTTATATCAATAAGAAGATACACACAAGGAGGCTTCCCCATCAAATCATTTTTCTACATGGTATCAGAGTACATTTTCCTATGCTGCCCCTAAAGTTGAGAGATAGAGAACAAAGCATAGAATCCTGCCCTTGTCAGAGACCACTATCGCTAGGCATTGCTTGGCTATCTGTAGGAATCTCCTACCCCTTCTTCTTCTACGAGTCGTCTCCATCACTAGTACATTTTTTTCCTTTGGTGTCAATTTTCTTAATGTTGATTTCTATAGAAAACTGACACAACATGCCTATAGTGTCAGTTGGTATAACGCAAATGTCTCTATTAGTCAAGTCTTTCCGATTAAGAAAAAAAGAGTACCACTTTTACTATAACGTCAATTTCTTTTTAAAGAATCGACATCTAAAATAGCCTACAAAATTCAATATTTCAGTGAAAATTTGATATAGGCATGTTGCGTTGGTTGTATGAGAATTGACAAAAATGCCCTTCCCACAAAATAAATTTTGCCTCCAAAAAGTCTATGTCATTGATTTTACCAAATAAATTGAAGCCAGAGGTCAAGTACACCGCAAACTTTTTTTCCTCTAAAAGAAATGTGTCATCAGTTATTTTCTAAAAGAATCGACGACAAAGGATTCCTACCATGTGCCCAACAAAAAATATTTCCCCCTAAATTGGGCTATGTCGTCAGTTCTTTGGTAGCTAACAATGACTAAAGTATTTGTGAGGTGGGCATTTTTTATTATGGATAATTACATGTCGTGTTAGTTTTTTGGTGGGAAATCGATGATAAAATATAACATAATGCATATGTTTGTTGGTAGCAACTCACGACTAAAGTCTTAGCAAGGTTGGTGTTTTTTATTAGGGTTAAGTATATGTGGAATTAGCTTTTTGATGGAAAATGACAAAAATAATAGCATAAGGCATTAGTTTTTGATAGCAAATGATGACAAAGGTCTTAGCGAGGTTGGTGTTTTTTATTAGGAATAAGTACATGTGGCGTTGGTCTTTTGATGGGAAATTGACGACATATTCTAACATAAGGCGTCGATTTTTCATAGAAACTGACCACTATGTCTTAGTGAGGTTGGCATTTTTATTAGAGATAAATGCATATGGTGTCAGTTTATTAGTGGGAAACTTACAACAGAGGTTTACCTATGGTGTCAGTCTTTGACTACAATAGATGACTAAAGTCTAAGTTGTTGTTTTTCAGAAACAACCAACAACTAAGTCTTACTTAATAGCACCCGCGAAAAAGACTTTTCCCCCACTCTCTATTTCATTGGGTGTTGACTTACTTTTTCACTCTGGTGATTTTTTATCACTATTTTCATCACCATTTTTGTGTTACTATTGTTCCATAATTATCATTGCTACTGTCAGTTCTCTACTCACCACCTCTGTCGTCATTGACTTTTCTGGTCTACTAGTCACACCATCGATTCTCTGCTCACCACCTTCTCACCACTGCTTCTCCAACTCTTCCAGTGGACATTGTTGTGCCTAATGATCCACCACTCCCCACTAGTGTAGCCACCACAAACCACCACTGGTAGCTCCACCACTAACCGTTGGATTGCTTCTTAGTTTTTTTTTTCTTTAAGCAATAGTTTTTGTATAGCTGCTTGTATGTTTTGGTGAAATGTAACTAGGATCTTAATGCCTAAATTGATATCAATTGAATGATGAAATTTAACTAGGGTTTTAACTTTAAACATTAGAGAATCATACTTGTATGATTGTAATTCATGTAAAATTGTTGTATAATTTGGTTTATTGTTCAATTTGAGGTCGTATGGATAAATAATCACACCTAAGAATGAATTGAGCTAATTTGATATGAACTTACTAAAAATTTTCAATTTAGACTATTTTTTTATATTTACTTAAATTCTAGACCATAAATCTTAATTTAGACATATATCTTGTGGGCCTAGAATCCCATCCATGATTTACTCATTAGCAGTAAATCTTGGATATTTCTCAGATTTAGACAGTTCTTTAACACTTAATCTCACTTAGGATGTAACTATATAATGTTTATTCGGTGTTCAAGATGTTTCATCAACACTTCCCCATTTTTTCTCTAAATACATATGTAGGTGGGTATTTTTCCATCTACATCAGTGTACATAGAGAACTATGGAGAAATGCTTCTGTTATATTCTTGAAAACCTAATACACATTGTACACTTACTAGTGAGATTATGTTATCAGGAATGGTATAGGAGGTATACATTCATTACTAACCATGAACCCTAATTTGTAAACCATAATCCTTAAATATGTAAACCCTCAACCCTAAACAATAAACCCTAATATTAAAACATACTCTCTAAACCCTAATCTTTATATACTAACCTTCAAATATTTGATTCAATACTCATTTTATCTATGATCATAGAATGGATTGATCATGAATGTCCATTTCAAATCATTGCACTTGAGAGTTTATTATTGGTCATTATCAGTTTACAAGATTTACATAGGAACATAGGAAACAACCTGGAGATAGGTTCTATATTCATGTAGGAATTCTAGTAACAACGTGAGAGTCGACACTATTGATGAAATCAAAATTCATATCATGTGAAATAGGATTGTATAGGGATATATAAAATGGTATTGGCATGGAGAAATTTCTATTATTATATCAGTAGATGTCGATTTTAGTACTTGTGTTAAAGAAGAAATTGCTAATGATGATGTAGATATGAACAAACCAATTCTAGTATGCGTGGTTGATGTGATTTTAGATAGTTGTGGGGTACATCTTATTGAACCACCTTCCTTATTTAGAAAAGTTGTGCATCATGTACTTAGGTTGTACTAAGATTATGGAGCTGAGTGTTGTGTTGAGATTGTAAAATCTAAAGGCAAATAATAGATAGAGATATAAAAGCTTCATGTCACTATTGTCTTTGCTGAAAGAAATTCTTTGTGATGGAAACAAGTTTCCAATCTCAAGATACAAATAAAAGAAAGTGTTGTTCCCAATGGGAATGGTGGATAAGAAGATACATGCATGATTAAATTATTATGTCTTATTTCAAAAGGAATATATCAATTTGAAATATTGTCCAAAATGTGGGGTGTCAATGTACAAAATGAAGACACCAGGTAAGCCCAAAACTGGCTCTCCTACCAATTTGATGTGGTTACTACCTGTAATACCTTGGTTTTAAAGCTTATTTCCCAACACCATGGATGTGTAAAAATTATCTTGGCATGTAGAGGAAAAGAAAAACAATGATGGGATCCTATGACATGCGTCTAATTCCCCACAATGGAAGAAAAATGATTGGTTGTACCCTGAATTTTGTGAAGAAGTTAGGAATCTAAGTTTTGGTCTATGTATGGATGGCATGAATACATATGGCACATTAAACAGGAGAACTTGGCCGATTATGATCACTATATAAAATCTTCCTCCCTGTTTGTGTATTAAAAATAAGTATGTCATGTTGTTCTTCTTGATATCAGACCCTAAATAACTTGAAAATGGTATTAATGTTTTTGTTGAACCTCTGATTGATGACTTAAAGAAACTATGGGGAGAAGATGTGATGACATATGATGCTTCACGTACAGAGGCATTTCATTTTCATTCTATGTTGTTTTTCACTATTAATGACTTTATAGCATGGGGGAATTTGTCTAGATACAATGTAAGAGAATCCAACCTATATGTGAGAAGAAAACTGATTCAATACCATTAAAACATGGAGGTAGGACTGTATATCTTGGTCATTGAAGGTTTCTTCCAAAAGTTCATCCAACTGAAGGTTTCACAAAGAATTCAATGGATGAAATGAGCAACATAGTGCCCCTAAACCTATATTAAGGGATGTTTTTCATAGATGATTAAAAGACTTTGTCAATACATTTGGTAAGAGATTGCAATGTACTATTTTCACATGGAGTGAACAATTTTTATTCAAGAAAAGGTCAATATTTTGGGATCCTTCTTATTGGAGTTCTTTGGCAGTTAGGCACTGTATCGATGTCATGCATGCTGAGAAAAATGTTTGTGATAGTGTCATTGGTACTTTGCTGAATATACCAGGTAATACTAAACATGGTATAAAATCTAGAATGGACCTACGTGAAATGGGTATAAGGAAATAGTTGACAACATAAGTTAGTAGTTATAAAAAAATATTTACTACCTATTTGTTACATGTTGTCTAGATAGGAGAAGAGAACTTTTATGAGTGTTTGCTTAGTGTTAAGGTACAACAGGGATACTCTTCCAATATCCATAGATTGGAATCAATGAAGGATCCAAATACCATAGGTTTTAAATCTCATGATTGTCATATTCTAATGCAGAAAATACTTCATGTGCCTATTCAATCTATATTGTTGAACCATGTAAGGCTTGCAATTACTAGGCTTTTTTTCTTCTTCAACACTCTATGTAGCAAAGTTATTAATCCTGAGAATCTTGAGAAGTTGCAAAGAGAAGTGGTTGTTACCATGTGCCATCCTAAGAAGTATATTCCTCCTTCATTGTTTTATATCATGGTACATCTTGTTATCCATTTGACTTAGGAAGTGAAAACGTTGGATCCTATTTTCTTGCATTGGATGTATCCTTTTAAATGATACATGAGTGCTTTTAAAGGTGATGTTTGAAACTGTTATCGGACTGAAGGGAGTATTCTTGAAGGTTATGTGGCTAGGGAGGTAATGGACTTTTGCAATGAATTTTGAAATTGTAATGAAGCTCCTGCTAATGAAAAGAAAATTGATCCCTATTCTGACAAAGAGACTTTAGGATCAAAAGTGAAAGTAATTAGTCATGAGCTGTGGGAACAAGCACCACCTGTATGTTTTACACAACAATGATGAAGTGGATACTTATATCATGACACATACCAATTTTATTAAGAAAAAATATCCTTGAGTGAGTGCAATGTGGCTTGCTAGTGAGCATAATAAGACGTTTATTAGTTGGCTAGAAGATAAAGTCCTCCATCAAATATCTTTAACACCAAATAATGTTGTTAAAAATATCAAATTGCTTATTTTTAAATGGATGTTATGTCTATGAATGGTTTAACGTAAATGGATTTTCATATTACACAAAATTCAAGATGATAAGAGTGTCATCAAAAATAGTTGGGTCACCCTTCAAGATTCTTCATCGTATTTTTCTAGTGAGAAGGATAAGAGTCCACATGAAGCTAAAATGTCATATTATAGTGTCATTAAAGACATATGGGAGTTTGTCTACACAAATATTAGGGTTCTCGTATTTAGGTGTAATCGGGTTGATAACACTAGAGGGGCAATAGCGGTATATTGGGTTTCACATTAGTGAATTTTAAAAAGATTGGTAAGAAGGGTGAACCATTCATAATAGCATCATCGACAAAGCAAGTACTCTACATCGATGATCCTACAAATGAAAAATGGTATATCGTTCTTCATGGGGAAAGGCATTTCATTGTAGATCCTATAGACGAAGAAGAGTACTATGACTAGTATGATGAGTCAAGTCCATTCTCAGTTGGCTTGCCAACATCAAATGTTGAAGCTAACACTGACTTATATATGTGTGAAGATTAGACAGAAGGAATTTAAATTGATCAAAGATCCAACCAATACTAGAGGCATGTATCTTAACTTTTAAATGTTAGATGTTCATTCTATAGTCTTTATTATAGTTAGATATGATCATATGCAATGTATACATTTTACATTATTTAGCACTTATATTTCATTCTTTGACTGTTTTTTAGATGGTGCTTGACCGTGAGAATGAGAACCACGATGATGTACACCATGAGGATGAGCACCATGATGGTGTAAGTTCTACTTTTTTATTACATAGATGCGCATTTTACATTCTATATTACAATTATTATATAGATATGCTTTTTATATTCTTTATCACGTATATGTGTTTCTTGACGAATTTAGGATGCGCATCTGAGGATGTGGTCCCTGAGGGTCTTGTTGTCTTTGCAGAGGAACATTGTGAGTGTGCACATAGAAGAGGCATCACCTTGAGGAATAAGTTAGTAGCACAAAGGGTGTTGACTTAGATGATGTAGGAAATCCTATTGTGAAGAATCATAGTACATTCATGCAATATCCAGGGGTTCTTACTCACAGGAAAGTGGATATAATAGTAGAATGTAGGCATAAAGTTGATCCTTCCAAGAAATACTACATATGGAAGGACTTATGTGTGAGATATTCTACTTTTTAAAGATATTCACAATTTTATTTATATAAATATGTCATTAAATATATGAAATCTTATAAAGTATCTTTTATCATCATGAAAAATTGCATCGTAAAGCGGTGATGCAACACTATGGAAGGCTATTAAGGAATTATAGGACAAGTCTGACAAGAGAGCACATAGTGATAAATAACAAGAATAAGTATGCCAATGAGCAATGGGCTTATCTTGACCCGAAGGTGTGGGAAGAATTTGTTGCTTCAAGACAAAGAGATGAATTTGAGGTATTAAGCCTCCTTTATTTGTACATATTATTCTAAATGATTAATTTGATAAATTAAATACATTATGTAATGTATTACATATTTAAAAAAATATTCTTATGAATTTAATGTATTATGTAATTAAGAAATGGTTTGGATTAACCAGTATTTACACGAATCTGAAAAAGAAAGGCGTGCAAAGAATGTACAAAACAACAACTTGGGTCCTGGTGTCTACAACATGCAGAGGCAAAAGAGTTTGGAAGTGTCTTTTTCTCAGTAGCTTACTCCTACGTCTACTGAGTCTTATACAACTCATCCACATTTACATTGACACAAAGAGTGGACAACTGTAAGGAAAAAATGATCTAGAGAAATACCGAACCTCACAATCGTTAAGGTGGATGCAAAAATGGTAAAATTCAACTATGCATGCTACTGGCTTATTTTTTACCTTGACTACCAATTGTTATGTTTTTCTTACTAATTAAAATTGATGATGGTTAATGGTATCTCTACGAGCTAAGAAAAGAGGGTGAGTTCATCCTTGAGGGCCAAAGGGATGAATTGATAGTTGTTGTAGGAACTCCAAAGAATCTTGGCCATATTAGGGCCATAGGGGCTTGTGTCGGTATAAGATCATTTTTTGGGTCATCAAGGAAGTACAAATCTATCAAGAAAGGAGGATTGTCACAAGATTATATGCAAGACACGATTTCAAAGGGAACAGAGGATGCAATGAGATAGTTTCATGCATCTGATTCTCTACCTCCTCAGACAATGTCGGTATGTATGCCCAGAGAGAAAATCATATGATGATTGTAATGGCATGTCTTGTAAAAGATTTGATCAATAATAAAGGCAATCTTTTGATTTATTATGTTTTATTTAGTTATGAGATAATGATGAAACATAATGAATGTCTAAAGAATGATAATAATCAATGATGTATGTTTTCGTGTTAAGGACCTACACAATGTGATCACATGAATGTCAAGAGTATGTACATTCTTTTTATGTCCCTAGTCAGATGTTATTGTAGAAGGCTGATAGAAAAAATAACACATGAGAGTAGAGTGTGTTTTGTTTGATGACAAAATCTTGTTAAGTCATGATATGTGACATCAAACCAAACACATAGATACTTGTTACAAAAAAGTCTATCGGACAGACCCACCTTGATAGTGAAACATGGAAACCATGATTGGTAGTCAAAATTGTCTCTCATAGTGATGGTGTTGATTTTGGTTCTTAGACCCAAAATCACTACATCCATCACATGTCATTTGATGTATTTATACATCATCCACTTTGACCTTGAATAAGGGTTGTCATAGAGGTGGTGCTCCGGTGCATCATATCACATGGGGATGATTGTGAGTGATGTAGATGGGATTTGTCCCTCCAAGAGGAATTTGATATAAAGGTCACTTGATAAGAGAGACTGAGAAAAGCATGTGCATGCACATAGGATCAATATATGATATTGAGTTCACATATATCTCATACAGTCTGCTCTAGTTCAAGGAACATGGATTGAATGTGGAGAGGATGATGATTCCATGCCTCAAGTTCAATCTGGATATCAGTGACAAAGGAATTATACAATCACTTTAACACCAATCATAGATTGTAGGTTGAAATTATTCTACAACTTTCTGACTACTTGGATATAATGATGTGTTGCTAGATACTATCATTGCTTGTAATGTCATAAATCAGTTATGGGCATTCATTACCGACGTAACTTGGAACCTATAGGGTCACAAACAAAGGATGCACTTGGAATAGGATTTTTTTGATGATTGTGGTTTCAACTTGATTACTAAATAGTTAAGTATTCAATTTAAACAAAATTGGTTGAAAGTTGAATAATTGAACTGTGAACCAGCCGGTTCAAGTGTTGAACTAATCGTTTCAAAGTGTTTGGTCAATTAAACTAAGATTAAATCAGGTCCATGAGACGATCAGATCAAGAAGTGAACTGACTGACTTAGATCCATTATCTGACCAGATTAGGTTATGAACCAGCCATTTGGTTGATCAATTTGGTTAGATCAAGGATTAATGTTGATGCCATGTTGTACATTGATCAAATATTAATTACCAATACAATTGTGGGAAACATAGTGAAATGACTGGGGTAAGGGTAGAACTGATCGGCTCAGATGCCAACTGATCAGTTCACCTCTTAATATATCATTTTATCACACACATGTTATGAAAATCCATGAATTTTATCCCCTTCTATTCTCGCAAAGACTAGAACTCTTGATCCTTATCCTCCTATAAATTGAGGAGTAGTTGAGGCTTTATAGAGACACTTCATTATCTCTGACAATTTTTGCCTTCTCTGGTTGAGGTAACTAAAAGAACCTGAGCTATTCCTACCCGTCAAAGGGTGGGATAGCAAGGGAGAGACAATTGTGTGAGAGTTGTAGGTGCTAGTACACTGACTAGAGTGAGTGACAATTTCTATGACAATAGAAATTGACAACATAAATGATTACCCAAAGCAATAAAGAGTCATGGAATCTCTTTGTGGATTTAGTTCCAATAGAAGAATCGATGCTATAGAAAATAATGTTGATGGTTCAATCACCATAACTGACATTGTACTTTCTTATCAGGTAAAATTTTAATTGGTAAGGGAAGATGTGTCATTGGTTGTGGTTAGACAATTGACACACACATATAGTGTTGATTTTTTTAGTGAAACTGATGCCACAAGCCAACTAGTAGCATGACTGTGCTCTCCAGCATGACCATTTTAGAATAGCTATGTTGTGGGTTTATGGAGAAAACTGATGACAACACTGGTCTATAATGTCAGTTTTCTAAAGAAACTGATGACAAAGACTTACAACATCGGGTTTTTTTGTAACAATTGACGCCATAGCTATTTTTTTATGTAACAGATCTGCAGACCTGTTGCCCAGTTGTTCAGTAGGATGCAGAATGTGTAGACCATTAGAACTACATATTCCATCATGTTTTTAGTTTAACAACATTCCAGGACACCTGCAGAACTTGCAATAACAAACACATACAAGGTATTCATTGAACAACATTTCATTATTCAATTCCATTCTTTTCAATTAATTCCATTCTCATGTACATAACAACTCATAATACACACATACAAGATCCACTCTCCAATTCCATTCTCATGATATGTACAAATGCAATTCTCATTGTATTCATTCATCTTCACAATCATTCACACACATGCATTTATACACATCATTCACATATGCACCAACAATTTACTCACATCAAGTTTAAAGTTGCAAAAGTCATAATCGCCACGTGTATAATGAACTAAATGACACCAAGGTCTAGAAAACTCATCTTTTATCCCAATCATATTCAAGGCCGACATCCTCAATGAAGGCATGTGCCCACTCTTCTCATATCTCATCTATCTCTTCTTTTGTATAGGGCTTTGTCGTATCAAACAACTGCAAAGACAATGGCATAATTCATGAGTTTGATTTGGTTTTTTCATATTATCAAATGAAAGTATTTACTTATGATGATCAAGACTAAATATAGATTACATTTTGTATACAATGAATGTCTACTGTTGCCTAAATGACAATTAGGTCCATATACCACATCATTAGTATCCTCATGCCCAACCATTGTCTTTTATAGGACATTATAAATTTAAAATTATGCAAGACATTAATAAATAAAAGTAATCATAGTTGGAATATATATGCATTAGAGTCAGAAAACTTCCTCAACATCATTCCAGCATAATGATTTCTATTTCTTATCTACCTTTCCGCCGATCTTTTTTGAATTCATTTATAGCCCTATAAGTTAAAGTAACACATTTAATTGGATTAATAATTATTCATGTAATTAATGATGTAGACATTAATATATGTTGACTGATATAAAAATTTACTCACGTAAATAATGCATTTTTTCATTACATGTCCCCCACAGTCTATCTTCTCACCTGAAGGAAAATTACCAACAACACCCAATGATTATTACTGAGTGAAAAGAAGGAAAATAAAAGAAAACTCAAAATCTACAATGAAATATAATTTATAAATTAAAATATAAGAAATGGTCCCAATACTTCCCCAACATTTAAAAGGATATATAATCACCCTCTTTTTCACATTACCAAAATGTTTAGATGTGGTAGAGAAGTAATCACTAGAAATTTTTGGGTCTTTATCCACATGGCTAATCAATAGTGGAACAAGAAATGCTACATTATTCAGTATGAACTCCCTAGACACCTTACGTAAGTGGGTGAAAAATGTATATGTATGCATTAATATATAAGAATACAGATCAACATATATTTTCACATATAAAGAACGAGGTATTTAGCCATAAGATCTCACCATATCCAAAGTTATATGACAGTTGTATTCAACCAATCATAAGTAAATAACTCTTTAACATCTTACACAAGTACACTAGTATCATGAGCTTGACCTGTGGTGACCTCCTTAATATGGACCATCATAGTCAACCCTTCTTCTAAGTCACTTAGCTATAGTGTCAACCCCCTACACCTAGGATGTAGTGAGTCAAATAGGACCTTTGTAATCCAAGTAGGTAATTGAATATTTGGAGGAGGAAGTGGAGGAAGAACTATAAGGTACTTCTTAGGTGTTATGACCTACATATATATACATATATATATATATATATATATATATATATATTTATATATATATATTCAAATCAATTTCCAATTATATACAAAACTCTAAAAGAATAACAAATACAAATGGAACCAAAATTTAGCATACATCAGTGTAGAAAACTCCCACTTTGGTACACACAACCACATTGTCTTCTGCATCACCTATCGTCACGTGGTCGGGGCGTCATGTGGTAGTGGTGTCTATTTTTAAGGCCGATAGAGACACGAACCACATCAACAGGCATTTGATGACCATGAATCATGTCACCTGGAAGGGGTGGGTAAGCCTCACCCAGTGCAATGACACATTCTTCTAGTAACATGTGGTATGGCCTCAAACCCTGCAAATTTGTATATAATTTTATATACACCTAAACACAAACATGTTAAAAATTCACCTAAAAGACTAATATATCACAAAAATACTTACATAGGGCATGCCAGCAGGTAGGTCCATGGGATTACTCCCAAACACCTATTTCACTGGGGGGGTTCCACGTCGTATAAATGGAAGGGCAGTAAAGGTATTATTTGTAGGGAAATATGGCTATAGAACAAGCAGCAGAAATAAAAATTTAACTTCCATATTCCTCTTAGAACAGTTGATCACGTCAATAACTATGTAATAGGAATGATAGTTAGAAAGGTTATACTTGGTCCCAAAGCTAGTCCAAATGCAATCCCATTGTAGTCACATGCACCTATATTCAAGTTGCACATGGACAACATCAACAACAACTTCTTGGTTGATCACCATGAACAATAATTGACCTCATCCTTATAGCGACAGACAACAATCTCCTCACCTCTATAATAATCCACATGGACCACCAGGAACTCCTGTCATTCTAGAAGAACATACAAGAAGGAGTTCTCCCTTCTAGTTAGCGTACTAGCACCTACTTTCTCTCCCACAATTGTCTCTCCCTTGCTATCTCTCCCCTTGATATCTAGGACTTGCTTGGGCTCCGTTAATTACCACAACTAGAGAAGACAAAAATTGTTAGATCTAGTGCAGTGTCACTAGAAAGCTTTGAATACCCCTCAATTTATAGGAGGGTATGGTCTGGAGTTCTAATCTGTATGAGATTTGAAGGGGACAAAATTTTATGAATTTCTAAACCTGCTAGTGACAAAATGGTTAGTTTAGTCGTGAACCAATTAGTTGGCATGTGAGTCAATTACTTCTACCATGTAACCAGTCATTTGACTATGTTTCCCAATCAGAATTGTGTTTGTAATTAATATTTGATTAATGCACAATATGATGTCATTACTAATCCTTGATCTAATTGAATTGATCAACCAAATGGTTGATCACAACCTGAACTGATTGGTTCATGGACCTAAGTCGATCGGTTCACTTCCTGAACTGGTCGTCTCATAGACCTGAGCCAATGTTGGTTCAATTGACCTAGAAATTTGAAATGACCAGATCAACACTTGAACCGGTCGGTTCACAGTCTAGTCAATTAACTTTCAACTAATGTTGTTCAAATTGAATACGTAACTCTTTTGTAATCAAGTTTACACCACATACAAGAACAAACTACTACTATTCCAAGTGTATCCTATGTGTGTGACCCTATAGGTTCCAAGTTACGTTGGCAGTGAATGTCCATAAATAATTCATGACATCATAAGAAATGAGTGGTATCTAGCAAAACATCATTGCTATCCAAGTAGTCGGAAAGTTGGAGAATAACTTCAACATATAATATGTGATTGGTGTTACAGTGATTGCATGATTCCTTTATCATTGATATCTATATTCAACTCTAGGACTGGAATCATCATCCTCTCAATATTCAATCCATGTTCCTTGAGCTATAGCAGACTATCTGAGATATATGTGAACTCAATACCATATATTGATTCTCATGTGCATGTACATTCTTTTTCGAGTATCACTTATCAAGTGGCCTAGATATCAAACTCCTATAGGAGGGGAAAATCCCATCTACATCACTCACAATCATCCCCATGTGTTATAATGCACCTGAGCACCACCTTTATGGCAACCCTTATTAAAGGTCTCGGTTGATGATGTCTAAGTACATTAAATGACATGTGACGAATGTAGATTTTAGTTCTAATAACCAAAATCACCACCATCACTATGAGAGATGATTCTGACTTCCAATCATGGTTTCCATGTGTCACTCTCTAGGTGGTTGTGTCCAATACAGTATTCTCTAACAAGTATCTATGGGTTTGGTTTTATATCACATATCATGACATAATGAGATTATGTGAACAACCAACTCACACTCTAGTCTTACGTCTTATTGTTTTCTATCATCCTTCCACACTAATCATTTGACTAGGGACATAATGAGAAATTACATACATGTGACATCTATATGATCTCATTGTTTAGGTCCTCAACCTGGAGACTTAAATCATTGAGTAATATCATTCCTTAGACATTCATTATGTTTCATCATTATCTCATAACTGAATAAAATAGAATTAATTGGAAGATTGCCTTATAATTGATAAAATAATTTGCAAGATATACCATTACAATCGACATATGAATGGTTCTCTAGGCATACTTACCAACAGACTCCCATTTGCACTTAGAGCCAATCACCCACGAATCTTATTATAACTGATCTCTAACATGTCCATCATGTTTCTGTTATGCAAGTGATAATCTAGCGGGTTAGCAACATTTGCCTCTACTCGGTATATTGCAAGTTTCACATCTCTTCACTGTGTGGCCTCTTATATAAGATAAAATTGTCATAGTATGATATTTTATATTCCTTGATTATCCAGTAGCTCCATTGTTGTCATATTATTTTTATTGTGTCATCAATGGTTGGAATATCCCAATAATTCTTCTATATGAACCTCTTGATTCATATAGTATCCTCTGATGTTTTCATACAACTAGGACACTCAACTTCTATTGTAGAATTAAGTAACAATCTCTTGCTCAAAACTTTTCCAACTCACAATTTTTCATTATAAGGTCAAACAAAAATTTTAGATTGTGATTTGTCATTTTGGAAGCTTGCATTTAGTGTAACCCTTTACACCCAACTCTTCCTTATTGCCATAATCTAGGAACTAGTCCTTGGTTCTTCTCAAGTACTTATGGACGTTCTTTATGGAATTCCAATAACCTTCATTGGAATCAGACTGATATTATCTTTTCATATCCAATACATACAAGATAATGGGATGAATACACTATATTGCATTCATGATAGATCCAATTGTGAATGCTTATGTCATATTACTCATGTTTTTTCCATTATTTACAAGAATTGGAGCAGTCGACTCTTGAAAGACCAATCCCATGGAACATGGACATATTTTATCTCCTTGATTCATGTATGCTTAACTCCTTCAACATCATGCTAATGTATGTGCTCTTACTTAGGTCATGAAGCATTCTAGAACTATCTCTATAGATATCAATTCCTATCACATAGGATACTTCTCTTAAATCCCTCATAGAAAAGGTACTTTTTGTGCCAGGTAGTATAAGGATGTTATTCATCATCATTATATGAATATAAATATGCTCCCACTAAATCTACTATAATTACATATTTCATCTTTATTTTGACTAAAGTCAAACTCTTTGTCTATCCTGTCAAATTGAAGATTTTAGATTTGAGATGATTGATTCAATCATGTTGATTGTCCTTCATACTTATAAATTTATCTGTATTAATGGAGTTATAAAACCTTCAAGCTATGTCACATACACATCCTTTTAATTATTCCCATTAGAGAATGCAATTTTATAATCCATATGCCAAATCTCACAGTCATAATAATCTACAATGGCAAGCATGATCCCAATAGACTTAATTATGGTGACTGGTGGAGATATTTCATCATGTTCAACACCTTTAACTTGTTTGAAACCCTTTGCAACCAATCTGCTCTTATATGTTATCCATTTTGGTCTTCTTCTAGAAAACCTAGTTGCACCCTATGGGTTTTACCCCTTTAGGTGGTACCACCAAGATCATACCTAGTTAGTGTACATGTACTCCATTTTGGATACAATGGCCTCAATCTAATTCTCATATTATGGTCCTTCAATAGATCCTAGATAGGTTGTTGTCTCATCATCTTATGACCAACTCACCACTTTTCTTAGTTATAGGATATCATAATCTTTCAAGCTCAAGGCCTGTTCTACTAGATTATGAGGTTTTGTGTTACATAAGGAACTTGATATTACACAAAAATTTGTGATTCTTATTGTTCCTACTATACCTCTTTAGGTTCAACGTTCTGTTGTTGATCTTGAACTTTTTGAGTTCTACTTTTCTCCCACTCACTGCTTTGGAATTAAATTCCTCATTAGGAATTCACTATCTTGGTAACAAAGAATTTTGTTGTCGGATTGGGATGAAAGGTAGATTCAACAAACTAATATTTTTTATTCATGGACAAAACTTTTCCAAGAAACTAATTTCTTGTGTAAGTTTTAGTCCTAATCTTTATAAAAGACAAATTGGGACACTTCCCGTGCCATATATCATATGGTGTCTTTTGAACCATTATAGACAATGCATTGTTTTAGTGTAAAACATGTGTCAAAAAGGAATTGGAAGATAAGCTAGATTTATTGATAATCACACCATGACTCATCAGGGTGTGGACCCTTCTTTCTGATACATCATTATAGTATAGATAGAGTTCATTGTGATACACTATCACAGTCTCCAGAAGGTCCTTAAAATCTTGGTGTAAAGCATTTCAACATTGATCTTATCAAATTGTCTTAATACTTTTAGCAAGGTTGTTATGTACTTCATTTGTGATCTTATTCAACACTTCAAGAGATTCATACTTGTATTTCAATAAATAAAAATTACCATATCTACTGAGATCATCATTATGTATGATGAGATACTACCTCTAGCATTTATTCTAAAGGTCTACATACATCAATGTATACAAGCCCTAATAGAATACTCACTGCCCCACTACATCTAGTGAGAGATGCTTTTGTCATGTTGTCCAATAAATAAGACTTGCATATCTCTTATGGTTCAATATGCAAAAGAGTCTAGACAAACATCTTATGGATTCAAGAAATGCATTTCTCATTTATGTGCTCTAGATGACAATCCTATAGGTAATAATTGAGTTATGAAGTTTTAACCTTATGGTAATTACATTATAAACATTTATCTTTGGATCCATCAAACAAATACCATAAAATATTTGCAGCACTGACATAAAAGATCTCATCCTTTTGAAATAAAATATTGACTATACTTTATATGATTTCCATAGTCATCCTTGTCCATACAAGATGCAGAAAATAAAATGTTTCTACTATTGGAAGATACGGAATAGCAGTTTGTTAACTCCATTACATGCCCTGTAGGTAGAGATAAATTATAATTTATGACTGTAGTTGTAGAAACTTTTTCTCCATTTGTGATGAACAATCCAACCTTGCCCTTTCGTAAAGGCTTACTTCTTTTCAGAGCCTTCATATTCGAACATATGTGAGATCTACATCTGATATCATATACCTAAGATGAAGAAGTAGTCAAAATTATCTGATAACCTATACACATGAAGTTTATAGCTCCATCCCCTCCTTCTTCTTCTTTAGTTCCTCTAGGTAGAGAGGGTAATTCCTCTTCCAATGTCTAGGATGGTGACAATGGAGACAATTGCCTCCCTTATTCACCCCTCCCTTTACTTTGATCTTTGAATACATGGGCTTCTAGCCAACTTTAGAACTCCTCTTAGCTTTGTCTTTGCCCTTAGACTTCCCCATTGATATGTGGATCATCATTATAGACTTGGTCTTGTATTTCTGCATTTTTGCCTCAACTGTTCTCAACATGCTAAGTAACTCTATCAACAACTTGTCAAAGTCATATATTTCATAGTTCATGACAAACTAACTGTATGACTCTGGCAATGACTATAGAATCACATCAGTGGCCAACTCTTGACTTAAGGGAAATCCCAGTCTAGCAAGGTTCTTCACATACCCAATAAGCTTGAGCACATGAGGACCTATTGGATCTCCTTCTGCAATGTTACATTTGAATAGTGCCTTGGAGACATCATATATCTTCTATATTGCCTGATCTTGGTACATGTTCTTAAGATGTGTTACCATCTCAATAACATCCATGTTCTCATGTTGTCTCTGCAACTCATAGTTCATGGAGCACAACATTAGGCATTTGACATCAACGTAATCTTTAGTATGGTTCTTGTAAGCATCCCTGTCAGCCTTAGGCGTAGTGGGAGCAAGTTCATTTGGCTCTGGTGTCTCCAGGACATAGAGCTTCCGCTCTTGTGTGAGAACAATTTTCAATGTCTTGAACCAGTCGTGGAAATTATTCCCATTTAACTTGTCCTTCTCAAGGACTATTCACAAGGAATAAGTGTTATTGGTTTCCATTTGATTCTACAAGAGAAATTTGCAACTTGTCAAAGCATTTTTTATTTGAGTTGATTAACATAAATTTGACAATGTTTAATTAGGCCTTTAATTAATCATTTCTCCCACTCTTTTGTTCAAATTGATAGCCCTCACATATCAATTCAAAAGATTACAGTATACAACCTTGTAGTGATCCAAGACCCAAAACAATTGAGTTATTACCCGGATAACATTATCATTCATAATCAATCATTAAGGTAGTTAAGTTTTTCCAATTGCATCCTATGTGATTCTTCAATAGATAGTATGTGTAACTCTTTTCCATACTCATCTACATGCTTCTAAGTGCTTAATATCATTAAGATCACTTAGTTGAGTCTGACCCAAAAGCCAACATGATAGTAATGCACCCTACTTTGCATGCCCACCTAACTATCATCACACTTCCACGAGATGGACAACACACCATGCTTGGCGTGCCCATGCATAGTCGATCAAGATTTCCATGTGTGTTTCTAATAGAAAGCATCTTAGACTTAATATGTTTGAGTGAGGGATTTTATATTTACTAAAATATATAAATGTAAATATACATGCACGGACACACACACACACACAGTATATATATATATATATATATATATAATCACCACATACAATAGTATGTATCATATACATGCTATATCCCACAAGAAAAAAACATGCAGTTAAAAACATAGGCAATGGTTACAGCCATACTATTGTAATCCCTTAGAGCCACATGGAATTACTACCACCTGAGGTCTACATCATATGCAACAAACTGTTGTTGTTGAAGATCGATGCGTGAACCATTTTGGGTTGATCAGTTTAACTCTTGAACCGATCTATTCACCTCCTGGTCAGCGGGTTGGTCTTTTAGATCATTTTTTTTGGTTGGGCCATCAGCTGATTGGTTTGGCTCATCCTGTTGTTTGTCCCCCTCGATCCTCCAACTAATTGGCTCATTTTCTGAAATAGGAGGTATGTCTGGTGTTGAACATCTTCTTTGACATAACAAGAATGAAAAATTATCCTAACACCTTTCAACATATTGCATGGTAATAGGGAAACCTCGACTTACATTCGAGGGTAGCATAGGAAGGAGAGAATAATACTTTTACATATGGAAGAGAAGATAGAGGAGAGGTATGCAAATTAAGATAAAATAGGAATAAACAACCACAACCAAGAAAGCAAAGACAACTAGGGTCATTGGCCATCACCATGCTACACATCCACCATCAAAACCAACTTTTATGGTGACACATGTGAATTGCATATATACCATATCATATATGTTTATAAAATTGGTATTATATATGGTATTTAGTTAGATATTCACATTAATATTTCAAATATTCACATCATATGCAGTAAAAAAATAATGAAAACCAAAATCTAATCATGTGGATTAAATCCCAAAGCATGGTAAATTGATGTGGCTCTGATACCAATCTAGGGAAATATGGTTATAGAACAGGCAATAGAAACAAATTTATTCCCCTTAGAATAGTTGATCGTGTCAATAACTATGTATTGGGATGAATAGTTAGCAAGGCTATACTTGGTCCTAGAACTAGTTTGTGACAATTCCCTCGTAGTAGTGTGTGTCTTTCTTCACGTTGAACCCAAACAACATCTACAACATCCTCCTAGTTGATCACCATAGATAGTGGCTGACCTCGTCCTCCTATCAGAAGGCAACAACCTCCTTTCCTCTATAGTAGTCCATACAGACCACTGGGAACTCCTATTGTTTTAGAAACCTACGTTTGGGCTATTTTAGCTGACGCTAAAGGAGGTATATGTATTAGTGCATGGAGTGAATCCATCAAAACAAAAATAGTTCATCATAAAGTTGTTTCCATTAGATCTACATGGTCCCCCATGTCACTTCCATTATTTGTTGCTTTTAGAGTTTCCACTACTATCCTATTTGTTTTTTTTATCTGCACTGCTATAGATCTACACTACCATCATCTACACCCTCATCATCTACACAACCTTTATCATCCATGCCACCACCAACACTGAGATCTAATTCCAAATCACGGGAAGTATCTCCTTTTTTAGCTGATATTAGAGATATATCACCCCTATATCTCTAAGGTAGAGATCTATAAAGATTTCTCCACCCTTTTTCTTCACTCTCAGGGTATACTATTTTTTATTCATTGCTGACAAGGTGTGTTTCTATTGGACAAGGCATGTTAGTAGCGTTATGTTTTTTTCACCACTTTGATTGCAAATTATACACTTTGACATAACATGTTGCTTAAAGGAAACTGTGTGTCACTTGTATTCTATCCTGATTTTGTCCCGAGTTCTGTCAACTAACATGATGTGTCACCCTACGACACGACATGTCGCCTTCTTCTTGACGGCAATGACTTTTGCAAATCTACGGATGTGCAACACGATATGATCCTTCACCGAGATGGTTGTCACTTGGTACTACTACTACATGTTGGTACTACATTATCTATGACTTTTCTATTATATGACATATGCTTCTATATATGGTGAGTCCCTATCTTTATCTCTAGCAATAATACTTAACTTCCTTTTTCAGCAAAATTTGTATTCTTTAACTAATTGGATCCTTAATTGGATCTCATTTCTTCTCTTGTTGGTACCACTGGAGTTTCACCCCTACACCCCCTATATTTCACTGTCTGATAGTTGGACAAATCTCCCTTTTTGAATCACTCTAAGATTCACATATATTTGCACCTAGATCTATGTAATCAGGCCATACTGCACATTGACTTGAGATGTCAGTTACCTCCTCCAAATATTTCCCTATGTAAATAGTACCTCTGCCATTGTTTTGAATTTGCACTTGAACCACCCTATTGAATCTTTTTGTGGTTGTTATGAAGGGGATAATATAGGAGGATGAGTAGAGGGAAAAATGAGATGGTAGAGAAAGAAGAAGATTTTATTTCTTCTTCACTATATATATATGGATCTTCACGCTACTTTTTTTCACTATGTGGTGTTGCTTTTTCTTCTATGTTGATCCTTCTAGTGCTATTTTATCTATTTACCTTATGACGAACTAGGGAAATGTATTCCTCATCATTTTGACTACTTTTGTATCTACTCTACTTGTGTTATCTATTGATTGATTGTTTTATCCAGCAATGTCACTCTTGCTATTTTTGTTATGTTTCGCACATTGTATTTTTTGCTTTTTGCTTTTGCACTATCTATTGTTTATGCTTTATTTGCATGTTGTCTCTCTACTTTTATGTGCTCTATTTGCACTTTGACTCTTTATCTGTATCATGTGCACATCAACCACTACTTCTATAGTGATCCAACACTCTATGAACTATAACGTCTATGTTTGAAATTATATGATGAGAGAAACATTTTTATTAGTGATGGAGTTTTATCTACATTGGATCTTAGATTACTTTATATTATTTCTAATTCATGCATGGATCTTCTATCAGGCTATGTAGTATACTTTATTCTACTGTGTGCCAACACTCTCTAGTTTGTACATGCCTTGCACACGTTGACACTTTTCTAATGTAGGCTTTGTATGCATGATGAATACTTTCTTCTATGTACTAGAACTATCTGGTCTACCTGCATCTATCTATCAACACTTTCTAGATTTAGGATGCTAGCAAAATGGGATGATTCCACTTGCTTCAATTTGTTGCTAAATGTTTCTTCTCCAGATTCCACTTCAATTGATCAAGAAGCTTCTTCTACCCATCTACATACTCACCTTTGAGATTATCTATTTGAGAGGGATTATTGGAGTATATGAGTGTTTGAGTGTTTTACTATAACGTTGAGGGGGGGGGCATTTTTCATGTATGGACTTAGTTTATTTGTTTATTCGACTTATTTGTACTTAGTCTATTTCTCTATTTGCAAGCTGACTTGGGATTCTCCAAAGTGTCAACTTGAGTAGGGAATTAGAGAGTATAATTATTTAGTTAATTAAGTTGAGTCTATATTTATATGGTCCCAATTATGTCTTGGTTCATTAGGGTTTGCCTTGAGTCTGTACATTTTCCATTTATCTTATTTATATAAAAGGGAGATTGCCCTTCATCAATACGAAAGCACACACAAGGGGACTTTCCCATCATATATCATTTTCCACATTTATCTTATAGCAGCTTCTGAATGGACTGTGTTATGCTCACAATGTCCTCCAACTATTAATTTCATGTCACTCCATCATAGCTCTAGAAACTGTGTGTGTGTGTGTCTGTATGTAATCAATACATGTAATGCATCTTCTCACCCTACACAACAACATTGATAGTTATGGTCCATACCCACCCTTCTCTATGATATTTTTGACTTGGTGGGAAAAAATCATGGTAATCTTGACAATAAAGGAGGTTGTATGGCTAGCAACGCCATCACAAACTTCTCAAGTCTTTTTCTTCTATACCCTTAAGGGTCTCTATGTCCACTATATATATATATATATATATATAGAGAGAGAGAGAGAGAGAGAGAGAGTCAGGCTAGAATACACTTGAGTGTACAGATTACGCCGTACACCTCAATGGTGTTTGCCTATCTAGACCTTGTATTTACAAAATCCAATCCATTGATCTTCATGGCTACAATAATAATAGGCCACATACAAAATTTGAGCTCATTTGGATGAGTGTAAGTCACTCATCCAAGGACAACAAAATCGATGCACAAAACTAATTTGAAATGCATTATTCTTGCCTCCTTTAGATGCACGACCTATAAGTATCCAAATGAGTTAAAATTTATTATATAGTATGTTCTTATGATAATTAAGAAGATCAATGGTTTAGATTTTTCCAAAATTTATTGCATCTTTAAAAATGATTGAGGTGTACGGTGCCTCTGGTACACTTGAGTGTACACTATCCTGACTCTCTCTCTCTCTCTCTCTCTATATATATATATATATGTATATATATATATATATATAGAGAGAGAGAGAGAGTCAGGCTAGAATACACTCAAGGGTACAGATCACACTGTATACCCCAATGGTGTTTGCCTATATAGACCATATTTTTCTAAAATCTAATCCATTGATCTTCATGGTTACAATAATAATAGGTTACATACAAAATTTGATCTCATTTGGATGAGTGTAAGTCACTCATCCAAGGACAACAAAATCGACGCACAAAACTAATTTGAAATGCATAATTTTTGTCTCCTTTAGATGCATGACCTATATGTGCCCAAATGAGATAAAATTTATTATATATTATGTTCTTAAGCTATTTAAGAAGATAAATGGTTTAGATTTTTCAAAGAATTACTACATCTTTCAAAACGACTGAGGTGTACGGTGTCTCTGGTACACTCGAGTGTACACTAGCCTGACGCTCTCTCTCTCTCTCTCTCTCTCTCTCTCTATATATATATATATATATATATATATATATATATATATATATATATATATATATATATATATATATATATATACACACACAAATATATATATATATATATATATATATATATATATAAATTGACTTCTCACTATAAACATCCCTTCTCTCTTGGGTTCTAGGTAGGCATGCCCTTCATGCATGTATTGTTTAAGGGGATTGCAACAATGTAATTTGTTATATGCTAAGGAAATAAATCATGTATGGTTTTTGTTCTCCACTTTTTTTCTCCATGTACATAGATGTCAATAACATGCGAGAATTCCTTCAAACCCTGTGTATGGCATCTCTTTTTGGGCCTCTAAGATCTAGCATCAATTTACTTTAATATCAATCAATTTTTAACCATCTTCAATCTTCACTGCATATCCATTTTCATGCTTTGTATCACTCCCTAAATACTATTCAATGTGTAGATTGGGCTTCCATTGATTTGTGCTAAGAGGAAAGGTGTACTCTTGAACTATCAAAAATACATGAGGACTGATACTTCAAATTAATCAGATTTGGTAAGTAGTATTTAGACCATAAAAGTATTTTATCAAGATACTCAACTTTTTATCAAATGTTGTATTTATAGTCACTACAAAAAAAATATGATTTACCTACAATTATATTGGCTATATATTATATGTGTAGTTATAAACTACTTTTCTTTACGAGTATTATATATGTAAATAAAGAAAATATAGTTAATTTTAATAACTACAAGTTGGCTTACACATTGGATTTGACTACAAATAATTTCCTTCCTAGTCTCCCAATCTTAAATAATCAGATGCCTGAATCTTTCAACTTTGCGCACCCACCCAAATTTTTTTCGTGTCAGCACGGTCAGCCTCCCCCAATCACACTTGATGCTCCATTTTGCACTCAAAACTACGTCTTCTCTGCCCCATCCACTCGAATATCTCCCTCCAACCCACAATCACACCCCCCTTGTCTTACCCTCTTCTCTTGTCCTCATAGCCCCAGATGCAATCCCACCTTCATCATATTCTCCTTCCCCTACACCCCCATCTCTGCCCCTCCCCCCCCTCTCATTTAGCCCGAGGCCTAATTGATCGCTGGAAAGAAGGTGCTGGAAGGATGAAGAAACAACAAAGAGGAGATGCGAGGAGTTAGATTGAATCTCAACCATTCAAGCACAAAGCTTTGTCAGATTTTCACCACTCGTAGTAACTTCAGACATCTGTACAAGAAAAACTCCAATTTCTATGTAATGTGAGAGTGTACCGTAACCTTCTACCCCATGTCCTTAATGCATTGTAATCCCCTTGCCCTTATGTAATCAAACTCTTGTTTGTGTTGTCTCATGAAACTAGGCAATCCGAAGAATAGAGAAGTTCAATTCCTGGAGATGTTGTTGAAATGGTGAAATTTCAATAAGGACAAGTGGCGGGGGAGTCCGATCTCTGCTAATCTAAAGTTTATCATCAACCCACTTCTTTCTTCTGCTGCCTACTGGATACCTTGAGGTCAGCAAAGGCACCAACATTATGATATATGTTATTATCAGCCTATATTACAATATAATATCAATGTTGAGGACCATCTTTGGCACTTTCTCCCTCATTAATCCAAGAAGATTAGTACCCATACACAACTGGTTCATTATACGCAGTTAGGAGGTTAAATTTGACCGGCTAATCCATTTATTTATGGTAAATTTGTTGTTGTTTTAAACTTCCACTTGTTTTTTGTTCCACAAACATTGAATGCAATGATGATCATCCTTGTGACTTGGACACTCACTGCACCCGTTGTGTATGGGACATGTCTTCCTCAGCTTCTAGGTGTATGCTTAAATTTCAAGCAGAGTGATCTGCCTCATATTTTGCATTACTTTGTTCTTTGACTACAATAGTTCTAGTTTCTTTTGTAACTAGGAATAAACCCATGCGTTGCATGGGCTTCCAAGTAATTAGAACATTTCTAAAATATAGTATGTGAATATATAGGAAAAAGCCTGCAATTATTTTGGTGTAACTGAGCTTATATTCATTTCAAAGGAGAAGCAACCTCGAAAATTAATTTGTGATGTATGGTGTTTTTATTCTGCTTCTCTTGTTTATTTTGTCCCCCGCCTCCTTTCAAAGGATGTACATGACAGCAAGCCATATGTTCTTAATAGAAGAGAAAACTGATTCAAATCTTCGTAATGGGGGTTGTTCATACTATCATCGCTATCATCGTGCATGCATTGACTTACAAAGGCTATAGAAGGTTATAGAGAATTCCAACCAAAATTACAATATGAAATCAAGTCATATAATAGAATTTGTATAATTCCATCAAATATCATATAAATCATCTTGCTTTCTCTGCTGTCTTTGGTTTACATGTATAGGTTTTGGAAGGTTTGTCAATAACCTAACATGTCAATTGAATTTGCTAGTACCAGCCGTTAATAATTTTGATCACACTGTAAGATATAAAAAAATAAGGAAATTGCTGAAGAAATAAAATAAACGGACAAATACGATAACAACTTGAGTTCCTATTATTGTTAGATGCAAAGAGGAGGATGAGATAAAAGAGGATCTTGTAGAGGACTGCCCAGGCGAACATGTAGAGAAGCATGCTCCACTTGTTGGATTCGTGTGTACTTATGGAGAGCTGGTGGAGAATGTTGAAGCCTGTGATGGCTTCCTTGGTAATTCCATTGATGGTGAAGGTGTGGTTGGTCTAAAACTAGTTCATGAGGAGGCCCTCGTAGGGATACTTCATGGTGGAGATGATGTTCATCCACTTCTAATAGATTGGTATGTCGAGGCTAGAGACGAAGTAATCGCATAAGAGGAAGAATAGAGCAATGAAGGCGATAACGGATGTGTATCCGAGGATGAAGTTTGGGACCTTGGAAATGGAGGTGTGGCTCCTCAGACTATGGTCGAAGACACTATCTTTGTCATCAAGTCCATCATGAAACTTGTTGGTGTGTCTAGTGGCGTGACTGTTGACACAGACATTGCGCCTTTAACAATGTTGGAAACATCCTCAATCTTTCGAGGCTTGAGACCCGTGTGGTAGAAATCGGCGATGATGGAGACTCCAAGGAGTAGGCAGAAGTCATACTCCTGTATTATGTCGACAGGGTATTCGATAGAATTCTCACCCTTGGGTACCTTGTAACCCATCTACTGCAGGTGATGCCCCACTTCCTTGGGGGAGCTGATGAACATGAGTTGTCCTTGTGCCAGGATGATGAGGAGGTGAAGCAGCATCTAGATCTGGTAGGGTGGCTGGTGGATGGTGAGGATGACCATGCTCCCTGAACAAGCTACTTGGTGGACTTTCTCGATGAGGTTGTGCATGCTCGTGGAGTCCAATCCTGATGTCGACTCATCCACGAGCATAAGTGGGGGGCGTGGATGATGTCCTCAGTGATGGACACCCTACGCCTTCCTCCACCTGACACACATCGAGTTCCCTTGTCTCCGATGTCATAAAGTGAGAAGTATCAAGAGTCAACCAAAAACCCTCTTACCAAAGGCCGTGAAAATTGAAAAATAGACATAAAATGTTGTATCTCATATAGAAGGACCCATTCGTAATTCAAAAAAATGAGTACTTTCCTATATAATATAGATTATGTGATTGAATGTTGATTTCCATGTACCCTTGATATTTATTACGTGCTTGGTTTTTCTTAATAAGTAACCTCAATCTTTATTTGATCATTCTTACAACAGTATGTGAAAATCAATTTACAGTCGAGAGAGTTGGTAAGGTCTTGCAACAATATGATTAAACTAGCTTCACGACAAATACAAAAGTTGGGCATCCAATCTCCACCAGATAAAATCCTTACTAATTCATCTTTAACTAAGAGAACCATTCCCAAGCATTTTCAAACATCTGTAGCCAAGAAACAGGCCATGTTGTGTCAACTTCCTTTTCTTAGGATGTCACTAGTCTTGCCACATCATGAAGCAACGCTTCGAATGTGGCATAGAAGATGTCTTCCATCTGAAGCATAAAGTACAGAAATTCCTTATAGAGAGACATTATGGTTGAAAACATATGTTTCAGTAGCAGTCGTGACATCATAGAATATCACAAAGGTGTCAAATTAAACTATAGAAGACCATCTAAATTTTTTGTGTTAGGTAGTTATACTCTTCCCTCCACTGTGAGCTGCCTAGACACCCACGCCATTGTCCTGCATTACCTTAAACAATGTAGCTAGTGCATCTTCTATCTAACACTGGAAAATGCTAATTTATTGTGAATTTTTTTTATTTGTAGCATGTCCTCCTAATCCTAGTATATTGTCTATATTTGGACCAGGCATCCATCCAAACAGAGACACAAGTTGGCATCCATTACATTCTCTTAAGCTGAAAGTGTTTGATTAGCTATGAACTTCTTGGAATTTCTCAAGTATATGCCAGTTAAATCTAATTGATATTTGATACAGGACAAACTTTTGAAAAACCTATAAAATAAACATAGATAAATCATCCAACAAAAAGCAAGAACACAATATATTAGACATTATAACTTCCTAGTTTTAGCATCTAAAAAAGCATCAGAGATATCTATGTCACCACTTCTTACTTCCTCACAAACAATGGCCACCTTAGATTTCATATTGTCTCCGATTTTTCCTTTATCTCAATAATTGTGTATAGGATAACTTCCATTTTAGTGCATTCCTAGATCTTAAGCCTTCTCTATCAAGTTCTACACATGGGGGCATATGTTGAAGTAACTCAAGATGAAAGATCTTATCTCCCACATGACTAATGATAGACACTTTTTTGTAAGTCACACAACTTCATCATCCGCACCGGTTTCTGATGATGACCTCACACATTAAATGATACCCTAGGAATTTTGAAACCTTTCAAACATCTTGCTTGAATTCCTTTGACCCATGTTATTATTAAGTTACAGTACACCAAAGAGAAATCTCAAGTGTCATAAGATGGCCATGCAGACTATCTACCTAAATCTCACTCCCATGATAGAGGATTTGATTGAAGTGTGTGATGAACTTCTAACCATCTGGAAAGAAAAACTACTTTTTTGAAATGCACCATCATGGTATCATCTATTGGATGTAACTCAAAAGACTGACCTCCTTTGCTTGGGCAAGTGGATAAATCAATTGAACAGACACAACAAGACCTTAAAGTAACACACGAAATGGCTTCCTCAACTAAGAGACACTCCCTAAAGGCTAGTTATTCAAAAGTGTCATATAGGTAGGTGTCCATCAACCATACTATGAGCTGCCTAAACAACCAAGCTACTGCTCTACACTACTATAAACATGAAACTTGTGAATGTCCTATTCTAACAATTGAAAACCATGATTAAATATGAAAGCAAATCTTGATTGTCACACTTCTTCCTATAAACCTAGTGTACTACGTACATTCAGACAATGCATTGATACAAACAGAGCCATAAGTTGGTATCCTCTACATTCTCTTAAGTAGAAATTGTGTAGCTATTGGAAGCATGTTAGATTCTCCATGTATAAGCATACTTAATTCTCTATCAAGTGGGGCATTTTGCAGAACAACACACCCATTGGCATCCTAGCTGACCTGCCACATTGTGAAGCAACATTCTATAGAATTTTGAATTCTCTAATTGTCCTTACAGTTTTCATGAATGGTTATTCTTCTTCACTTTTTGCTTCATATGATAGAGTCTCTTTCTTCCTTAACTCAACTGGCTGGCCCTAAGATTGTATTTCCAGTGTTTAGAGGTATGTTGGATTTTTTCTACCACTACTATTTTTGTTAATGTGGATACCTTGTTATGACCAATCACAGCCAAAAACATCCAATCACCTCCTACATTGAGATACCCTGAATCATATGTACACATTTCACGGTCACTACTAGCAACTACATTGTTATTTTCTAACGTGATATGTTTACTGCAGGGACATCAATTCAGTCAGTACTTTTCCAACTCATTGTGTTTACATCAGGGACAATTCAATCAATACTTTTTGCTCAAGGGCTCACACCCACATTTTCAATATTGTTATAATAGGTAGTTTCTCCTTTACACTAGTGATTTCGTTGTTCCATAGCATGTTTATACATCTAGATGATTTATATTGTACTAGTCAAACATATATGAAGAAAACAATGCTGAAAATGTTGATGTCGTGCTAATGGTGAATCTTGCACCAAAGGACAAGGTTCTCACTGATGGTCGATGAAGTGAGGAAGAGGCAAAAATCCTTGTCCCATGTGATATCATCACCATCAATTTTAGTGGCATCATCCCTATCGATGCCCAGGTACTTGAGGGTGACATGCTGAAGATTGAGTAGTCCACACTTATTGGTGAGTCCATCCTTATTACCAAGAATCTAGGTGATGAGGTCTTCTTCTGACTCCATCTGTATTCTAAAGGTACAACAGTTATTGTAGGACTTCTTCAATGGGAAGGAGCTCTGTAAGAGCATCAACCCAGTTGCTGTTTTTGCTTGTTTCCTATGGTGTAAGAGTTCAACTCACTTTCGTGAGTGGTGAGGGTAACAAGAAGGTGCCATAATTTTATAACTATGAATGTTGTATTCTTACCTTTGACTTCATGAACTACTAAAGGTATCATTGTTTAGGATGGATTCGAGGACATTTCTTTGAGTATTGTTTCCTTGAGTATCCATAGTTTAAAAATCTACATCCATATACCAACGTTGGACTGGTTTACATATTTAGGTAGTGGAATTAGGTCAGCAATACATGAAAAATGTGATGCTTATGGATATGAAATCAGATTTGTTAACATAAGGTTTATCATTCAACCTACAAGTTTATTGTGTTTAGAATACACATGTAGGAAAAATGATATGAAAAACACTTGGCTGATGGAGACAATGAAAATTGAATTGTAAGCAGCCAATTATAGAATTTAGGATAGGTGTTGCAGAAGTTGAAGGTAGTCATATTATCATGAACATCAACTACAACTATCCTGTATGTGTTCTCATTCACCAAATATCCTTGTCTATCCTTGCAACATGTATGTCCAATACCAGGATAACTAATTCTAGAAATTCCCATGCTTTCTAGCTGGGTTTTGTTGGTAGATTTCTCACTACTAGATCCCATCTATTGCCACTGAGATCAAGGATCTAGATGGTTCCAGTTCAACTTCTTATCAAAGACTAATCAACAATTGGGATCAGACTGAAATGGTATATGCACTCATGCCACCAGTCCATTATATGTTGGATTGCTAGAAATAAAACTTGATAGGGAAATGGATAAGAAGTTGCATTTATTAAAAACACGTCTCACATGAACACGAGAATATGATGCTGGCATATAATTTATATTTTGCTAGTAGTTTGTGTGAAGTTGTTTATGGTGTATTTTGTATTGCATTAGAAGAATAGGAAACAACAACTAAATGAAAGGAATTTGAGTGGCTATCCATTTACAGAATCCGAGTTAAACACCTTATCTTTACAAGGAAACAAGCTATTCATTGAATTCTGGTTTGCTATTGGTATACCATCCCTTTTAGATGTAGTTGTTGTCCATGTGAGATAGTCTTAGAAGACTGTAGGGTGATTATGTAGACCTTGTTCAACATGGTATTCTTCAATTGTGATGATTCTAGGCCTTGTATATTATAATATTGGCCTTACTGTTACACACATGACGATTTCTATTTATGTAGTTTAAAAATACTAACATCTAGAATTATATGTTTGATGTGTAAACGAGGGTTAGATTAGTTCGTTGGGTAGTCTATAAATATAGGAAACTATATGATTTATCATACTAGATACTTACATATCACAATTTTAAGTAGGTATACCAGTTTGTTAGATACTTGCAAATGTGGCACTGCGAAGAATTAAAAGTTTATCAATAATTGATGTTGTTAGATTTACATTGTACATATAAGAATATGTACATAGAACATTTTACTAGGTGAGAATAACATTGTGGGTTTCCAGCACTTCTTCCATCTCAACATCAGAGTTAATGTAACATAATAGTTAACGTAAATAGTGCATGGGAAAATAGTCAGATAGGATCTCCCCCAATAATAATAATTATCGTATATCTACAAGTAGCATAGAAAAATGGTTATAATGAAGTAACCATTGTCACATATTATGGATTTGTGTTAATTGGTATGGAGTTCTATCAGACTACTAATGCCAACTGAGATATATTTGACTACACTAATAAATAGTAAAGGGTCATTTTTTCACATTAGTAATGGTAGTTGAGCTATTACTTCATTACCCATATTTCCAAACACATTTCTAGACCAACTAGTATGTCTATTTGTAAGTGTTACTCTAGAAATATGTAGTTGCATATGTATTTATATCTTTAAGAGTTAAACTAAACATCAATTGAATATATAGGATTTACAATGGTTACATATATTTTCATAAGTGAACAAGGATAACAACCAAGTGGAATGTCTATACATACAAAGATGGACACGATGCCATTGCTCTTTTTAGTAGGATCTTTAAGATCTCTAAATAAATTTCTAAGTCTAATATATATGAACTACATATTTTCAACAACATTCTAACTATTACTGGAAAGTTTTTGCTCTCTAACACACTAATATAACTATGAATTGGTATTCTAATATAAATTTTTGTTCATTTGACTAGGAATTCAGCTACTTTAGTGATTTGAGGTTCTTCATTTCGACACTCTATGACCTTTTTCCTTGTCATAATGATCGAATTGGCTTCTAATGCAAACCCAAATATACTTCCTTGGGTTTCTCAATATGAGACTTTGATTATTTTTTGGTATGTATAGAGATATGTTGTTTTCTGTTATGTTTTGTTGAGTGTCATGTGCATAGCATGTGCCTCACCTATGATGTTTACTTTTGTAGTTTAGTCCCATGTTTCTCACCTCTACTTTAGTCTCTATTCTCTTATGTTATATAAGAGACTGCATTGTACATTGTTTTACTCACTCAATAAACAAGCCTTGGTTTATCTATATGGTATTAAGAGCAGGCCCGGTCCCCATTTTACCTTCCCACCCTGCCCCCATGCCCAGAAGTGCCCCCCGCCAACCCCCTCCTCCCCTAGTGCTTCCAACACCCTCCCTCCTTCCCAGCACTGCCGGCTTGCACTGCCCAACCGACGCCCAGCCCCACCACCACCTGCCGCCCCTCCACCTCCACCACCTACCGCCTCCCCCTATCCCCACCCACCACCCGCCGCCCGCCCCCCTCCTATTGCTGCCGTAGCACCTCCACCCCCACCCATCAACTTCCACCACCCCTCCCTCTCCACCTTTGCCTCCATCTTCTTTCTTCTTCACCAATCCCATCCTTCCTCTTCTCTTAGCGGGCAATCTACTCTTTCAGACAGCCATAGACCTCTCACGTTGAGAGTCCCCTACGTCTCCGATTCTTTTTCTTCCTATGCCTCATGAAAGATTATTGATTTCCTCATGACGACGTAGGTTCTTTTCATCTATCTCTGCCTGAATATGGGTCCTTATGATCTGATGCATCAGATCCCTACAACTGCTGCTGGGACCAGCTGTCTCATGTCTACTCACACTAGCAAAATCCGAAGAGGGTTTTTTGAAATTTTCAAAAACCTAGCCAAAAAGGAGTACTCCTCAGATGCACCTATTGATGATTTTACAACCAACACTCCCCTCTCTAGAATGAGTATGAGATCTACCATCCGTTGACTACTGACATCAAAGAAGCTCAGAAGCAGTGCAATGAACTCCAACTGGTTTAGTTCTTCATTGCACTTCCGACTTCTTTTTAAGGTGTTGTTGACCAAATATTATCAAGTGATCCGCTACCGACTCTTCACGATGTTCTAAAGTGGGTCCAGCGACTACCATCTGTTGAGATATATTTACACACCATATCTCAGTACCGATAAGCAAGCTGCAGACATCTTCACAAAGATACTTCCCAAAGCTTTCTTTCTAACTCTGGTTGACAAGCTGGGCATGTTCGACATCGATGCTCCAGCTTGAGGGGGAGTATAGAGATATGTTGTTTTCTGTTATGTTTTGTTGAGTGTCATGTGCATAGCATGTGCCTCACCTATGATGTTTACTTTTGTAGTTTAGTCCCATATTTCTGACCTCAACTTTAGTCTCTATTCTCTTCTATTATATAAGAGACTGCATTGTACATTGTTTTACTCACTCAATAAACAAGCCTTGGTTTATCTATATGGTATCAAGAGCAGGCCCGGTCCCCATTTTACCTTCCCACCCTGCCCCCATGCCTTGAAGTGCCCCCCACCAACCCCCTCCTCCCCTAGTGCTGCCAACACCCTCCCTCCTCCCCAGCGTTGTTGGCTTGCACTGCCCAACCACCGCCCAGCCCCACCACCACCTGCCCCCCTCCACCTCCACCACCTACTGCCGCCCCCTATCCCCACCCACCACCCGCCCCCCTCCTATTGCCGCCGTAGCACCTCCCCCCCACCCACCAGCTTCCACCACCCCTCCCTCTCCACCTCCGCCTCCATCTTCTTCCTTCTTCACTAATCCCATCCTTCCTCTTCTGCTAGCGGGCAATATACTCTTTCAGATAGCCATAGACCTCTCACGTTGAGAGTCCCCTACGTCTTCGATTCTTTTTCTTCCTACGCCTCATGAAAGATTATTGATTTCCTCATGATGACATAGGTTCTTTTCATCTATCTCTACCTGAATACGGGTCCTTATGATCTGATGCGTCAGATCCCTACAACTGCTACTGAGACCAGCTGTCTCATGTCTACTCACAATAGCAAAATCCGAAGAGAGGGTTTTTGAAATTTTCAAAAACCTAGCCAAAAAGGAGTACTCCTCAGATGCTCCTATTGATGATTTTTACAACCAACACTCCCCTCTCTGGAATGAGTATGAGATCTACCATCCGTTGACTACTGACATGAAAGAAGCTCAGAAGCAGCGCAATGAACTCCAACTGGTTCAGTTCTTTGTTGCACTTCTGACTTCTTTTTAAGGTGTTGTTGAACAAATATTGTCAAGTGATCCGCTACCGACTCTCTGCGATGTTCTAAAGTGGTTCCAGCGACTACCATCTATTAAGATATGTTTGCACGCCATATCTCAGTACCGACAAGCAAGTTGCAGACATCTTCACAAAGATACTTCCCAAAGCTTGCTTTCTAACTCTAGTTGACAAGCTGGGCATGTTCGACATCGACGCTCCATCTAGAGGGGGAGTATAGAGATATGTTGTTTTCTATTATGTTTTGTTGAGTGTCATGTGCATAGCATGTGCCTCACTTATGTTGTTTACTTCTGTAGTTTAGTCCCATATTTCTCACCTATGCTTTAGTCTCTATCCTCTTCTGTTATATAAGAGACTGGATTGTACACTATTTTACTCACTCAATAAACAAGCCTTGATTTATCTATAGTATGGATTATGTTTTATAAGATTAATGATGAGTCATAGCACCATGAGGTATATTTGTTATGTTATTAGGATACTTTGACATGTTAATTTTCTGGATTTGGTGGCATAATTGTAGCTCTACGTGGATATGTAATTTTACCTCCGTGTTGAGATGTTTATGGTTTAGAAGTGATCTAAGCTTGTTGCTACTGTGATGAACATGATTAGGCCTATAACTCATTGTTGGAATGTATTTTATCATTTTCCAAGTATGTGTATTCACCTTCCTCTTAATGTTTGGTCTCTAATGGGTCCTGTCTGCTATTTTAACAGTCGGAATACCCATATGTTGTTACTAATTTTGAGAAACTAACTGCCTGTGTGAAAGGCAAATGGATAGGTTTGTTCCTAGACTATGAAGGAACATTGTTCCTAATTGTGCACAACCCTCGGTGTGCTTTTATGCTTGATGAGGTCTTTTAGTATCCTCTATTTATGAAATTGTAAATGAAAGTGGTGCTTGTATATTAAAAATATGTTCCCTTTTTCATCCATATGGTACAGATGTGTACAATTGTGAGGTAGGTGGCTAGATGCTTCACTAAGGATATCATAAGAGGAAGAAATTATGAAGGTGTGTGAATGTATGCTTTTATGTTTTTATGTTTAATTCCCCCCAACATTTCAATTTGTTTCTGTCTATTCCATTTAAGAAGTCAAATTATTCTTCATATTCTTAAACTCGTACCTAATATATGACTGCTCCATTTACACAGTCAAATTATATTTCATCTTCTTAAACTCGTACCTCACATTAGTATACCTTACGTTCCTAATTGGTAAATATTTTATTGATACTTCCTTTGCAAAATAGAGTGGAAATCACATTCTATCCTTTACAAGGACATAAATCAGTAGTAGCTTGAGCTACTGGAAGCAACAACCTATTGCAATAGCCTACTAGAGGCCAATCTATTCTAGTATGTATCAAGGGAAATGATGTTGTAGGCAAGGAACAACATCTGAAGGTTAGAAGCTAGAAAATGTTTGTTTAAACTTGAATCATGATGTAGATGTACAAATAACAAATATGTAATATATGTTCACATTTTATGTGGCTACATGTATATTAGTGAGCTAATAATTACTACACTTTTATTTATTCTATCACAGATTTTGGCCTTGCTAAACCATTGCTTGTGTTTGGCTTACTTGAACAAGATCAGGCATACCAATTGATAGATTTGGTGCTTATTTCTCCTTTCGAATTCACATCAACGAAGCAAGTAAGGAGAAACACACATTCATACTTTGCATCTATCACATTTTCAACTTGATTGATTAGATTTTCACTTTAAGTTGGTCTATAGGACCTTTGATACCATAAGTAAGGGATTGGAAATGGAGGATGACAGATATTGTTTACAGTTGGACGATGCAAAGCTAAATCTTGTGGCAAGTACATAGGTTCTAACAAGTTGGTATGTTCGTTGGTCTTTCTCGCCCAATGATATTGTTACGTAGTAGCACTTGGAGCATCGTCATCACCCCGCTCATTGAATAGGTAGTTCTTATAAGTTTCTATCTTGAAGTCGAAGCATTTATTGAAGTATATATATGTCATGTCTTCTCAGTTATCGACTTACTTTTCAAGAACTTCTCATGAAAATTTCATTGTCACTAATGAGGTTGTAGAGGACAGCAATACTGATTGGCTAGCTGCTGCCACAGTCAGTAAATAGAGGATTGTGCATCTTTTGTGAATCAGTAAATAGAGGGGATTGTGCCTTGCTTTGGGTTTGTGGCTTTTGTTAGCCAGTCTGGGTTGTGCATTTTAGCATCTGCACCTTGTGCTTGTAAAAAAGTGTTGGATAAGATTGCTTGGTTGCAGGTCAGTGATGGGATTATATTATTGGATATTCACTATACTAAACTATTACTGAAGATGTAGAGTATAAGGAAGATAAAATTCTGCCTACAAGCTGATTAAATCTTTGTTGTATGTGCACTTTTAGGGTTCCACAATTTCTTCAGTTTTGAGCTTGTTCTGGACTAAACTATTGCAGATTTCATTGTGTTGTTTGAACTTGTGGTGATTATTTTGGCTATAGTCTCATGGGTGTAATGTTCTTTGTTTAATAGCAATTTCGACAGAGTGCTTGGAATGCCAATCTTGACCTATGCTTAGGGAGATTGGGATTAAAGAAGAGCAAGTTTTTGGTCTCCATGGATGATGATACATTTTCAAGCGCTACTGAACAATGATATGTTTTCAAGTGCTACTGAGCAATGTGTTCAGATGCCACCAGATGCAGATTTTACAATGTGGATGAACAACACCAGATAGGAGGTGAGATTGTTATCATGTCTAATATCAAACTCTTGTAATGTAAAATTTAGCTGGATCTTTTTTTGGTGTAAATTTTCACAGTTTGAGGAGAGGAGAATATTCTCAAAAGAGGTGAGTAGGGGATGACTACCTCAGGATCCCAACCAACTTTCCAGATCAATTTTAATGATATGTACACGTCTCCACATCAAAACAAGCTAGAAGATGCTTCAATGTTCTAGGATACTATACCCAAAAATGTCAGTTTCTAAGATATAATCAGGTGCTATGAGATGCAAGTTTTCATGTTTTTAGTTTCCTAGATTTTTTTTGGAAATCAATGGAGTTTAGTTCATACAAATCAATCTATTTCTTGAGTATCAATAAAAAAGACATAGTTCTAATTGAAGCTAATCGATGTCACAGTTCTCCCCAACATCATGAGTCTTTTACATCACCTTCCTCCTACTCCTTGTTCTATAAAAAATGAGCCTGATCTTGGCGATTGATTTCTACACGATCTTCCTCTCTAACTTTCTGCAATACATATCATAAATCTAATGTGGCCTTGTTGCATTCTTCTGTTCTCTAATTTATCTTCAAGAAAAGGGGATTTAGCAATGTTGTTATTTCTTATTTCTGCATTCATGTTCTGTTTCTAATAAATTGTGTTGTTAATGAGTGATGTTTGATTTTTTATAAATGTAAGTAACTTGAGTATATACATATTAACCAATGTTCCTTTAATTTATGTAAATGTCTGGGTACATTACTCATTCCTTGCCCGCAAGGCTCTTGAATCAAACTGTGGGTTGCTCATTTATTGTGGAGTTATGGTGTTGTTAAGTAAGTTATCTTCTCACTATTTATTGTGATGTTTGCATAGGTTTCACACAACCAGAAATTGTGATTTAATTGGCACCTACATCATTCTCCTACTGTGGAGATTTTCCATGATGGATAAAATCTACAAAGAGTTCTTTTGGTTCAGTCTTTGTTGCTAGTTGTTGCAGATACTATTTCCCATTTGTAGGATATGCTACTTTATGAACATCGTCATAAGGATCTCTACTGCTGACACCTTGCTTAGTGCCTGCCCATGCCAATTTTGTAATGTGCGGCTTTGTTAATCTCTCTTGGCTATTTTGTAGCAAGCGAGGAGTGAACAAAAATGTGTTAAAGGTTCCTAGAATAGAACGGAAGGTACTCAACATATGTTTACCTTTTATCTTTACTTTCATCTATTGCATCAACATATGTTTACCCACTACCTCTGAATCATTAGTTAACTTATTTTGATTACGCAGTAATAGCTTTGGTAATCGTCTCTGATCTCTGAGGTACTTGATGCCACAAGCAACAAACCATGGGACCCTAATGGATCCATGTTGGTTGAGATTGCACGAGCTTCACACAACCAGTACGCCTACCAGATTTTTTTAACTACAATATGAATTCTTCTTTCCTTTCTCAAAATGTTCCAATTTAGCCATATATTTTTCGTGAAAATAGCATCATTATGGTGGTAATGAAGGATACTCTTCTTATGTTATCCACTGTTTAATAAACAAGTATTTCTTATGTATAATCCCCCCGATATTCTAAGGTCTCATCTTCTATGTCATATTTTTTTACATTTAAGCTGCTGGTTTGTTTGTGTTTGGTGTTTGATAGATGCAATCATGTATCCATGGTGTTATTGTATCCAACTTGTTGTGTGCCAAGGCATAACCTATTTAGCACTCATTCTAAAGCAATAATACCACTGGTAACTAATTAGCATTTTGGGAAATATTAATCAGTACATAGTTCCAATGCTATTAGAATAATGATAACCTATTTATTGTTGTTGTATATCTCTATGCTCCCTAAGCACTCTAATCTGTTGTTGTGTATCTTCAACTGGCTATTTTGTCTATGTATAACCTATTTATTGCTGCTTGATTGCTACTCCTTACTAAAAATGTTGTTGCAATATCGATGGAGACTCCAATTTCACCTAATGGTGAATCAATTTGAAACTTCATCTAGTAAACATCTAACAGCAACAAGGCCATACAATTATTTATTAAAGATCGTAATGTCATTTCTCTCACCCTCAACTACTTGCCTCAATTATAATAGTTTCATCACAACCAAAGCATGATAGAATCCTTCACTCTTCGACAACCTATACCCTATCAAACTCGGTTCCTTCCTCTCAACCTAATTATGATAGCTTGCAAGCGTTATGTATGCTTAAATTGTTCCATTTTCAATGCTTCCTTGACCAGTCACAGGCGTCTATGTTTGAAAGAGTTTCCTAGTGTTGTCTTTTGTTAATTTCTTATGTTTCCTACTTTTAGCAGATGATTTTAGCATATTTTTCTCTACTCCACTACATTGTTTTCCTTCTTTACTATGATTATTGTTGTGGTTTGCTTGACCCCTAAAGGCTTCCAAGGAGCTACCTTGACAAGTATGACATTTTCCGGTCTAATTCCATGTTAAAGATTGAACTATCAAGTTTCTCACCACTTATATGTTTAGAGAAGTACCAATTGAGTTGTAGAAGAGTTTGGACTCAGTTGGAGAGGATGAAGAATCATGGAAGGTAGCATTAAACATATTTTATGTTTGTTCTTTGGATTTTATTATCTTTTCTTTTCTGAGTATGGTGCTTCATAATAGGCATTTTGTTTTCATGTACACTGCTATACATATCATATTGAAATGTAGTTGTTATTCTTGATCTTATTGCAAGTCATGCGGATTCTATTTTTTTCCTACAAATAGATATGTATTTGTGTTTCACTTTCAAAATATAGCATGAAGCTTGTCCTAAGAAACAAGTGAACCACCTATCTTGTTAGAATTACCAGGAACCTCAATTGATAACTGAATATATTCCATGTTTCTTGATGCCTTAAGTAGGAACCTTAGCATATGCAACAACTGGAACAAATAAGTTTGAAAGCTCCTGGCATGGTAGGAACATTTCCATAAGTAAAACCTCCTGATCCTAAATTTTTTGGGGAGAATGGCTTGGGTATGCATACCGTTTTCAATTATTCCATTTTTTTATTGCAAACATAAACTTTTGTTGGTGCACTAACGGTGTCTTAATAAAGTCTTCTAGGAATGACATCATAGTTGTGCCAAGTTGTACATGAAATTTTCTTGCTGTATATGTTAACAAGGTGAGCAATGATTTCATTTTAGCTCATATATAGCTATCTTTTGTCTAAATTCTAATATATAGCTCGGTTGGGTAATGACCCAAATTCCATTCACTTAGAAAATTCTATTTTTTATTTGTGGTTGCTTCTCGATCTTCTTGTCGATATGGAACTTGTAATTGTTAGCTTCTGTCTTAGATTGTAGATATCTTTAAGTGACATCCTACCTTGGGTTGTTGAGGTTCAAGATTTGGTTATTTATTTTTTCCCTCAACATGGATTGATGTTCAAAGATATGCAATCTGATGTGCTTTTATTCTGGTCATTTTCTGTTGTTGAAGTTGGGAATTCTGCTGACTTCAGTTGTTGTTTAAGTTCAAGTGTGGCCTCAACATCATTTCCACTGTACCGGTTAAAAGTCAACTTGTTTATTAAGACATATTTATTGATTATAACCCTGTGATGACCTCTTGCATCGCCTTCTTTTCATCTTCTGATGATTATATTCATGTGCATCTAATCGGTTGCTAAGGTGTTCATTTTCCTCTTGTGATGTGGGTGTGCCCGATATTATGGTAGCAGGGTTCCATAGATCATGAAGTAAATGACTCATTAGGAAACAAATGGTATGCACTGCTGTCTTAGGGACTTGCAACATAAAGATAGTCACTTTGTGGGTGCAGGCAACCTTTCTTCTCAATTGGATTCTGCTACACTCTCGACAATTGGATACTTCTTTTCAAAATTGGAATTGTGATATTGCTTCACAGGGTATCCATATGCAGTTCACTTTCATTGCCATCTTCTGGGATTGTTGTGTGGTCACAGAGTTTGTTGGGTTTTAGGGGAATCAGAGAAGGCAGTGGAAACAAAAATTTTCTCCCCCAAACCCGGAACAAGGAAACGCGTCAATGTCTATATAATAGGAAAGGATGATTTGTGGAATCATACCTTATCTCGAGGCTTGTTCGGTGATAATACCTCGCGCCTTGCACGATCTTCAAAGCCGGTCTTGGACGATGTCTTTGCAGCTCCTGGTCACACCAGGACTGACAACTCCTCCTCTCACCGGACTGTCGGGATTGACTGTTGTCCTCCTAAGCGGCAGAAACCTCCCGCCTCTGAAGTAGTCCACACGGATCACCTAGAACTCCACACTCCTTGTCCCACAAGTAAGTAGAAGGAGTCACACCCTCCTGTTGACGTACTAGTCGCCAACACACTCTGCTACCTCCAGTTGCAACTGTAGTTGTCTTTCCCTTACTGTACCTCCCTTTACGGGTAGCACTTGCTCGGGCTCTCTCTCGGTTACCAAAACCAGAGAGAAGGAAAACTTTGTAGAGCAACGGGTTGCACTGAGTTGTACTTTGAGAAGCCCCCAATACCCCTATATATATAGGAGGGTCATGGGATAGGGTTCTCCATCCCGGGCAATGCGGGACTAAAAGCAGGAGTAGAAGGGTTCGAGATTTTCCACAAAAGCAACCAACTCGCAACCTGAACCGATCGGTTCACAAGTGAACCGGTCGGTTGGGGACCTAAACCAGTTGGTTGACACCTCAACTGATCGGTTGGGACTCCTCAACCAGTCGGTTCACAAGTGAACCAGTCGGTTGGTGGTCCTGGTCGGTTCCCGATTGACTTTCCTTCTTTAGTTTCTAATTAGTATCGAATACCAATCCTATTTCCAATCAAATTGGGAAATTGAAACGAAAGGAAAATTCTCACCAATCCTACTTTCCCAACTTGCTCGGTTGCACCAGTTGAATCGATCGTTTCAACACTTGAAGCAATCAGTTCACCCTGGACTTGAGCCAATCAGCTCAACACTTGAGCCGACCGGTTCAACAACCTCATCCGACCGGTTCATCACATGAACCAAATAGTTGGGAGTGCAGGTTGTACAGAATCAGTCAATTGTGATTTCAATTTAATCTGATACTCCAATAAATATGTCCAACACCTTGAACATTATGATATTGAGCTATCAATCAAATGAGTGTTTAATTGAACTACTAAACTCATTTAGTAATCAATCTAAACATTGCTTGTGGACAAAACTCCTCTTCCAGGTTAAATCCTATGTGTGTGACCCTACAGCTCCATTTCACGTTGGCAGTGAAAGTACATAACACTTATGACTTCACAAGCAAAGAGCGGTGACTAGTCACACATCAGTGCTACCCAAGTGAAAGTAGAAAGTTGGAGAACAACTTTCAATCCTACAATCCGTGAATGGTGTTATAGTGAATGTATAATTTCTTTGTCATTGATATCCCGAATGAACTCGAGGCATGGAACAGTCATCCTATCAACATTCATTCACTTTCTTGATCTCAGAGTAGATTGAAGGAGATATGTATGACATCAATATCACCTATTGATTCACACATGCGTGCCCACGCCTATTTCAATCCTACTCATCAAGTGGCCTTGGATATCAAACTCCCTCAAGAGGGACAAATCCCATATCTATCACTCACCCCTCAAAAGCCCCATGTGTCAAAGCCACCCAATCATCACCTTTATAACAACCCATGTTTCAGGACTACGTTTGATGATGTCAAAGTGTGCCCAATGACATGTGTTGAGTGTAGTGATTTCAGGTCTAAGAATCACACTCACCACCATCACTGTGAGTACTGACTGTGACTACCATGTCATGGTTCCATGTGTCAAACTCACGGTGGGTATGTCTGGTACACTTGTTATCTAACAAGTACCTATGTTTTTGGTTTGATATCTCTATATCATGACTAATGAGATTCTGTCATCAACCAACACCATAATCTAGTCTTGTGTGTCATTGATGTTTATCTACCTTCCACAATGACATCCGACTAGGGACATAACAAGAATGTACAAACTCTTAGCATCTGTATGATCTCATCGTTCAGGTCCTTAACCAGAAAGCATACGTCATTGAGTATTATCATTCTCTAGACATTCAATTTGTTCTATCACTATCTCATATGACTGAACCAGAAAGAATTGGAAGCTTGCCTTTGATGTTTATCAAATCAATCTTAATGTATCCCACCAATCATCTTATGATTGGCTATCAGGGCATACATACCAATAGACTCCCTCTTGCACTGCGAGCCAATCACCCTTTGAATCATATTCATAGTGATCTTCAAACATGTCCCACATGTTACTGTGCTCTAGTGCCAACATAGTGAGTAATGGCAACACCTTGCCAAAGTCAGTATAAATTGCATGTCTCTCATCTCTTCGTTGTACGTCACACGTATGAGATGGAGTTGCCGTAATATGTGATCTAGTATTCCTTTGCTAACCTTTAGCCACATTGCATGATCAAGGATTCCATACTTGTCATCAATGAGAGGAATATCTATAAGTTCATCTCATGAACTTCCAGATCCATATAGTATCCACTGTTGTTCTTTAACACATAGATACTCAGCATTTCCCTTTGAATGATTATATTGGAACACTTTTAATTATCAACAAACTTTCACTTTTATATATCATATATATATATATATATATATATATATATATATATATATATATTGTGATTAATTTTCTGTCCTTTCAGAAGTTCGCATCAATGTAACTCTTTACATTGAACTCTTCCTTATTTCCATAGAACTAGCATTTATCAAGTTCTTATGGTTTCCAGTAACCCTTACTGGAAGCAGACAGACATCCACTCGTCATGTCTCACATACGAGTTAATAGGATGAGCACATCAAATTGTCATGTCATACATACAAGATGATGAATGCATTTTGTTCTTGCCAAGCAAGATAAAGGGATGATTACATACATGATAGATCTATATCTATTCTTAGTGTTCCCATTCTTCATAAGAATTGGACACTTGGCCTTGGTATACTAACACCATGTAACATGGACTAGTTTTCTCCCACTAAATTTGTGCATACTGAACTCTTCAGTACAGATTGCCAATGTATGCTTTCTCTTTTCAGGTCAAGAGGTTTTTTGAGAACTATCTCTATAGATCTCTATTCCTATCACATAGGAAACATCTCTATATTCCTTAAAGATAATTTCCACTTTTGGATTTCCATTCTATAACATTTCCATTTCACATCAACATGTGGAATGTGAATACGCTCCCACTAAATCATTGATCCCTTCTTTATCCTTGACATATCAGTCAAACCCTTTGACTATATTATCAAAGTAAAGATCCAATTCTGAGTTGCTTGTACTCAATCAATCACATTGATTAGTCCATTGTAACTTATAGACTTCATTTGCATTAGTGGATTCATAAACCTTTTAGGTTGTGTCACGTACACATCCTTTTTTTATTCCTCATAGGACTGTAGTTTTAGTATCCATATGCCAAATGTCTTAGTCATTAAGTTGCAATCAACAAGCATCATCCTTCTCAAAATGTTATCCATGTGTCTTAACGCTTAAGACTCATTTGCACTTATGGATTTGATCCAATGGGTGCTACCATCAAGGTCATACCTTATGGTTCACATGGATATCATTTAGGATGTAATGGTCATAAACCATAATTCAGAATTCCATTCCTCATATTCATCTAGATATTTGACTCATCACATGAACAACTTATCACATAGATAATTGAGGTGTATCTGTTAAAGATATAAGAACTCACAACCCTTGTGATTCTTAATTTCTTTTATTAGTGAGGGGTATTCTTTTATTAAGAAGAATTCAGTTATTTGACAATCATTCTCTAACTCCTTAGAGTATGATTCCTTCTTGATTTAGACATCACCATGCCTTAATCATGAGTTCACTATGATACATTATCATAATCACTCATAAGGATCTCAAACATTTGGTCCAAGTATTTCATTCATTGATCTCATCAAGAATTAACACTTTACCAAATTTGTACTTCATCTATGATAATCTTGAACACTTCAAGATATTCACATTGGCATTTCTCTAAACACCATTTGAAGTATTAGCATTTGTTCCAATAGGCATGTAAATACATCACATGTATTACACCTAATAGGATAATCATTCTCCCACTACCATTAGTGAAGGTTGATTAATCATGTCCAAGATATACATGTCTCTTACTGGTTCTCTAACCAAAAAATTCTAGATTTATCCATCACATGGAAACTAGAAATGAATTTCTTATGATTTATGCTAATTTGATTGTTTGAGTTATCAATAACTTTTAGGTATCATTTTATCTTATGCATATCAAATACCACAAGATAAACAAGGCATTGCCACAAAGATCACATCTTTATAAATTGAAACATCTCTTTATTGATTGCAATCATTGTCATACAATATGCAAAAATAAAGTGTTTCTATCTATTGGAAAATATGAAATAGCAGTTCATAATTGTATTACATGCCTTTTAGGCTGAAAATAAACTAAGGTACTCCTATCTATGGCAGAAACACTTGCCCCAATTATGAGTTCTTTACACTTTACATCTTGGTATCATATACCTCAAAAAGTGTTACAAGTTTACTTTCATGACACCTTTAAGTAGAGACATCAGACGCCTCCTTCTTCTTTTGTTCTTCCAGATAGAGAGGACAATTCCTTTTCCAATGTCCTGGCTTTTGACAATGGTGGCAATTTCCTTTCTTGGTCACACCTCCCTTGGCCTTGAGAGATGAAGACGGCTTGGACTCCTGGCTAGCATCAGAGCCTTTCTTAGCTTTTCCCTTGCCCTTGCGCTTGGACTTGCCTTTCTTGCTTGTGATCACCATCACATGCTTAGGCTTGTCCTTATTCATCTGTATCTCGACTGTCCTCAACATGCCCAACAACTCTGACAGTGGCCTATCAAAGTTGTTCATTTTATAGTTGATCACAAACTGACTGTAGGATTCTGGCAACGATTGCAGTATCACGTCAGTAGCCAACTCTTGGCTCAGTGGAAATCCCAGTCTCTGCAGGTTCTCCACATACCCAATCATCTTGAGTGTGTGAGGACCAACTGGATCTCCTTCTGTCATGACGCACTTGAACAGCGCCCTAGAAACATTGTATCTCTCTTGTCATGCCTCATCTTCATACATGTTCCTGAGATGCTGAATCATCTCAATGACACCCATGTTCTCATGTTGTCTCTGCAACTCATGGTTCATAGAACATAACATCAAGCACTTTGCATCAATGGCATCATCAGCATGCTACTTGTAAGCATCCCTTTCTGCCTTTGGTGCATTAGGAGCGGGTTCCTCTGGAATTGGAGTATCCAGGACATAGAGCTTACGCTCTTGAGTGAGAACAATTCTCAATGTCCGATACCAGTCGTGGAAGTTTGTCCCATTAAGCTTGTCCTTTTCAAGGACCGATCGCAATGAGAAGTGATTGTTGTTTGTCGTCATTTGTACTACAAAAGGAAATATGCAATTTTAGTCCAAAAACTCATTTTTGACTTATTTGATTGATTTGAAAATTTGACGATATAATTAGGCCTTTAATTAATTATCGCTCCCACTATGTTACTTCAAATTGATAGCCATCACCATCAATTCAGAAAATTGCAGCGTACAACCTTCTAGTGGACAAGATCCTGAAATCCTCTAAGCTATGGACCAGCTAGGGCTGTCACCCACAACATAGATATCTCAGGTAGGCAACTTTTACCAATTGCATCATATGCAACTCTTGATAAGATGTCATATGAAACTCCTTGCCATGAACATCTCCATGCCTCAAGGTGATAGATCCTATCTAGGTCACCTTGTTAAGTCTGACCCAAAGCAAACACGATGAATATGCACCCTACTTGGGCAGACCCACACATTCATCCTTCACGCTTCCACGAGATAGACGGTGCACCACGCTTGGGTGTGCCCACACTTGGTCGATCAAGCTTTTCACATGTGTCACATTTGGAAGGCATCTAAAACTTAATATTTAATGAGGGATTTGGTTTTTATATACATATCCAATCACCACAATACATAGTACGTATCATATACATGTTATATCCCACTGGAAAACATGCAAAAAGGATAAAAAGTGATGATTATGGCCATCCTAATGTGAATCCTCGAGCCAAGAGGAATCACGGTCATCTAGGTCTACATCATATGCAACATGTACAAGATGAACTCTGTGCTTTTGCCTTCCAAGTTGATCAACTCATCATATGAATGATTTTCTCTCTCTGGCCGGTTGTCTGGGTGCCACCAGCATATCGGTTGGCTCCTCCAACCGATCAGTTCGTCTGGACGTCGTGCATCTCATCATGGTCGCCACCCACTCGTCTCGCTCCTCGAACCAGTCATCTACCGATCAGTTCACTCCTTGAACAGATCGTCTGGAACATCAACCGATCAGTTCACGCCTTGAACCGATCGTCTCAGCTGTCGTCTTGATGTCCGCGATTCTTTGACAAAATAGGAAATAAAATTCTATCCTAATATTACATTGCTTAAAAGGGAAACCCCGAGTTACATTCGGGGGGAGCAAAGGTAGGAAAGAATCTCGAATTATTTCGAGTTACATCAGGAATAGGAGAAGGGAAGATCGGTGCGCAGACCAAGATGCAAGCAACCACACAACCAATCACATATAGGGTTTATTGGCCATAATCACGCTATACATCCACCACAAAACTTGTTTAAGGGTGACGCGTATCGAGTGCATTAATAATACATATCATATATGTAATTGGGATTTGTGGATTTAGGATTGGACATGCATAAAGCCAATATTATTCGCATCGTATGCAATAAATAAAGGCGGCAAACCAAAATCGATCATATTAATATTCCTAAAATATAGAGCTGTTGACGTGGCTCTGATACCACTGTTGGGTTTTAGGGGAATTGGAGAAGGCAGCGTAAACAAAAATTTTCTCCCCCAAACCCGGAACAAGGAAACATGTCAATGTCTATATAATAGGAAAGGATGGTTTGTGGAATCATACCTTGTCTCGAGGCTTGCTCGGTGACAATACCTCGCACCTTGCGCGGTCTTCAAAGCTGGTCTTGGACGGTGTCTGTGCAGCTCCTGGTCGCACTGGGACTGACGACTCCTCCTCTCACCGGACTGTCGGGATTGACAGTTGTCCTCCTAAGCGGCAGAAACCTCCCGCCTCTGAAGTAGTCCACACGGACCACTTGGAACTCCACACTCCTTGTCCCACAAGGAAGTGGAAGGAGTCGCACCCTCATGTTGACGTACTAGTCGCCAACACACTCTCCTGCCTCCAGTTGCAACTGTAGTTGTCTTGGCCTTGCTGCACCTCCCTTTGCGGGTAGCACTTGCTCGGGCTCTCTCTATGTTACCAAAACCAGAGAGAAGGACAACTTTGCATAGCAACTGGTTGCATTGAGTTGTACTTTGAGAAGTCCCCAATACCCCTATATATATAGGAGGGTCATGGGATAGGGTTCTCCATCCCGGGCAATGCGGAACTAAAAGTAGGAGTAGAAGGGTTCAAGATTTTCCACAAAAGCAACCAACTCACAACCTGAACCGATCGGTTCACAAGTGAACCGGTCGATTGGGGACCTGAACCGGTCGATTGACACCTCAACCAATCAGTTGGGACTCCTCAACCGGTCGGTTCACAAGTGAACCGGTCAGTTGGTGGTCCTGGTCGGTTCCCGATTGACTTTCCTTCTTTTGTTTCTAATTGGTATCGAATACCAATCCTATTTCCAATCAAATTGGGAAACTGAAACGAAAGGAAAATTCTCACCAATCCTACTTTCCCAACTTGCTCGGTTGCACTAGTTGAATCGATCGTTTCAACACTTGAAGCAATCAGTTCACCCTGGACTTGAGCCGACCGGTTCAGCAACCTCAGTCGACCGGTTCATCACATGAACCGATCGGTTGGGAGTGCAGGTTGTGTAGAATCAGTCAATTGTGTTTTCAATCAATCTGATACTCCAATCAATATGTCCAACACCTTGAACATTATGATATTGAGTTATCAATCAATTCAGTGTTTAATTGAACTACTAAACTCCTTTAGTAATCAATCTAAACATTGCTTGTGGACAAAACTCCTCTTCTAGGTTAAATCCTATGTGTGTGACCCTACGGGTCCATTTCACATTGGTAGTGAAAGTCCATCACACTTATGACTTCACAAGCAAAGAGCGGTGCCTAGTCACACATCAGTTCTACCCAAGTGAAAGTAGAAAGTTGGAGAACAACTTTCAATCCTACAATCTGTGAATGGTGTCTGTAAGGACCCTGACCTGCGTTTAGGGTTTACCCTGTTTGTTTTGCTTAACCTTGGTGGTTTGATGCTTGCTAATCACCTTTGAGTGGTGATTAGGGTTTTTGTTGTGCTTTGTTGAGAGTTCGAGGGGCTACTTGCAAATAACCCAAGTCTAGGGTTTTGTGTGCAAGTTTGCCATCTTGTGAGATGTTTTCCCCTCTTTGCTTCCTCAAGGGTTGAGAGGAAGGCTTGGGCTTGTTGTTTGAGTTTCTTGGGCCTTGCTTGAGCTTGTTTGGGCCTTGAGGTGATTTGGTTGGGCTTTCTTGAGCCTTGTGTCGGCCAAGACCAGCTTGTGTCACCCTAGGTTGGTTTGTGTCGACCAACAAGGTGGTGTGTCGCCCAGCAGAGCTGCTAGTTGTGTCGCCCATGTTGCTTGGTCCAACCTTGACCATGTTTGGTGGACACTTGGTGTGTATCTTTGACAAGTGTCTCTTGGTGTTCTAGTGTGTTGGATTGAACCCTAGGACAAGTGTCCCTTGGGTGGACGACACTTAGCATGGATCTACCTTGGTTTCTCCTCCCCTTCTTTCTATATATGTGGCTCTTTCCCTTGCCTTAGCTTCCTTTGCTCTTTTGGTCTCTCCTCCACCTTGAGTGCATGACACTCCTCCCTCTCTTTCTTGTGTCGGCCGAGACACTCTCCTGGAGTTGCAGTGGTGGCTGATACCCTCTCTTGGATCAGCTTTGGTGGACGACATCCCTTGGAGCTTGAAGTGCATCTTCTTCCTTGAAGCTTGGAGCTTAAGGCGGGTTGCATAGCTTCTAACCCTAACTCCTTTACCCCTAGCTATGATCTTGTTGCATGTTAGTAGTTTATCTTAGTTATTTGCTTTTATACCTTGCTTGTGTACCTTTGGTGGCCGATCCCCCTCTAGGGTTTAGGGTTCCTGTATACCTTGTTTTCTAGGGTTTGTGCTTCCTTGTGCTGGAGGTAGGTGATGACCTCTGTTGGGCGACATGAGGTCTTGTGTTGGGCGACATGGAGGGTGTCCTTGTGTTGGGCGACAGGGTGAGCTAGTGTGAGTGTTGTCCGACATAGTGACCCTTGATGGTCGATATGGTCCTTGTGATGAGCAACACCTTAGTTCTTGTGTTGGACGATCGACTAAGTATGGCAGGATGGTCTGTTAGTGTTGAAAGATATCCCTGCCCTTGTGATGGGCGATAAGGTGCGCTAGAGCAGGGTTGGCCGATATGGTGGTGATGGACGTTAGACCATGTGTAACATGGCGATCCTTGTGGTGGTTCCCATGGTGGACGACAGGGCTAAGTATGGTACGCGTGCTTGGGGTTGGACGAGAGGCAAGTATGGTGATCGGGCGATACACCTTGTGGTGTGACGGCCGATAGGCTGAGTGGTGTCGGGCGTCACACCCCTGGTTTGGGTGTGTGTCGGCCGATAGGCCTGGATAGGTAGTAGCACGTTTTGAGGAGTTCTTCTCTCTCTTTCCCTCTCTCTCTCTTGGCCGTTGTAGGGTTGTTAGCTGGGTGTTTGCCCATGTTGATCGGGCGTTGTGTGTGACGGGTGGCGGTGGTGCAACGGGAGTTGCCCGATAGCACTGACGCCTGACACCCCTCCTTTGTGACACCGCGTCACGGGTAGAGTGCTAGGTGCAACGCAGCGTTGCTTCCTTCCCATGCCCTAGCCGTGTGAAGATGTTTAGGTGAGGGTTGTGAGGTATTAGTGAGGGTATGTGGTCCTATGGTGACGGTGTCAAGTGTTATGGAAGTAAAGGCTTATACACAACATAATGATAGTGATGCCCTATGACAATGATAATGATAACAATAACGGTAATGGTGCTATTGATAGCAAAGATGTTAATAATGTTGTTGATGGTAATAATGTAAATGATGGTGATGCCATGCTAGTAGTGAGGGAAATAATAATGTTGATGTTGGTAATAATGATGCTAGGTGACATTTACATTAATAGTTTTCTTAATGACATAGAAATGAAGATAATAGTAGATGATGATAGTAATAATCCTGATAATAGTAATGGTGGTAACAAGGGTAGTAATGGCATGCATGATGTAAGTCTTATGGTTATTTGTTAATGGCAATATTAAATGGTAGTTACATTAATGGTGGCTTAATGATAAAGATAATAATGATGATAGTGGATGGTAACAGTAATGACTTTGGTAACAATAGTGGTTGCTATGTATACTCAACATGTTTTCTATATAAAGTGAATACCTTGATTGTTTGTATAATCTTGAGATAAGGGTAAGCTTGAATATGGTTTGTTAATGATGTGCTTAATACACTTGATCAACAAATAGTGTAAGAATGATAAGTAGAAGTATCTTGAATAGCATTTCATGATGGTAGCATATTCCTTATGATTGAATCTACGATTATTGTGTACTCTAACCATGCAGGTGAGGATTAGCCTTAAAAAGGGCTATGAGACACATGTGGTGAGTAACATCACTTGGTAATTACTCTGGTTAATAAGATGATATGTATAATGTGTTAAGTTCCATGATGATGATGTGAGCCTTGAGAGGCATTGACAGTACATGATGAGGGATTGAGATCCCATGGTATGTGATGATCCTCGAGATGGATCTGGATGGTTGGCAAGAGGCCAAGTGGTAACATGTGATGTTGGATCCTTGTGATGGATCAGGTTGATGTGATTAAATAATAATATAATGTTGTTTACTTTCCATTATATCTTTCATGTTATACAACTTGGTTGAATCTTGCAATCCATCTAAAAGATACTAATTAATCACAGTGAAATATATCATGTAGTTTGCCCTGGCCATAGATCCATCATCGTCAGGACTTGGTGATGGTGAAATGGGTTCTCCTATGGGTTAACCTGGAAGCGCATATTGTTGAATATGTGTAGGTTGCTCCTAGCCTGAAAATGAGGAGGTAAGAGTGTAACTCCGGATGCAGACTCAGATCCGTGTAAAGAGCATGGTGAACAGGCCCATGGCTCAGGATATGTGATGTGAGGAGCATGAATGCATTCATGGCTCAGAGCACGGTGAACAGGCATGTGGCTCAGTTTTACTAGCGCCGAGACCTGTACCAAGGTGGGCTAGAGTGAGGGTAGCCTATGGAGCTGACCATGTGGCTTAGACCACTTCAGCATGTGACTGTGGTCCTGCTTGTGTTGTACTCATTTACTGACCATGAGGTGGGAGGTCATGGAGTCCGGCTCTTCCATTGACCTTGTATGGCACCGGCTTGGGTTTCGTAACCGAAGGTTGGATTTGAATGGTACGATTCAAATCCTCAGGGCATAATAATATGTAACACAGCTGTTTAGTATTTACTGCTTAAGATAAACACGTAACATTGGTTGAGGCCTTATTTGTGTAATATCTTTGTTATATCTTGCAGGTTATGTGACAATATGTCTTATCTTGATAAGCATGTTATGTGACATTATATCTTGTTCTGATAATCATGTTACATAGGGATACATCTTATCTTGCTAATCATATTCCTTGAGATATATCTGGTTATATGCTTTTGTATAGCGGATAAGCTTGTCGGTAAGAAAAATATGTTTTATATAGACTGCTCTTGTTATACCTGTTATTAGATATCTGCTGTTATAATCTATCTTGCTGAGGTTCTGTAGTTGCGGTGGGGAGTTATGTTTCCCACTGGGACAATTGTACAATTGTCTCACTCCGCTGGTTTACACCCTTTTTAGGTGGTCGAGGTAGACGTGGTCATGGTCGTGGTGTTGCGGTCGAGCAGCTTGAGGAGCAGTAGAAGGCAAGCGATGGATATGCCGCTGTTTTGGATGTTTTATAGTAGAGTCTAGAGTCATCCCTATACTCTCAGGTCCTTGGCAGTGTTTTGACGTTGTTTCACGATGACCGATCGATGATGTTTGTATATGCTTTTGTTGGCCGGATGTGGGCCTTTTCTGTATGTGAACAGGTGGTGAACTCATGTGATGGAAGAGCAGCTGTTTCTGTAAGCTTTAGACACGTATCATATCTCATGTATATGTATATATATGACATGTTTCTGTGCAGGATGAGGACTGGAAAGTAATAGTTTCATATTTTATCAGTTTTCTGCAATCGGTTTTAATTAACCCATATTTTCATAATCTGTGGTTATGGTGATTTCCGCACGTTTTCGCGTAACACCTCGTTATCTGTGTGATAATGGGATGTGTTGCCACAGTTACAGTGAATGTATAATTCCTTTGTCACTGATATCCCAAATGAAATCGAGGCATGGAACAGTCATCCTGTCAATGTTCATTCACTTTCTTGATCTCAGAGTAGATTGAAGGAGATATGTATGACATCAATATCACATACTGATTCACACATGCGTGCACACGCCTATTTCAATCCTACTCATCAAGTGGCCTTGGATATCAAACTCCCTCAAGAGGGACAAATCCCATATCTATCACTCACCCCTCAAAAGCCCCATGTGTCAAAGCCACCCAATCATCACCTTTATAACAACCCATGTTTTAGGATTGCGTTTGATGATGTCAAAGTGTGCCCAACGACATGTGTTGAGTGCAGTGATTTCAGGTCTAAGAATCACACTCACCACCATCACTGTGAGTACTGACTGTGACTACCATGTCATGGTTCCATGTGTCAAACTCACGGTGGGTCTGTCCGGTACACTTGTTATATAATAACTACCTATGTGTTTGGTTTGATATCTCTATATCATGACTAATGAGATTCTGTCATCAACCAACACCACAATCTAGTCTTGTGTGTCATTGCTGTCTATCTACCTTCCACAATGACATCCGACTAGAGACATAACAAGAATGTACAAACTCTTAGCATATGTATGATCTCATTGTTCAGGTCCTTAACCTGAAAGCATACATCATCGAGTACTGTCATTCTCTAGACATTCAATCTGTTCTATCACTATCTCATATGACTGAACCAGAAAGAATTGGAAGCTTGCCTTTGATGTTTATCAAATCAATCTTAATGTATCCCACCAATCATCCCATGATTGGCTCTCATGGCATACATACCAACAGAGTTGTCCTCAGCTTTTGGACTAGGAGGCCTACTACAATTTTAGAAGTGAGATGTAGTCCTCATATGCAATTAGAATCAGATGGTGATGGTCGAACAAACCAAGTCCTAAAATGGTAAAAAATCTACACTAAACAAATCATCTCTTATCATCTACCTTTCTTTATGTGATTAACTATTGCAGGTTTAGATTCTATCCACGCTTAAAGATTGTACTACTTTGAGGGAAGAGCAGGAATGACGAAGATTGTGAGTAAGGTGCAGCTTAAAAATGAATGAAATAATTATTCTATTCAATGACTGTAATTTTGATACATATATGATGCAGGATAAAAGAAGGCCTCAATGTCAACTTATTGATAAACAAGAATCCCACTTTGGGTATAGATCAAGTCCAACAAAACATAGTACAAAGAAGATTCCTAGAATATCTATGGATGATCCAAGTTGTAATAGAAAGATGTCACTATGAGGGGCGATCCTACAATCTTCAAATCAAGACTTCTTCCATTCAACAAAATCGACCCACTCATCAAAGAAATTGGATGAAGGGCCAACATGTCACAAGGTCACAACTTTGTGCAACACAAGAACCCAAGCTATCACCAACTCATTGAACAAAAGGAGAAGACAACAATGATTCTAAAACTGGTTGAGAAAGATACATACTCTTTTTCCAAGATGTGTGTAGACCTCATCAAATTTATTAGTATATGTATATCCTTTTCTTTGTACACATTATGTAATATGGGCAAGGTATACATCCTCCCCATGTACATTTGACGTTTTAGTATAAATGAAAGTAAGTTTGTTGGCATAAAGAGCATAACTTGGTCTAACTACTACAAATTTGTTACTAAAAGAGCTTTTGGACTAATTACACAATATATGAATAATCAAACTATACATATATGTATATGTGGCACTACATATGTAGCTAGTGCATAATCCAACTACATATATATGTGTGCAGTAGATGTTGCCTTTCCCTACACATTAACTACATATAATTTGTATTAACTTCATGTTTTTGCTACATACTGACTATATATACAATTGTAGGCATATATTTAACTATAATTATACCTATATTTAAATATGTAAGGACAATATCTAGCTATGCTTTTGGATAAATATGAATTTGTAGTGAATGGATTATCTAACTACATATTTGAAAAATATAGTTAAAGGCTTTAGCTATACGAGCATATACTACAATTTGTATGTGTAAAGAAATATGTAGTCAAAGCCTTTCGCTACAAAATATGGGGCTTTCACTACAATTTTTTTATAGTTAAAGACCTTTTTTTAGTAGTGAGTCACTTTTTTTGGAAATGATAAATTCCTAGAAATTCGTGGAGTTATTTGTATCTCTAGGATTATTTCCTAGAGAAAGGGTTATTTACCTTTTTGTGAAAAAGCAAGTACCATTGAAAGATGATTTAATGGCTAGGTTAAATAAACATTTAGTGAACCACATTCTACCATGGGATGGGGTTCACCAAATGTAGACCATACAATTAGAGATCAGACATTCAATGTGCTTCATTTCCACTCAACTCTCCAAAGGGAGATTGGGTTGGAGAAAGGAGTTTTGGAAGTCAAATATGGTTTCCAATTGAGTTTACCTCAACCTCAAGAGTCATATGGTGGTTCAGATTACTAGTGGGGAAGCAAGGAGGAGAAACACCCAACTTGGCTTAGGTGGCGAAGAATTAGAGAGGGAAAAGGTCGGAGGCGGTCTATTTAGGGATGAAACTCCTCAAGCAGGCTTGAAACACATCAAAGGGAGTGAGGTGGATAGGAAAGGATTTAAATAGGGGACAATGAGGTCTAGGATTCAACCCTAAGTTCTCATCTACTATTAGAGTCAGAACAAGCGGTAATAGGAAATTGAAACTCTTGCTTAGGCACAACGACTGGTCAAATTGACCATTGGCAAGGTCATTGAGGCAAACCAATGTGTTCCCCTCGCTTGGTTTTGGTCAAGAACATCATAGGAGGTAAGCTCAAGGAGGTGAGGCTCACTGACAGCAACCCCAATGACTCCAGAGGTTGAAAGTGGCTGGCAGACATCGAATCAGGGATGATATATATGGGTAACATGATCCAAAGGCCCTAAACTTCTTGACTAAGGCTTGTAGCTTGTAGGCCCATGGTATACTCTATTAAATGCACAATAATTAGATCTAATATTCTAGTGCTAACATTAAATCTAGGTGTAGAAAAAGTAAGGAAAGTGGGAAAACTAGAAAAGGAAAATGAATTTGGGTAATCTCGTACGTGGGAAATTTATATCTTTCTCATTAGGCTCCACTTTATATGAAATTTTGGCCATACTAAAAAAATATTACATTCTCTTCACAGGAAAAGTCATTGGTAAATGTTTAAAGGGTAAACAATCACAACATGTAAAGAGTGGAAAACATATGATTTCATGTACATGTAAGTTTACATATAACATTGAGAGTCCAATTTCCTGTAATTCAAGAGTATACACAACTCAGGTTTTTTTCAATCTGATGAATGAGGAGTTATATCGCATAGTCAGATACTTACTGTTAGAAAATTGTAAATACTTCTCGATTTATCACAACAATCCTACTATTTTATAAATGACCTACTTGAGGTAACTTGAGTCATATTATAATGAATTGGGGTACTCATGCAATAATTTTGGGTTGAATACACTAAATTGAATGCAGTGTTTATCACTACTTGATTTGATTGATGTAGTTAGTTTGATGAAGTTCCAATTAGGGTACATAAACATTTTAGGGTCACATTATGGAAGTATAAAGTTTAAGAAGTATATCTGAGGATTGTGTTTAATTGATGTATTTAAACTGTGAAACATGGAAAACATGGGTTTTGGAAATGATTATGGCCTAGGATGAAATAAGACGCATGTGATATAAATCCTCCACAAGGTCATAAAAGCTCACCCACAAACCCTAAGATTATTAGAACCCAATAGAATTAGCCCCAATTAGGTAAAATTAGGCTTTAAATGTGATTAAGTCCCTAAATTTTGATTAAGCCACTCATATCAAACCTAAAAAGGACCTTGGACGTCCTTGGATAGTTGAAGGTCCCGGACTCTTAGCAAATATCTGTCAAGGGATTTTCCCATGTTTGTTTCAGTTAGCACACCAGGCTAAGGTGTATTTCTAGTCAGCTAGACTTCCTTGAAGGGATATTCAGCCAATGAAAAGTCCCAAAACGCTTATAAACTTGTATTAAATTATTTTATATGATCGAAGGTATGAATACCACTTATTGGCATCATAAAAAGCAATAAGGATAGCATGTTAATCATATTTAGCATCAAATTGTTCAACATATCAGTAAACACCCTGTTACCATAATTCAACCCAAACAAGGGATTTAGTTCACCAAACCCTAACTAGCTTGAATTATAACATGCAGTCAAATTATCAACACCACATTATCAAAGAAAGAATTGAAACAAACAAAACGTTCAATTAGTCATGTAAACCCCATATATATGCCCAAGATGAGACCACGTCCTCAAACATGAGCCTCACTTTTCCTCTCTTAGTGAAATGTGTCAATCCCATGGCTTATTTGGTCTTGTTTTCCTATGAGCTTTAGGCGACAAAGTTGTTGTCAAGTCCTGTCCGGACTGTGATGTCCGTCTTAGACGTATGAACGTTCCGTAAGAGAGGTGTGTTGGCGTAAATACCGGTGGTGATGCATTATTTTTTCTAAAACAAGTTGTTATGGACAATTCAGATAAGATTCCTCACCTGGCATTGTTTTCTTTTGATCATAATATTATTTGATTATGCCCTTTCTGTTAAACGATGCTCGTTAATTGCCAACGCGTTACCTGTTTTTGTTGCATATGAGTGTGTAATCTCTTTCCAGGGCGGATGAACAGTTCCTGGGAGTGTGAATTCCATCACGACAATTTGCTGGTAGAGTATGATTCTGTCACAACTGTCTCTTTGTACAATCAATGATCCTCATTAGTTTCATTAAGAATCTGGATTATTAAACTGTTTGTCTTTCAGCTCTTGTGAAGATTATCATGCAACTTTCTGCTATCTAATTATTAAATTTGATCAACAAATTTAATAACTAACATTCTGCTTCAAGAACATGGGTGGTGGAGCTAAAACTGGGGAAGTACTGGTGGTGTGACGGGCGTCCTTGCGGAGGTTCCTAGCCATGGAGAATTCAAGTTATATTAGGTCAGCTGGTTTCTCCCACAGATTGTACATACACAATCCTCAGCCAAATAAAACCGTGCGTCAGTGCAGTCGTATAGAACCAGTGGTAGTGCCTGTCCATATACGGTATATGTTGGCCGGGATTTAACAGGCAGGCCAGAGGCAAGTGAAGCTGTGAAAGACGACTGGATGCTTGAATTCTACATTGCCAACGACAGCGAGTGGCTTTGCATGTACATAATTAACAAGAAACCCTGTCCTGAGGATACACAGAAGCTTTCAGACGCTAGCTCAGCTCCACCATCTGTTCCTCCTCCAACCAGATCCACAGCCCACAGGCCAACACGGCCACAAGTACTGGGTGATGTGATGAAAATGGGTGCGGTTAGTACCGAGTGTGACAACAAAGAGCCCCAAATGTTTGTGGTCATATAGGAAGAGAATTGACGTGTTGATATAATCCGTAAACGTATCAGACGAGACCACATATATCGTCTGGCTTTCAGCTGCAGTTTCGTCAGTAACAAGGTATTACACACGACCATGCATGCGGTCCCCGGCTAGCTGCTGCATTTCTCATCGGTGAAATCGTATCATACGATCGTATCGTCCTCAGCTGGCAACATATATAGGTGTTGTGCAATTCAATGGGTACTACTTCAGTCACTCCAGACTCGTAAACGGCGTCACGTCGCATGCATTGCAATCTAACGATCAGAAAGAGAGAGATACACACATGCCAGCACCGGGCTTAAAAAAAAACAAGAAGCAAAACAGCTAGGAACAAGATAAAAACTAACAAGTGGGATCTGCATTCAAAATCTGTTCGTACTCGTCGGGGGAATAGCACGCAAGAAAACAAGCATCTCCTGCAGCAGCTCCTCTCTCTCTATCTCCCTCTGCACACACAGCTAGTCTATGCTGTACATGTTAATATATAGCGTCAGCTATAGCTCCGACCACCCTACGCGGCCTAAGCAAACGCTATGAAGAGCTACTACGTACCACTATGACTGCCACTACTTCCGCAGCTGCTCGATCATCTTTATGGTATAGCTCCCACCCGCCCCGATGAAAATTAGAGGTGGTAGAACGCTCTCTCCCTAGTAAGTATAATCTCATGCACAATTCTGTCTTTATAATCGCCACGAAGAAGCCAAAAGTCATGAGGGCGGGTGGGCGAGCGGGACAGAAGCATGTACATGTATCGATAGATTAGATCACTGGATACACGATATGATCAGGATATATCAGAGAGCGTATGTTTAAAGCTGCATGAGATGAGCTGCACGGGCCTGTCAAGTATGTGTGTCCATGGCTTCGATGCATCATCACACGGGAATGCAGCCAGGAGTTCTAGGTTGAGGTTCCAACTTTAAAGACCACATATGGATCATTTTGAAAAGTAGTTCTCTTTGGGGAAGCAGGAGGACTAGAGCAATCTTTTCTTTTTGTTTTATTATATAATTTCCAAATCTGGAAGAGAAAAGAAAACGCAATCTGAAGCGTTGTTAATTCACCAGAATGTTTTTGTTTTGGAAATAAATACACACATTACAGATTTTCTGTGGTGTTGTGTATCATACAGAAAGGGGTTGCGGGGTACGTGACCTTTATCATGCAGGACCAAGACATTCCTCGGTCCTCATGCATGAAGGATACAAACATATTGGATTGAGTGTATTCTTACCGTTGCCAGGTACCACTAGAACTACTGTTCACTTGGTGTTGAAGTAGCAGTAAAGATCAAATAGCATCAGAGGGTGTGGTCACATGCAGCTCCCCCTTCCTTTAAAGTTGTGGCTGTACTGTAGTGCTGTTGTGGGCCTGCCTGGTGGCCCGTATATCAGTTAGGAGGGGTCTTTTTGCCTCCCTGGTTTCCAGGAAACCTGTTTATTGTATTGTTCCCAGAAGACCCTAATATAAGTTCCATATTAATCTGGTAAAACTGCCGATAAGGCTATTCCATGTGAAAGCTGAATGACCCCTGCCTGTTGCTAACAGTTCTAAACAGCCTATTAATTCTGGTTTGCCACTGAATTCGTAGAGATCTTCTGTAATGGATAGCGTCACAACTCATCTTAGAATGTGGTTTCATAATCAGTTATTTATGCAGAGAAAATGACAGCAATGTCTTCAACCCCATTTATTTTTTGCATTGATGAATAGAATATAAGAAAGGAAAAACGCTCAGAGTTTTCTGCTGAGTATGTTCGTTTAAACATAAATATATTGTGTTAAATAGAAAATTACAAGATTGCTTCCAATAACATCAGTTTGTATACTAATAAGGAATAATTAGCTTCAAATTTTAGAGTCTCCCACGTCTAAAATGTGATAAGCCATTTTCATCTTAGCTAGATATTTAGGCTTTTCTTGACTAATTGCATGTTTTGCGAGTTAATCTTTAGTGTTCTTACCTTTCTTGTTGATAACTAGATCAAACATGTTACTTATGTTTAAACATAAGTTTGGTGAGTTAAAACCCTAGTTTTAGTTGGACTACGGTAATGAGGTTGTGTAAGGGTGATGATAAATGAAAACATTTGCATTAACGTAAGGATATGAATATATTATAATGTATAAGAGATTATTTGGGTGTAGCAGAAACTCTACAAGAGGTTATTTGAGTGTTAGAACGGATCTGAGATGTTTAGACCCTGTTTGCACACTAGTACAAATACCACCTATAGCATCCGTTAAAATAGACCTATAGTGTTAGTTTTGTACGGACACCTAAGTTGACGACACTACAACTAAGGACCTCCTACTTCGCGACACCTGCAACAAGTCAGCACACCTGCAAAATCTGCAATAACAAATACATACACACAATTCGTCCACCCACATACATTTCTTTTCTTCAATTTTATTCTCTTCAAAAGTTAATCCATTCTCAAGCACATACACATTTCAAAAAATACACATACAATTTTATTCTCCAATTCTATTCTGATGACATGTATGAATACAGTTCTCATTGTACTCATTCCTCTTCAAAATCATTTATATGCATGCATATATACACACATCATTCACATATGTATCAACAATTCACTTGCATCAAATTTAAAGTTGTAAAAAGTTATAATCATAACATGTATACATAAATAATGACATCAAAATTTAAAAAAAAATCATATTTTATCTCATTCAAATTAAAGTTGACTTTCTTAACGAAGGAGTATGCCTACTCTTCTCGTCTCTCATCTATCTCTTCATTTGTATAGGGCCCCGTCGTGTCAAACAGCTATAAAGAAAATGACATAATTCAAGAGTTTAATTTGATAATTTTAATATTATCAAAATAGAATATTTACTTACGATGATCAAGAATATATATTACCTTTTCTACACAATGTATTCATTAATATATAGAGAATAGACTAGCATATATTTTCACATATATAGAACGAGGCATTTAGCCATAAGACCACACCATATCCAAGGTTATATCACATTTGTATTCAACCAAGTATAAGTAAATAGCTCCACAACATCTGTCAAGAATATACTAGTATCATGAGCTTGACCTACAGCTTTCTCCTTAATGTGGATCATCATAGTAGAGCCTTCTTATAAGTCGTTTAGCCATAGTGCCAACCCCTATACTTAGGAACAAGCAAGTTGAATAGGTCTTTTGCAATCCAAGAAGGTAATTGAGTATTTGGAGGAGGAAGTAGAGGATGAACTGTAAGGGGTTTCTCAGGTGTTGTAATCTGCATACATTCTCATATCAATTGTCAACTATATACACAAGTAGAAAACCATCACAAATACAAACGCAATAAAAATTTAATTGGGTCCCACCTACCAGAGGGGAACTAGCTCTACTACTACTAGTAACACATGGGCATGTAGTCTTAGGATCTAGTACAGTCTAAAGAGTAATGAGTGCTCCCAAAGACCAACACTAGACTTAGTTGTGTACTTTGTCCTCACTCATGCACAACCAATTTCAACTTCCCAACATGCCACCCATCCTAGTGTTATTTCATGTCGTGTGCACTTCACTATGAAGTTTTTAATATGGGCTCCCTAAAAAGATGTATACCTTGTTAAATATGTGTATTCCAATCATTTTGTTTAAGATCATTTTATATGAAGCTTGATATCCCCATATTTGATTTAGTTTTGTGGGTATTCATATTAGCTACAATGAATTGGTCTAGTTTTACTTCTTCAAAGAAATTTGTAAGTATCATGATTTTTCCATCCTAGCATTTATATTTCTATATTTCACTCAATCATTTCATCAAATCCCATGTTGCCCTAAATTTCTCTCGCTTGTTTTATTTTTGATATTTCTAGCCTAAGAGTGGAAATATAGGAATATTGGAGGTCTAATAGAAAAAATTCATGGGGCTTGTTTGATTCTCAGCAAGCTAGTTTACCTAATTCACCCTTGACCTAAGGAGAGTGAGTTAAATCACAAAGTTAAAAATTAACTACTAGTAGTCATCTAATTGTTCAACTAAGAGCATGTTGTAGCTGTGTTTTAGAAATATACTTTAAATGTATTCCACAACAATTTAAAACCCTTGATGTATGAGACAAGTTTTTTGTCGCATTCTAGTATGGTTGGTTGATTAGAATATTTTGTAATCTTGGTATATCTTATTCAATGTAAAGTTGTCATTAGCATGGGAGATTTTGCACTTTTGATAGATAGGAGGAATTGACCTTTTGAGTGTAAAAGCTACATTTTCATATTTGAAGTTTTTCTTTATTTATTGAAGGAGAAAAATAGCCAAGTTCATAATGAAATATCAATTTGTCAAAAAATGGGTACATTACAAAATGATGAGGTAGTGGTAGCTAGGTGGTAGAGTCTTGGGCTCTCCAGAGTAGGAACTCAGGTTCTAAACCAACAATGGTGCACTACAACCAACATTGGCCCATCATGTAGCTGGGCCTATGCAAGTTTTAAATGTTTTGCCCATTTTGTGGGTAGGCGAGGGTGGACTAGAGGTTTACATTGTCAAGAGGGGTCTCAATTGCGGCCCTTCTTCTCGGTGGTTCCCATGTATCCAAAAAAAATAACATTACAAAACAAGTCCAACATCATTATTCACAACTTATCATATAAATAGATACTCATGTGTTCTTAAATACAACCATGCTCCAATTTTTGAACGTACATATATTTCCAAAAAGATACAGTGAGAAATGCCAATGATTGTCCTAGAGTGAAAGTATACTCAACAAAAATGTATATCGATAGGGTCGCCAATGGGTAAAGGTAAACTTGATTACCCTTTACCCATGCCCTACATGGTAGTGGTGGAGATTTTTCTCATTCCCATTGATTCAATACCCACTAACCTCCATCCTATTGGATAATTATAAGGATAAATAATTAGCCATACCCACTATTTTGTTACCATTAGATATACATGTAATGTATCAAATACATTTGTATTACATTTATGAAGTATATGTGTGTGTGTATATATATATATATATATAGGGCGTTCATTCATTGCCCGCGCGGGTAGCCTGAATTTTGCTACCCTGCAGCCAAAAAAGTAACTATTCTGGCCAGAAAAGTAACCCTGCTATCAAAAAAAGTAACTATATTGATAAAAAAGTAACTATGCGACTAAAAAAGTAACCCCGTACAAAATACACAGTAGATATATATGTATCCGTGTTTTAAAATCTGTTGTTGCAAACGTAACTATCTATGCACGAAACTTAGCAGTTTGCAAGGTAAAGTAACCCTCTACATGTCAAAAGTAACCAACTTGAAAAAAAGTAACTGAAATGGTGGGCGGGTAGCTACCCGCGCGGGCAATAAAGATGGGCCCATATATATATATATATATATATAGAGAGAGAGAGAGAGAGAGAGGGAGAGAGAGAGAGAGAAAGAGAGTTAGGATAGAATACACTCGTTTTTGCATATCAAGGCTATTTGTTTTCAAAATGTAAACCATTGATCTTCATTTTCATACCATAATTAGGCTACACATAAGTTTGAGCCCATTTGGATTAGTGTAAGTCAATTATCCAATGACAACAAAATCGATGCATGAAAACTAATTTGAAATGCATAATTTTTGTGGTCTTTATAACATGACCTATAAATGTCCAAATGTGCTCAAATTTTGTATATGATCTATTCACAAGATGTTTAAGAAGATCAATGGATTAGATTTTTGAAAAATATATTACATCATGAAACCTATTTGAGTGTATTCTGCTCTTAATACACTCGAGTGTATTCTAGCCTGACTCTCTCTCTCTCTATCTCTCTCTCTATCTCTCTCTCTCTCTCTCTCTCTCTCTCTCTCTCTATATATATATATATATATATATATATATATATATATATATATATATGAAAATTATGTTTGCATCATTTTATATCGTAAATATTGTTCTTATCCACTACATGAAGAGTGATTTATCCGTGTAAGCACACCACTTGAAGGCATGATACTCATGTGGAAAAAATAAAATACTCTATAGAATATGCACCATTGCATTCTTTTATTAATTATTTGAGAATTATTTAGCCACATATGCAATATAAATTGGAGTTGTAACACACAGGGGAATATCTTAACACTATTTATAAGTCCAAGTGCCAATTGATATGTGCATGTGTGTAATGAGTGGGACCCGAGAGGGGGACTTGATGAATGCATATTTATCTTAATTTTAGTCACCATTTTAGGCCCAATTTTACAATAAAAGGTCTCATATACCCCCTGGATATGCTCATATATAAAATTTTCCTCAATTTCAAATGATTATTTAGAGTTTTGATCAAATCCATTCGTCTCCATTGCAGGATTAAGCATCGCACTATGTACACCAGTGTAGGAGACGGTGGTCCCGCTAATCGACTAGAGGGACCAAGAAACTTTTAATAATTTGGATCCTATTTTGGATGGCTAGTCCCTTCATCAGAAAGCATCCTCATCAGTTAGAGGATTCATCAACAAAGGACCATCAACCCATAACAATAGTGCACCCCCCACGGGGGTGGCTTTGTTCCATGATGTTCTGGCCGCGACCAAGAAGGATGTCACGACCATGACCAAGAACAAAATGCCGCGACCGCGACCAAGACGTCATGTCAACCAACACTCAGCACGATCGGGCCCAGCTCGGCATGGCTGGGTTGAGGCCAAGGTGTAGCGATCGCGGCACACCAGCGCGATTGATACAGCCACCTCGACCACAAAACTTGCCCGCAACTGCAGCACCCCAGCTTGACCGCTATAAAACCCCACGACCGCGGTAGATGCCTCTACCACAAAACACCACCAAAACTGTGACACCTCGACACGGTCGTGTCAAGGAGTACCATGACATTCCTCTCCAGATCTGCACCTATAAATAGACGACCCCCTCCTTCATTTTAGGCATCACTTCCGCTCCATACACACTGATAGGATGTCGCTCTGTGCCAAACCAAAGGAAGATGATCTCCACCACCAAAGGCTGCCTCCGTGGTGTACTTACTACTCTGCCATAAGCCATCTACCGCTCCATCTCTTGTAAATAAGAGAAGGAGAAGAGAAGGAAGAAGGAGAGATAAGATCATCCTTATCCATCTTAATGTTCTTTCCCTCCCTGTCCAGATCTCCCCTCCATCGTGTAGAAAACCATTTCTCAACCGAGCCATGACCATCTTCTTCACTTTTGCCACGGTAGAATCTTCCCTCTCTCTTGTTCTTTTTATTTCCATAATGAGGAGTGAGTAGTCTATTTTGTTGGGGTGTGGGGACTAGCCCCACTTCCCGTGTTTAAATGTATAACTTATAACATCCCATGGCTTGTATATAACTTTCCATTTTGTTGTTAATCATTTAATGCATGCTTTGTGGATTGATCACCTGCCTTGCATGATCTATTATATTCCTTCATTGTGAGAACTTCATTACTTAGGATTTGAATATCAATTAATATGGTTGATGTCTGGACGAGAAATTTCAAAGGGATGTCTCCGGAGTAGTAAGTGTGTGATCTATGGGTAACGAGACATCGAGCCTACGAAGACGCTTACACAAACCCTATTTTCTAACGGATGGTTTTGCTTACTCCATTTGGATAGTTCTATCTTGATTGGATGTGTTTTGGATGTGTTTGCATGCGTAGTGGTGGTGAAATCTGATTCCAACCCAATGATTCCTATCATTAATCTAAACTCATTTTAGTATCGCTATTTTACTTTTCTTGCAATTAGTTTAGCTAATCCCAAATCAACTCTTATTCTAAATATTAGTCTTTGTTGATCCAGATTTGACTAGAAAGATTCTTAAAAATATTGTCCCTTGGGATTCAATCCTTAACTATACTGCGATAAGTCCCGTCCGCTTGCAGGTGGTACTATTGCACAAGGTTTTGTTAAAAACTTAGGGATTTCATCCCTAGGTGGATTTTTTAGTGCAGTAAAAGCCACGTCAGCACTACTCACTACATAGAGAACTATAAACAAACATCATTCACTCAACAATTGAACCGAGTATATAGGAAAGTATGTAGTTCCACTTATGAAGTATGAAATATCAACACAACATCAGATCTAGAAACCAACTAATACAATAATACAAAGTTTAACATAGTTCCTCATCTGCATGGGAGGCATAACATATATAAACATAAAATACATACATTAAAGTATTAATTATAGAAGGAAACCTAGCCATTAGAAGCTATCTGTGAGCCTATTCTCCTAAAGTATGTTCCTCCTAGACCATTCCCTTTAGAAGATTTACACCTAGGTGACTCATGAACAACACACAAAAATTGGGAGATGAAAAATAGAAAGGCATGTGTTACTAAAAACTAGTATATGCTTTACAAACAAATATTAGAAATATGAGATAAAGTATAAACAAGTAAGTTTCCCTTTCAAGAGAAACAACAAGTGGTAGAAAAAATGTAATGTTGGTGAGAAGGCTAAAAATTATATGGATGAGAGATAATAATAAAAAATAAGGATTTTTGCCTTAGATTAGATTTTCAACAATTGTAAATAAGAAATACACATAGATTAAATGGAAACCTTAGGAGAAAATTAAACGTAGGATTGAAGAACCACCACACTTCCAACTACAGGAGAGAGGGACCAACACCTCACACCCCAACATATAAAAGTATGTAAAATAATTCTCATAGAACCAATACAACAATGTTTGGGTTATACTTCAACACCTAAATCCAGATAGTTGTTTCCTAGGAGTGACCACCTAGATATATCACTAAAATTAAATCATATTGGTATGCTCAATCTCACATGTAATAAATATAGAGGAAACATATTTTATCAACCTTAATTCATAAATCTTGACATCATGGTAGATGGGTAACAAATAATTTAATAGGTATTAGTGGAAAAATTATGGTTGTGAAGAAGAAAATTCCAAAAGACAAAAAAATAAGTGGATTACAGGCTTCATCTCACTACCTAGATCAAAATCCATACACTATACAAATCAAACATATTCGAACATTAAAGAGTGGGACTCAAGGGTCTAATCCTTTTATTGTGAAAAGTAACCTATGAAACCTCAGCATTCATTAGCAACTAAATGAAGAGAAGGGGTTTATAGTAATTGTCAAAATTGTATAGACATACAACAGAGAGAGTTATAGAAGTATAAAATTAAACTAAGCTATTACAACCTATAAACATTGTTCATCAACTTGGTGCATAAGGACATGAAGTAAAACATAAGAAAACTACTTATACTAGCTAGATGTGTTGTAGAGGGAACCTAGGCATCTTAGAGACTCTCTACAAACTACTCCTGAACTAGCTCCCTAATCTTTACTCCACTAACACATGGTCAGGAGTTTGATTGACAATGAGATAGTTGAGGAACATCACCTAAAAAGATAGACAAGGAAAAGATATATGTATGAAATTAGTGTGTATGTGCATAAATAAGAGTGTTTGGACATTATAATGATTTCAAGTTCTAAAGAGGGTGTCCTCATACAAGAGGAGGTTGTGCTCTTAGGGGATTTCAATAAAAGTTCACTGAAAGGATGAGGCATAACTTTGCATGAAGAATTGTTGACCTAAAGGTAATTTTCATAAAATTTGTTCATAACATCACAACACAAACATATTCTTTCAATGCAGAAATGAAGTAGAGTAAAGATAGATATTGTAACGACCGTCGCCAAACCGACAAATAAATAGTTACTAATTAAGAGGAATTTAAACATAAATAGTGGATTAACAAAAATCACTAAAAATTAAAACCATTTTACAAGGAGATCCATTTCTAAGAAAACTCTTTAAGGCAGAACCAAAACTATATATACATCATTGTTCACATTGTACATACATTGTACCATCTCTTCTCGAGTATTAACAATAACAGTTGCTTTGTCAAAACATATAATGAAGCAACATAAAACCTCGAGGCTTACAAGCCAAAACCTCAGATCGTTCATGAAACCATAACGAACCAACTCCAAGGACCTGAGAGTACAGAGATGACACATAGGACTTCTATCTACAAAACACGACAGACAGTACACTCAACCTGAGCTGTCACTACTGTCCCTGTCGCTGCTATTCTTTTTCTACAGAAAGGTCTTCACCTCCTCGTGCACGTCCACCTAAAAATTTGGATCTCACCGGGGTGACACAATTGTAATTATCCCAGCGAGAGATATAACTCTCCACCAATAATGTTATTATCACAGTTAAATAGTATTAAACTGAGCAGAGGATAAGAAGTTTAGAACATTCTCATCTTCTAAAGCATTGCCACTATCTATGATAGAGCAGTAAATCATCTATTCACTTTATAAGGAATACGAAGAAACATGTATATCATTTACTCATCATACTATCTCAAGCTTATCCTGTGAAGCTCATTATCATGGTATGTCATCCATGAATCATTCTAATTTCTATATGTTGGCCTCAGCCAATCTGCTAACCAGATATTGAATTCTACCAGTCATGTGAGTATACATCATCATATCTTGTCCAAGCATTGGACTATGCCAATCATATCCAACCATTCCAGGCATTGAACTATATCAATCATGTGCAACTATTCCAGGTATTGAACTATGTCAATCCTGTGACAATTATTCCAGGTATTGGGTTATGACCAATCTTGTGCAATTATTCTAGGTATTGGGTTATGACCAATCCTGTGCAATTATTCCAGGTATTGGGTTATGACCAATCCTATGCATTCTAGGTATTTAACTTTGTCAATCCTGTGATATTATTCCAGGTATTGGGTTATGACCAATCCTATGCATTCCAGGTATTGAACTTTGTCAATCCTGTGATATTATTCCAGGTATTGGGTTATGACCAATCTTGTACATTCCAGGTATTAAACTTTGTTAATCCTGTGATGCTATTCCAAGTATTGGGTTATGACCAATCCTGTGCATTCTAGGTATTGAACTTTGTCAATCCTGTGATATTTTTCTAGGTATTGGGTTATGACCAATCCTGTGCATTCCAGGTATTGAACTTTGTCAATCATGTGATACTATTCCAGGTATTGGGCTATGACCAATCCTGTGCATTCCAGGTATTGAACTTTGTCAATCCTGTGATATTATTCCAGGTATTGGGTTATGACCAATCTTGTGCATTCCAGGTATTGAACTTTGTCAATCCTGTGATATTATTCCAGGTATTGGGTTATGACCAATCATGTGCATTCCAGGTATTGAACAATGTCAATCCTGTGACAATTATTCCAGGTATTGGGTTATGACCAATCATGTGCATTCCAGGTATTGAACTTTGTCAATCCTGTGATATTATTCCAGGCATTGGGTTATTACCAATCCTGTGATTATAGGCTTCATGCCTCTTCCAGGTATTGGTCTGTAACCAAACCTGATTACACTGCCAGGCAGTGGACTCTAACCACTCCTGATTACAGGCTTCACGCCTCTACCAGGTATTGGTCCGTAACCAAACCTGATTACACATTCGTTATGGGATATCAATCCCTTAAATTCATCATTGGTTATCACATCCTTTTACTAGGCATTATACCCTGGGGCAAGCCATCATATCAATTCACATTCTTTAAGTACTACAAGTGTTCCTCTTATCTCCTTTAAGCATATTCAAAACACTATAGCCCTTATTTGGCTATACGCATAAAGCATGTATAATCAAGATTTCATTATAATTATAACCATTTATTATTATTATGAAGTTTATTGGTTTCCATTTCCCTTAGTTTATTTTGCACATTACCATTCCTTACATGAGACTTTTATAAGCATCTTGTCACCTCTCATTAGGCAACAATTATTCACATGGCTCACCAGGCCCATTAATCATCTTGTCACCTTTCACTAGGCAACAACTATTCACATGGCTCACAAGGCCCATTAAACATCTTATCACCTCTCACTAGGCAACAACTATTAGGGTTAGGTTTTCCTTTATAGCCGAATAGGGTTTCAAGTTCATATTATCAATCCAAACCTTAATTCATTGCTCCACACATCTAGCAGCATACATTAGTATCATAAGTATTCAATCATACTTATTTATTCTCATCATTTATCATTAAATGAATCATCAACACAAGGTATGAGTTCCTCTCTCATCCTCATCAGGGTATGATTACATCATACTTTATTAACTTGGCTTAACCCTTTCTCAAGGTATGATAGCCTACACTTATCAAAGTGCATTCCATCTCAATCTAACAATTGACATGACACACATCATGTGTTACTCATCCAAGTATATTGGATTTAAGGTGCATCAAGGTGTAACAACCTTAAAGTGATGGATGTGATATTTACCATGCCTTGGTGTATCACTTCCCTCATCAATTTTAACTTACTTAAGTTCATCAACTTATCTTGTATTAGGGTATTTCCCATCCTAATACTTTATGCACTAGCCCATCACATTTATTATGTAGTGTATTGATCATGAGTCATACATTTGAATTGTCCAACCATCATCAACTGATTTGGACTCATCTCAGGTTGAGACATTGTTGATATAGGATTAACCATTATCAACTACTTTAGGCGTTTCAGCTATCAAGGTATCAGTCACACCATTACTTGGTGTTACCCTCATCACTCCTAAGAGTGTCTTTCCCTCACCTTTACGAGGTGTCTAGGGTTAAATCATGTGAATATGTTCATCATATCGGGTTGTAGATGTATAAACACCACTGTATCGGGCTAGAGGTGTATGAACACTCACAATATCGGGTTAGGATTTGCACTTGTCTCCATATTGGGCATGATGTATCTTCTTGACCTCTTATCGGGCACAAGGTATATGTATGTGTTTCCCATGATACTTATCAGGTATCAACCCATCACCATGTCGGGCTAGAAGTACTTTCAATCACGCTACCAGGCTAGTCACCATCTAGGGTTAGCCATGATAGGTTAGGGTTACCATATCATCTAGGGTTGTGTATCGTGCAACCCTATCATGCAACCATGTTGTGCAATTATGTCTTGCAACCATGTCGTGCAATAGTACTTGTTATACTTCATTTATATCAGTTACCCAAATTAGGGTTTCATGTCAACTTTTAAGTATTCATTCAACCTTGTATCGTGTATGGAGTCTATACTTGACTCCCTATCGTGCAAGAGATGTATACTACACCCCCATATCGTGCAACAATGTATTCATTCATATCCATATCGTTCAAGTGAAGTAGGTGCATCATCATATCGGGTTAAAGGTGCTTTCTTGTGTGCTTGCACCCGATATCACTTTTATTAGGTGATACCATCATCTTCAAGCTATAGACCTTTGTTCTAACTGTTATAGTTCATGGCAAAAGGTCTAAGAAATTACTAGAACTCATAATTTCATCAACTATTTCAGGAAGTTTCGGAGTTAAAAGTATTTCACTAATTATAACAATTTAGGTGAAGAATAATAACATGGTTGAGTTCAAGTTATATAACCCGCCTTAAAAATTACTTCAAAGCTCCAATCTCCAAAGCTCCACGTTCCTAAGGTTGAAGATGGACTTCACAATTCCTCTAAATGCAAATAATCACCATGGATAAGCAATTGGTGAAGAAGAAAAGAAAGGAAGATCAAAACCCTAAATTTGTGCTTCAATCCAAGGTTGAAGATGATCTTATCCTCACCTTAGGGTTAAGTATGAGCTCCTTCTTGCTCCTTAACACCTTTGCACGATACACTAGTGTCCTTGCACGATATTTCACCCCTCTTGCACGATATGGCACTCACTTGCACGATATGACACTCTCTTGGAGTCAAATCTTCACTCTATGGCCGATATCACCCTATATGGCCAATATCACCTACTTGGGCGATATGCTCTTGCCATGGGCGATATCCCAAGGCCCATGCATGATACCACAGCATCCCTTCACGATATGGGAGCTCTATGCACGATACCTTAGGGTAGGAGGGTGGTAAGGGTCGCAAAATTGCACCAAGGGGTGAAACTAGGGGTATATATACTTGTTCATGAAGGAAGGTAAAAATGAGGTGTCAACATTTTGAGCTAGTAGGTGCCACGTGTAATGCACGGGTGACACGTGTCCATGCATGCATCAACATTTATCTTGTCTTGAAAAACGGTTGAGGATCATCTTGAGATTCAAATTCGTCCATTACTTATCCATTTGGACAAGTCATCTAGGTTTAATCACTATTTTAAGTCAAGTCGATACACTTTTTCTAAGGAAACTTGTTGGCCGTCACACCTCACCTCCTTGAGGTGATTTGCACGATATGGACTTTGCCAAGAGTTCAAAAAACGATATGGGACACCTCCTTGGGCTCCATGGCCGATAGGCACTCATATATAAGCTTTTCAACTTGACACAACTCAAGTTAAGCTTTCAAATTCAACCCTTTTCTTGGTCATTTCATCACCAAGATTACCATCACTCATAAATGACTCAAACATGGTGTATAATTCATTATCTCTCCTCTAAATGATACATAGAGAAAGTAGGTACACTCTAGAGGTGGTAATTTGCATATTAACCCCACATTTTGGGTAAATTACAATTTGTACCAAACTTGGTGCACAAGGTACCAGCATTGTTCAAACAAGTTCAAACTTGGAATTTAGGCTTTCCACAAGCCACCACTTAGCATCATTCTCTCTCTTATGATGCTAAAACATATAAGGCACGTTCAACATGTGAAATATTGCAATATAACCCCTCAATTTGGGTAAATTGCACTTTGGTCCAAAACAAAGAAAAATTGCTCAAACAACATTCAATTGGGACTAAACTCGAAACATAAGTGTGTCACATGATAACAAAGCACCTTAGAGGATTATATTAAAGTTCTAAGTAACTTTATTAGCCAAAACAAATAGGGTTACCTCATAACCCAGGTCAGGGTCATTACATATATAGAAGGGTAAGACACCATAGGATGACTAGCTAAAATTTAGATTGAAAACTCACACCCTGGGTAGTGCATGTGCACCCATGTATCTAAAAATAGATGCAATATTGCATCCTGGATGGAAAAGTGTGTCCTAATATATATGGTTATGCATAAGCATCTGTGGTAGATAACTTGGTCTAAATATCAACGTGATTAAAAGTGGAAAAATTTATCTCCATTCATTGGTCACATTTAAGTACTCAAATACCATATAAGGTGGGTAATAGACCCAAGACACAAGAATAAGCATCTAGCATAGGGAAGGTAAACTGTTTTAGATCCAAATATATGATAAGATGGAGCATATACAATGAAAAATGCCATTATAATAAATGACATTTAATCATATTGATGCCTAAATAAAATAGAGGATTCACCATCTCACAGTTTGTTTAGATAACCAAAAATAATCCTAAGATTCATGTTCGGGCCTTTCAACATCTACTTCAAATATTCAAAAAATTCGAGTTAAATGATTATTTAATTGACTACAACCCTAGAAAAGCCTTAAAACTTTGAATTAGACTCTAAAACACACTGATAAATCAAAAACATTTTTTAGAGACCTATAGGTTTGTAATTTTAGTAAACCTATATGTAACTATGACTTCAACAGACATAATCAATTTCTAAATACTTGTTAAAAGAACATGGTTAAAATGACCGACATTGCATCACATCTAATCATTAACTAAGATAGTGTGACACAAAATATGTGCTATTTCCCATAATTGAAATCATATGCGGTCTTTATAAAAACAAGGGGTTAAATGACCCTTATGCCTCTGAGGACAAAACATAAGATAGAAAGCCACTGAAGGCATGTAAGGACTTTTACAAGAGGAGATTGTCACCCCTCATCCTTTCTAGCACCATGGTTGTAGCTTATCCACTGGAGATTGATCATGATATGTCAGATTGTTCTCTTAGTCTCCTCGTGTGTGGGACACCAAATCAATGGTTGCACAACATCATGATGAACCCAACAAGCCTAGATGGAGTTAAAATGACATTGGGAGTGGGGATAAGTGATCAATACTGAGGGTACAAGATGAAGAAGGTTGTGAATACAAATCACATAATTGCATGCTGAAATAAAATGTGGAAAACAAATTTAAGGGTGGGGAAGCTAAACATAGGATGAATTGGACAGTAGGTGCATGAGTCCTTAGAGCAGCGAGTTGTTCTTTAAAGCAAAAGACATGTTTTGGTGGGGTGAAATTTAGAGATTTTTAGGCACAATTTTTGGTGTGGGAAGGTAGTGGAGGATAGTTTGAAGCAATATGGGTGATTAAGTAATAATGGGAATTGGTCAAGACAGGTATAACATCATTTGCATAAACGAAATGGTTGTTTAGTTAGGATTAGATTAGGAATTTTGTGATTTGTTCATCATCCAACATGAGAAAAGAATAAAATAAACAAAGAGAAAGGATAAATAATTGGAAAAATAATCAAGAAACCATTATTGGCGAGGAAGAAATCAGAGTTGGAAGATTCAAAGTTAGAGAGGTGTTTAACTATAGAGTGAGAAGAGGAGGAAGATGACATCCCAGTCATTGGATCAGATTATCAAGCATTGGGAGTTATCTAAATGTAGGTCATTGTGCGAAGAAATAGATACCATGTTCATCTGTCAACTAAACATAAATATTAGAAGATTTAATGTAAAGAATTAATTTGATCAATTAAAAATTGGAGTTTTAATTTTTCCTTAATGAAATCAATTGAGTGAGTAGAATCCCAATTGAGATTAAATTTGTTTGCTTGATTGATTAGTGAGGAATCCTAGTTTACCATCAATTTTACATTTAGGAAATCTTTGGTTTTGTATTTCATTATGTGTATGTTAAGTATCCTCTTAAGACATATGTTCCTTTAAATTTAATAATTATGACATGATATTTTGTATTAATTTGATTGTGTTCATCTTCTCATCCTATTAAGATCCTAGAGTTTCATATTATAGTCAAAACCTATTAATTTGTGTATTTATACATCAAACTCTAACATTCTATTTGTTAAGTTATCCTAAAACTAGATATAGAGGATTTTTATATATTCATTTTATTATTTTACTCAAACTAAACCGAATATGTATAGATTAGAGAAAAGGAACTTAATATTATCTTAAATTCAAAAGAAATGGACAAGTCTCGTACCTAGATTTGTGTATGTTACAACACTCCATCCCTTAAAACTATTTATCCCCTTTAATCTCAAGCACAGAGGGAGGGTTGATATCATATTTGAGATCGAAGATAGTTTCTTCAAGTCCATGATTCTTCAAAGAACTTTCACTAATTTCAATCTCTTTGATCCTCAAATTCTTCAATTTGGAATCCAAATCTATAGTGGAAACTCTTGATAAGACAAATTATCTCTTAACTCCAAAGGATATATAGAAAGCACATGATAAGGATCCTTCACATACTTATCCAAAAGTGACATATGTGACATAGTGTGAAGCTTTTCGTGGGTTGGAGGAAAATATAAGTGATAGGCACACTCTTCCATATTATCTAAGATCTTCAGTGATCCCAAATATCAAGGGCTAAGCTTGATTTTGACTTTGAACCTTGAAATAGATCAATTTAGATTTATCTTTAGAAACGCATAATCACTCACAAGGAAGTTCACATTTGATCTCTTTTTATCAGCATACATCTTTTTGTGGTCCTGGACAACCTTCATTGATTTATTTATTAGAGTTATATTATTAGTCATCACTGGTATGTTAACATTCTTCACCAATGACAGGTTCAGTCGTAGACTAATTTTAATGGTTGCATAACAATGCTAGCTCAATAGCTATTATCGTAAGAAATCTTAGACAATAGTAGATACTTATCCCATACACCTCCCAAATCCATCACGCAAGCACAAAAATTCTAAAAAATGTATATTGCCTACCCTAACTATCTATGTGGGAGATAAGCTGTGATGAAACATAGGTTACAGTCCATATCACCGTGCATTTACTTCCATAAATGTGATGTAAACTTCTAATCACAATTAGATACTATCTCCTTAGACACTCCATGCAGGAAAATATATCTCCCATATAAAATTCTATTCCATATTATGAACCTTATATGTGCTCTTGAAGTGCAAAAAGTTATGTTGACTTGGTTAGGAAATCAATGACGACCCATACTGCATCATAAACACCATTCAACCTCAAAAATCCTATTACATATTCATAATGATTTCCTCCCACTTCCTATGTACTATCTTGAGTGGATGGAGAGGCCACTAGGCCATCGATGTTCTATCTTCACTTATTCGCATGTTAGACACTTTAATGCAAATGTGAAAAAAATTCTCTTTACAATTCTCTTTTGAAAACCCCATTGTAGGTCCTTGTGCATCTTGATAGTACTATGATGAATTGTGCACTTGAGCCCATGGGCTTCACCTGAGACTCTCTATCTTAGGTCTTCAATATCAGGGACCCACATCCCATGGCAAAAATAAATGGCACCATACACTCCAACAAAGATGTGGGACTATGGCTTTTAAAGTCACCAACTTCACTCATTAAGATTAAGGATGGCTAACTATGCAGCAACAACCTTGGAAATCAATGAGGGGTGATAGACTAAAAATTTATGTGCACTCTCATCTATTTGTGACTTTATCATAAACATCATCTAACAACCCAATTGTCCAACAAGACATGCTCCAAGATCATCCACATGAAAAAATGATAGAGACACAAATGGTGTCTTTCTTTCTACTCAAAATATATATGAAAGCATTGGCCTTCATAGGATGGTATGTGATGGTGAAATCATAGTCTTTGAGATACTTCATCCATATCCTTCATTGTAGATTATATCTTCATTTGTTTTAGGAATCACAAGCTTTTATGGTCGAAGATGACATCAAACTATACTCTATACAAGTAGTTTCACTATATTTTCAAAGCATGAACTATGGAAGTCAGTTATAAATAGTGAATTTTCTAGTTCTCCTCATTCTCCATCAACTAGTGTGATGTGTAAGTGATCACTTGTCCTTCTTGCACAAGCATGAAACCCAACATTTGTTTAGGATCATTAGTGAAAATGAAGTAGGGTTTACCCTTGATGGATAGGGAAAGAACAAAGGCAAAACTTAAGCATGTCTTTAATTCAAAGAAACTCTTGTCACACTCGGGGGTCTAGATAAAATTTATTTCTTTTTGTGTCAACTTTTCATGTGAATTGTCAACTCTGAGAGCTTCTAGACAAAACTTTTGTAGTGACTAGCAAGGCCTAGAAAACTACATACCTCAAATGGGTTGTTCAAGGATTGCAACATCACCTTCTTCAATTTTTGCTAGATCAATGGAAATATGTCCCCCTGAGTTTGCATGGACTAGAAACATAACTTCTTAATCTAAAACACACACTTGGAAAACTTTGCAGATAGATAATTATCTCACATATACTGAAGAACTTTTTCATATGTTTTTACTATCAATCCACTGAGTCAAAGTAGATAAGTATTTGTTCAATTAATATAATAATAAAACTATTAAGCTACAGGTAGAAGATCCCTTTCAGTACATATGTTAAGGTGACTGGGGTATTAGTGTAACCAAATGGCATAACAATGAACTCAAAGTGCTCATAATTTGTGCTAAAGGACGTCTAGGTAAGTCCTTATGGTTCATGCATATCTTATCATACTTGCTATGTAGATTCATAAATTTCAACTATTTAAACAAGTCATTGATGTGCATTAAAGGGTCATGATTCTATATGGTCACTTGATTCAGTATACAATAGTATGTTCACATATGCATTCAACCATTTTTCTTCTTCATGAATAGACTAGAGCTCCTTATGAAGAGACACTAAGGTGTAAGAACCTCATGTCTAGGAGCTCATGTAGGTTCTTATTAAGTTCAACAAGCTCTATAGGAATCATATGATATGACAGTATAGATATTTGAGTTGTATCTAGTATGAGATCAATATAAAACTCAAATTTCTGAGGTGAAAGTTCATGTCGTCAGGAAAAACTTTAGGGAAATAATGAACCACTTCAATCTTGTCCATATTGGGTGGGGAGGGATTGAGAAAGACTGATTGATGCCATGTACGTTTTTATAGACATGTGATATGAGTTCCTATGCCCCAAGTGCAGAAATAAGGATTTTCCAGTCATCCAAATTTCTAGATTTGATAAAAAAATGATCACCATATATGTGCATAAAACTAACCTTCTTCTCTTCATAGATATTAGACACATAATACTTCTTCACCCAATCCATCCCCAGTATGTTGAGGAGGATAAAGTTTGACTCATACATCTTCCTGATATATACATAGGTTAATGGAAGGGATTTTTATGAAAGAAGAGTGGACCAGCCACTAGGAGTTTGAACCTTTAGAATATAATTCTAATATATAGGTTTTAATCCTAACATTTTAACAAGTCTGGATGCAATAAAGGTATTTAAAAATCAAGAATCAAATGAAGATTTGTAGGGTTTTTATTTAAATAAACCATACCTTCAATATTTACTTGTTATCTCCATGTTTTGAAGCATGCATGGTGACAACGATCCATGCAAACATATCACCAAGTGGAATATATCCATTTTGATTGTTTTTGTTGTTGTTTCTCAAAGGTTGATAGGACTTTTTAATAGTTGTTGTTGGTTTTATGCATGTGGTTGGGCTATAGTTCGGCCCCGATAAAGTTGTGGGTATTAGGGCCTAATGTTTCCAACTTGTCCACACTAGTGAAAATGCATTTTTTCTATCACCTATATGTTGTAAGAGTTTTAATAAAGGGAACTTTCCTGGGGCTAATGGAAAACATAGAGGTTGCACTTCTCACGACCATTACTAAATTTATTCATACTAGTTGCATTTGTGATCGGGGATGGTATTCAGTGTATGCTTACACATATAGTTCCTTATCCACCATCTACTAAATATATGAGAAGAATATATGGATATAGGGCACGTCCATCATTATAGATCAAGCCTTCCAAAAGAAGAGTGGCTCAATGGGCCTCTTTCATGCCAGTGGTGCAACACTCTAGAAGAAGGAATCTTTGAACATATGCAAAGATGCTTAATGAACCTTATTTCAAACTACATAATTCTTCCTTCTTATTTTTTAGATAGGAAGATTAGACATTTTTCTCGAGGAACATTATTAAAAGTTTGTCCCAAGTCATGGTGGAGATATTACATGAAGGGCAGATCCTATTTTACAAAACACAAGTTGGACCATCCAACATGTAAGAAGAAAAGCATACCTTCTTGAGAATAGAGCACATAGTGCCCTTAAAGCTACTCTCCCAAAATAGATGCCAATCTTTGACCTTGTCCACCATCTTGATAATGATCTTACCCTTGAATTAGGGTGTTACATATTGATAAATGTGGTTGTAGATATTCATTGGCCCTACCGCAATAGAGATGGAATTAAGCCTCCCCTCCATGGTAATGGTGATAGGATGCCAAGGAAATGACAACTTTTACTTGATATGGATGTTATAAGCAAGAATAGCCATGGAATAGGAGAAACTACATCAACAGGTTGTGACCCAAGGTTCACTTGTGTCTGGGGTCATCATAAGAGGATCCAAATGTAGCATTCCACATCATGAGTCTTGTGGGATAGTGTAGCCCAAAGGGACACCAAGGAACTAGGAATACCAATGTGCATACCCTTAATATCATTATTTCTCTTAAAATGGATGTGTAACTATGAGAAACCCAATGGTATATTTTCTAAAATAGCTAGTATCTAGACTACTATGCTCTAGTACCATACTGTAAGGAGTAGGACCTAGTAGTGGATCCAGTCAAACTTTAGTATTAAAAAGAAAACCAAGCAAACCCAACATTCATCAAAAAATATATGAAGTAATAGGTTTGTAGTAATTATTAAAATTGTACAAACATTGAGAACATGTAGTTGTAGAATCAAAAAATGAGCTAAGCTATTACAAGCTTCAAACATGGTTCATCAACTTGGTATAGAAGTACATAAAGAAACTACTAATACTAGATACATTGGATACAAAGGTCAACCTAGGCATCTCAAGGATGTTCCCCACAAATTATTTTTGAATAGGATCTTCATATCCATACTCCTCAAATTCCTAATCAATAGGTTGCTCAACCTCTCGGTAGTCGGGGAACATCACCCAGAATAATAGACAAGGAAAAGGCATTTCATAGAAATTATTGTGTTTGTGCATAAATAAAAGCATATGGTCATTATAAGGATTTCAAGTTCAAAAGAGGGTGTTCCCATACAAGATGGGGTGGTATGCATTTAGGTAGGTTTAATATAACATTTTTTAAAAGAATGAGGCATAAATTTTCATGATAGATTTTTTTTAAGATTAAGAGTCTTGCCATCAAAATACTTCATAATATCATATCCAACATATGTTTTGCATGCATATAAATAGTAAACCAAAGACAAATGTAATAGGGACAAGATACCATAGGATCATTGCCCAAAATTTGGGTGGAAAATTCACACCCGAGGAAAAATATGTGCATTCTTATACATGAGCATGGTCTAATAGAACAATGCAAAAAGAAAAGGGCATCCTAAAATATATGGATATGCATAAGCATTTTAATAAATATCTTCATATAAATATTAACATGCTTAGAGTGGAAAGATGTTTTATCTAATCATTAGTTACATGCAAGTAAACAAAAATCATGGTAGGTGAAGTCACCCAAGACAAAAGAATACTCATCAAACATAGGAAAATCAATAAATTTCAAGTTCATGAATTGAAAGATTACTAAGATAATGATAAATATATCATATTTGAGGACAAATATCTTGTTATAGAATTTATGTTTCTAGCCATAATAGTCCAAACACAATAGAGGATTACGCATACCTCATAATAAGTCTATGTATGTAAAAATAATTATGAGGTTTATACATTGGGTCATTAAACACCAAATTGTAAAATTAAATCATTTTCATTAATAATTATTTACTTAACTAATTCATTCCTAGAAAAGCATTTTTTTAAACTTTAACCAGAATATGGAAGTCATAATCAAGCACATTCTTTTATTTTAAAAATTTCTAGATTTGTATTTTTCTGATAAGCCAATATATAGTTACAATTTTACAAAATGAATCAATTACTAAATACTTATAAAAGAAAATTTCCAAAACAACTTGTAGGCCCTCACATATACTCATTAACTAACCTGATATGATAGGTAATCTGTGTGATTTCACATGATTCAAAATTCACACAAACATTATACAATAAGTGATCAAATACACTTTGAACAAGAAGACCTATTCCTACAAGATGAAATGGAGCATAATAAGCATAGTTGCTTGAGTGGAAAGGCAACATAGTCTAGTCTGTAGGTATCTTAGTGATTAAGTGGTAATCAAAGTTAGGTTAAGTGGTGTCGCGACCTCACCTTCCAATAACCCCCAATTAAGGATTGCCAAAAAGGTGAGAGACATTACCTAAAATTTTCCCAAGTATCCAGATTTAGCAAATAATAAATAATAGAAAAAAATTTCATTAATTCACAATTATGGTTTACAAAATGCTTACATAAACTTTCACCATGATTACTACATTGTATGAGATGAAGTGTCTAGCTAATCCTCCTTTTAAATCTTTAATGTCATCATGTATTTCATCTGCCATCATATCTTGATATCTTCTTGTCTTTTATCATGTATATCAATTTATACCTAAAATGGCATGAAATAAAATGTGGTCAGTATGTTTCCATACTGGTACATGGGGTGCATCCAGAAAGTGCGAGTATTGTAACATCATATATCAGTCAATCACTTGCAAATAAGAACATAAACATCTTCTCATAATCTTTCTTTATGTCATGCTCATAGTGACATTATGAATGAGTAGAATGTAAATAAACAATAAACATTCTATCTCATAAATCCTCAAGAAACTCTTGGAAAACCTCGACAATCAATATTGCGAGTAGTCATAAGCATATCCACATACCTTGATGGTGAGTCATGCAGATCATGTAATATATATGTACACTTCAAGCATATTATCCAATCAACAAGCAAATCAAGCAGTCCACAATGTTAATTTTCATGAATGTAAACCCTAAAATGTCACCATCACATTAATTAGATTAAGCCCTACTCAAATCTAATCTAAGGTTCAAGGTTTCCTTGGTTTTGAGTCATTATCAGGGTTATGTTTGATCCTTCAATTCCCATGTTCATTGATTTAATGACTCAAGAACCCTAATTCATATTAAACATAGCCATCATTATCAAATTTCTAACATTTGGTCCCACTTCCCAGTGCTCTAGTAGAATTTTAGGAATGACAATTGACCCCAGAGACCACCACTAGCCTTCATTGTTCTCTTTGTCCTCATGCACAAGCCAAGATAAACTTCCTGACTGGTCACCCATCCTAGTACTACTCTGGGCTAAACATGCTTAACCATAGAGTTCATTAAATATGGGCTCCCTGAAAAGGAGGTGCACCTTGGTGATATGGGTAGTACAATCATTCCTTTTAAGGCCATTCTATCTAAGGCCTCAAATTCTAGAATGTTGCAATCTCCCCTACTTAAACTCTTGACGTCCTCATCAAGACTCAACTATATGGCCTCATAAACTATCCCCATTTCACTGCAGATCCAAATGGCCCATGTACACCCAGCTCCTGACCTCAGCTACCTGTGTAAGGGCGGATCCATCAACTAGGATAGCCCTTTACAACATGCCTAGACCACACTTCTCAAAAATTGGCATGCCACAAACCCAAGTGGGCCCCACCTACTAGAGGGGAACTGGCTCTGATACCATTTGACCCAATTTCCAACACTCTAGTAGAGTTTCAGGAATGATGACTGGCCCCACATACCACCACTAGCCTTAACTGTGCACTTTGTCCTCACTCATGTGCAAGGTGAGATAAACTTCCTGAGTGGTTAAGAATACTAGTACTAATCAAGGATGAGCACACTTAACCACAGAGTTCTTTAGAGATGGACTCCCTAAAAAGGAGGTGTACCTTGCTGATATGAATAGTTCTATCATTTCTTTTAAGATCATTATATCTAAGGCTTCACATCCTGGGATGTTACAAGAGGAGTATTGGATCATTCCTGAAAATGCAGAAACATATCTAGTCATAATAATATTAGATCTTTCAAGTTGATCATCATTTAACAAAAATAAAGGGCCAAAAGAAATGGAAGAGAAAGGGCAAACTACTGATAAAAGAATCCTACAAAATTATTTACTAAGGAGGGAGAAAATAGAGTTTTAAAGATTCAAATTTGCATAGATATTTGAATGTGGGTGAGCAGAGGAAGAAGATGAATTCTTATTCATCAGATTGAATGATTGATATTCATCTAATTGTGAGTCATCGTGAGGAGAGAAAGAAATGATGTGTGATAGTCAATTAAACTTAATTTCAAAACAATTAATGTAACAAATCATTTGATCAATTGAAACATATATTACTTAATGTTTTTCTTTTGCTAAGTCAATTGAATGAGGAAACAATACCAAAATTGAGATGAGGTTTGGTTGATATGCTAAATACATTACGAGGAATCTAAATTTAACATCATTTTTACATTTAGGAAACCTTTGGTATTGTATTTTATTACTTATATGTTTAGTATTCACTTAATGCATATAATTAATCATGACACAATATTTCATATTAATTAAATTTATTTTATCTTCTAATCATATGAAAATTATAGTGTCAAATTAGAGCCAAAACCTAGGAAATAGTGAATTTGTACATCAAGCCCTACTATTGGATTTGTTCGGTTAAGATATCCTAGAACTTCATGTATAATGGATATTTACATATCCGTGATATTATTGGACTTCAACTAAATTGAGTATCTTTAAACTAAGGAAGAAAAAAAGTATTATCTTTAAGGAAAAGGCATAAGAAAAAGGAGGACATAGTCTGGAACCTAGTTGGGTAGTACATCAACTATATTCCAAATAACATTCCTTAAATCACCAAACAAGTTCCTTAACTCATATATACCATCATAAATTGAAACCTCAATTTTAATATGTTTGTAAAATATATTGTACACATAAGGTCGTGATTTAGATAATGTAACATATTCTTTTTTTTTAAAACTATGATACTTTATTCATAAGCTAGCTAATTGCTAAAACTTTTTCATACATAGATTAATATCTTGAGTGAACCAGTGGGGTAGAAGAATAAAATATATTATAGAGGCACTCCTCAACACATTTGTTGTGAAAACATCAACTACTAGGTTGTGTGAATGAGGAATATGGGTTAGATTGGACTTGTTGATGTTGTACGTGGTAATGATAAGGAGTCTTTAATAGGTCTCAAACTTCATTTGGATGTATGAGGTAGTGGTATGGATTGAGACTACTTGTTTTGAGTCAAAGAGGATGAGAAAGTTGTCTAGATTCATCTCTAGGCATGTCTATCAACCTTTATAATATCTTGAATTTCTACTTCTAGAGCATTGCATGCAATTATGTGATGTTTCATGCTTCCATGCATTGTTCATTGATGCTTAAAATATGAATTCCTAAAGCACTTCCCAAAACTATGGTTTAAGGAAACACAAACAAAGATAAGAAAGGATCTCCCAAGCAAGGGGATTGCATTAGGATGTCTACACGTTTGGCTTTTTATAGAATTAGAGTAGGTGTTGAAGGTCGTTGTCTTATTCTTGAATCTGCAACCTCATTGCATCTAGTGCATAAATGCCAGTAGGAAAAGTCTATGGATGTGTGGGAATCATCCATGTTAATGAAAGTGTGGATCTAGTTGTCATCATTAAGAAGGAAGAAATGACGAGGGTAGTTAATGTCTTCCCAAACTTGTTTGATTCTCTCAGAATATCTAAGGCAATGAATAGGAGTCTCTTTAGTGTTATTGCACTATGGACACATACATGAGACCTTCATGTGTCATCGTCTTCTCTCCATATTAGTGAGTAGGGCTTTGTGGGACATTAACCATAGAAAGGTTTAATCCTCTCAGATATTTCAGCTTCCATGAGACCTTCTGGTTACCTATAGTATGTAGATCATTTTATTTGTTAATGTGTCTATGTAGACCTTGCAGTTAATTTGCCATTAACTTCATGTTTCCAAGCCAATAGATCATTTCTTGAGTTTGAAGAGGGTGATGGGATACCACTAATTTGTTGTCAAGTATAGTCCTGAGATGATGATGTATGAAATTCCTATCCCATGTGCCATCAAGACCAACTATCAAGGACACCTTCATATCCTCAAGTCCTATAGGAAGTTAGGGTTTGTTTGTGTAATTTTATGATCAGCAAACCATTTATCATGTCATACATTGATGTTATAACAACTATAAATGATATATCTTATACTCTCCTCTATAGCTTGATTATTGTTTCAGATGACCTAGACAGAAGAGCATCATCTGAAATGAACTTTCCATTACTTAGGTACTTCATGTGCATAAATTTGACCCATAGATTTTTAGTGTAGTCAATGAATTCCCATCCATTCTTGAGCATCAGAGCATTATTTTAGTGGTGTGCATCTTTAATTCCAAGACCACCAACGTCTTTGTTTGAATAGACATTTTTCTAGGATATTAGGGATAAGTTCTTATGATCCCCATACCCAATGAAATTCCATACATGGCGATCAATTTCACTGGAAAGAGATAGGATGCATTATGTAGGAAGGGATTGCCTACTGTGTGGCCCTGGCCAGCGTAATTCTCCCTACTAAAGAAAGGTGTTGCAGAACCCAGCTATTCATCTTGGATTTCAAGTTTTCAATGATGTTGGAGTTGGTAGTCTGATTAAACCTATGATTAATGATAGGTACACCCAGACACCTTATGATATCTTCATAATTTCAATCCCAAGCTTCATGATTATTCTCCCTTTCAACAAATTGATCATATTTGAAGAGAAGAAGCATCTTGATTTTGGAGGAGATTATTTGAAGTGATACTACTACAAAGTACTAAATAACTTATCAAGTAGTATCAGCTTGAGTTATTGAAGCTTCACTCAGGAGGAGGAGATCATCTACAAAGCAGACACGAGATAGACATGGTCCATTTTTTTGTAAGGTAATGGATTTCCATTTCCCTTCAGAGACATCATTGTTGATGGACTGGTTGAGTCTCTCTGTGCATAAGAAAAATACATAGGGACTTAAGGGATACCCTTGGCACACACCTTGGTAGGATTTTAAAGGTGTTAAAGGGACACCTTCCCAAAGGATCAATGAAGAAACAAACCTAATGATTTCCACTATACATTTAGAAATTTCATGGGAAACCCAACCTGCTAAAGAGTATCTTTAATAAAATTCTAATTCATTCTATCAAAATCCTTGTAATGATCAATCTTGACTTCCATACAAGTTTTACTTCCTTTTTTGAAGCGCATAAAGCAAATGGATTCCTGGAGTAGTAGCATGTTATTAGTAATTTAGTGTCCTAGGGTAAAGCTGGATTGAGTTGGTGAAATGCACTCATTCAGGTAGGGTTTGTCCTTTCTAAAGGATCATGAAGATAATTTTCAGGAAGTTATTGGTGAGGGAGATATGCCTTAGATCATTTCATGATTCAAATATGCTTGTTTTGGGAATATGAACAATGTGGGACTATGCTAGCTCAACTTTAATGGATTCATATGATAACATTGACATAATAGTCATCATCACTGAGCCTTTAACATGATCTTAATTTTTTTATATAAATTCACTGTGAACATCATTAGGTCTAGGGTTCTAATGTGTGATCTACTTCCAAGGAGAGAGAGGTTATTGGTGATTTAGTATAGGCAAGGTGCCATCACAGAGAAACTTTGACGTTGTGTTGTTGTTGGATTGTCAGGAAGTTTTTCAAGAATCTCTACATGTGTTGTTTGAACAAGGTAGTGTTAGTGATGTAGTTACCTTCAAGATCATTCAAGCTAAAAAATTGTTTCTATATCTCCTTACTTTGACATGTGAGTGGAAAAACCAGTTCATATGTGCTTTTTGTTTATATTCTACCTCTTCATAGTGGAGGTTGCATTGTAGTCTTTCTTGAAGCTCAATCCATTTTAGGTCACTACAAGAACTTGGGTTAAGGGGAAGAGATACCTAAATTTTGTTAATTTCCTTCATGATTTTGTCTTTATTCTTGTGTTTTTGCCTCATGGAAGTTTCATTCCATTTCATAATTTTTGGTTGGAAGGATTTGAGTGCCTCATTGAATGGTGCAACATTGTTTCAATGGTTGAGGAGTTGTTGATGAAACTCAGCCTTCTGATATCATATTATTTTGAGAACTTTTAGCACCTATTTTATGCCCATAAGGACAACTTTTTTTGAATCATTTTTGTCTATTTTAGATGTCATTGGGCTTAATTTGGACATGACTTAATGACTTTACTTTATCCATGCAGATCGCTACCAATACATCTCCATCGTGGTCACAACAAATACCTGCAGACAACTATCTCAGCCACGATAGGTCCATGGGTGTATCGACTGGGGCACATAGATGCTCAGTATCGCAACTCAGTAAAGATGTACATGATGGTCTCTGTCGCAACAATGCTACTAGGTCGCAACAACCATTGCGACTGCAACAGCAGTCACAACTGTGATAGATATGAAGGTTGAAGAAGCTATCATGACCAGAGTAGTGTTGCAACTGGTAGTAGGTGATGACCGCAATTCTAGTTTTGACCAAGGTGTGGATGCCACCAAAACACTTGGCATGACCACAACACTAGTAGCAGTTGGGATGTGTGTAGCGACCGCTACACCTGGACTTAATTCAGTGGGTGCCACCTATAAATAGGCCCCCGACTCCACACACAAGTGGGGGAGATCATCAAGAGCGATGAAGTGTTGCCCAACTCTAGAGCCACCCTCGTTCATCTCCATTGGTCTTGGATATTTGAAGATGAAAGGTTAAGGAGAGAGAAGATTTGCCATCCTCTTCTTTAAGAGAATGAGTGAAATCTTCTACGTTCATAGTAGATCTAGATATGAATAAGTATAGTTAGTGTATCACCTTCTCCCTTCTCTAGATCTATTATCTCCCTCATGTTGTACCTTCCCCCTCTTTGATATTCTTGATGTATCTACACTTTTGTAATGCCTTTATGTTTCCCTCTGACATGTGTGGCTAAACATCTAGCTTGGGTTGGGAGTAGCCACTAAGGCTCTCCCAACATGTATATACTTGCATCCTTCTGAATATATATACCCCTAGAAAAAATATCTCCATACTCTTGGTCTTAAGGCTTCATTTGCATGATTATCTACCATCTTCTTATGTATGATTGTTTATGCCTCGAAGGAGCAGTATTAATGTTATCTAAGTGTTATGGAGTTTCATGAATGTATGAAAATGTTGTAACGCTAAAGCTAATAGTCATTTGGTTTTCTTTGTGATTGTTTTTTTTGCCATCTTGAGAGAGAGAAGACCTTATAGTCTAGATCTATCCTAAGATCTAGAGAGGAGGGAATAGACACATATGATGATTATTGTAATATTGTTAAGGGCATACAAAGGGGTGTGAGTTTTACATGTTGGTGAGAGATCTTAGTAGGTGATACTCGATCCAAGTTCCCATCCATACTTTGTTTACATATTTCTCGTTTGGTTTTATTCTCTTATTTGGTTTTATTTCCTTTACTTTTATTTCTTTGTTAGGAGTGACATCATTCCTTAGGGAACACCATTTTAATCTACACCCCCTTTTATTTGGTGCATTTGAGTTTGAGGCTCTACATTCTTAACACTTACCAACCTTGTCCCTATGGTTTGATCCCAATCTACTACATCAGACCCCATATAATAGTTGTGGGGGGCTGAGTGTCGAGTTATAAATCTAAGAGTCTAACTATTCTAGATCCTCTCCATTTTGGACGTGTGATTTAGGCTGATCATCTTCAGGATCCATCTCATGTGTGTCTTGAAAGGGAAGATTTTTGGCCCAGACGAGTGCCCACGAGCAACCAAGATGGGATTATGGTTTGAATATACATAGGGAATCACTGAGACATTAGTTATAGAGTTATTTTAATCCATTTCTAATCAGATATGAGATGGTCTAGTCTTCTAGTGAGCTCACAATTCTTGAACATAACCAATGTCCTCCAATTTTTATATCAGTCGGGCCAATGTAAAGTAATGCACCATTGAATTTAGCACTTTAACAATGGTTAAATGCTTATTGCCTTTCTTCTTAGCTGGGGATAGCATCATATTAAGATCACCAATGACTGCCCATTCATCATTGATGTTAGATGATATCTCCACAAGTATGTTCCAAAACAAAGTCCTTTGAGTGGGAGTTTCTATTGCGATACATGAAAGGGGTGTGTGTTGGTCGATTAAGGTTACAATGTATCAATTGGTTTTGGTTTAGGATGATTTCCACCGAACAACAATGTTGGTCCCGTAGGAGCCAAATGTCACCTAAGAATTTAGAATATTCAACTCTATTGGAGGAGTTAAAACTCATCCTTTAAAATATTGAATGTGCCCTATTACATAAGAATCTAGAAGCTTCAACTCTATGTTAGCAATGACTGATAGGTTATGAGTTCTTTTCAAATGTTTGACATAGTTAATCTTGTCATCTAGGTAAGAACCCTCAATAGGGAGATCACTTTAAATGTTCACTAGTTTTTCCCTAGTCACAAGATCAATTATTACCTCCTCCATTTCCTTTAACGCATATGTATCTGAACTAAAGAGCCTTATAGATTCACTAATGTTGTTGTTGTTAGGTGAGCCAACTACTTTCCCTTTCATCCTAGTGTAGTATGGACTCACCCAAATAGTCTGATACATGACCTTGCTATTCCTATGGATAACTCCTTTGCCTCTACTAGAGTAGGATGCTTAAGATCCAAATTCATTGGACAACTAAAATTAGGGTTGGATTTAAGGGTACTTTCTCGATATTCAACAATTTCATCACCTACTAGATTGATGAAAGTGTTGTCTGAGTTATTAGAGGGAGTGTTGGATTTGTGAGTTTTTTTTCGATCCAGACTAGAGTTAGAGTTCCCTCTCCTTGTTGGATTAGGGGGTTCCTTCTTACATTTCTCCTATTATGTATTGTCTACTATATGTTGGGGTTCTCCTTTTGAGGATTGGTGTTATTAGTTGTAAGGTAGTCAGTATCCTCCACCTATAAGGGTTCTTTTCAAGCCTTTTGTTGTTGTTGTGTGTTTTTTTCGATGATGTATACTGCATTGTCATCCTTTTTTGTCTTGGTTGCCTCTTTTTAGGCTTCTTGGAATGCATTTTCATGAAGAAAAGGATGATTGACTGGGTTGTGCTATTTGGTATACTTGGATCCTCATTGGCTTCTTTGTCAAGGGAATGAGTGTAGTTCTTATCTTCATTTCCTACCCTACCATACCTCATGCATATGGAAGACAGACCCTCATACTCGATTTTGTAGATCTATGCATGAATAAAGGAAATAAGGGGCAGTGGTTTAAGGTATCCCCTTCGAATGCAATACTAGGAAACTTACCACGATTGCCCAAAGAGGTCATGGAATCTATTTTTAGAGTTTTCCTAATTAGTTTTTCAGCACCCCGCATCAATTGATTTTGGTAAAGGTGAATAGCCAGATATAAGATTCTTGTCCACACCAAAAGTTTCATCGATATGGGTTCCAATGGTCAAAAGTGAGGTGACCAATACTTAATAGAATGGTAATGCCTGAACAGAGTCTAAGGATCAGCTGTTAGGGCCTTCACGTAATATTTGTTGCAATGTAATTTCAAAACATAGTACCCATTATCAATCTCAATTACACAAAATGTCATTTCAATTTCTAGAGGATTGAGAGCATGTTGACAAGGGTTACATACCCAAAGACAATGTCTTTTATGACAACCAAGAATTTTCATGGTTCTAAAAGAGGTAGATAGACTTCCTCTCTAACTGAGATGACATGGATTGCTCTACTAGTATCAATTATGATGTTAGTTGGTTTTCGAAATCCTCAAAGATGACAATCCTTACCTTGTGATATTTGTTCATGCCCACAGAGACATCCTTATAGGATATCCTTTATTCCATGTTTCATGGTTCTTATCTAGATTTCTCTATGCATAGTTAAGCAAAATCCATAGTATGATCATCCAAGATTTCTATGTCGGAGAAAGAACCAATAGGTTCAAAGTCTCATGGCCTTTCATGGCTAGGGAAACCCCTACAACTTGCACCATCATAGCATCATCCTCCCCTATGTAACATCCCCTATGTTTTTGTAATGATTTAATCAATGATATTGTAACATATTCTTTTTATTATAATCATCTTCTTGAGATAATTAAGATAAGCATTTTATGTATTACGATTTATGGGTATTATCCATTTTTATTTTTGTAATTGATATTCATCTATACAATTTTGAATTATAATTGGCCTAATGTTATTGTTTCATAAAATAATTCACTAACATTTATATTTAACCATACATGTTATTATATTAAAGTTCTCATTATATCATATATGTTAATATAGTCAAGATATGTGTGATGTAGTACTCTAATATTCATGTAGTATTTTTCTAGTGTCTATTATATATTTACAACCATTATTATTATTATGTATAGATAAAATATTTTAGGAATTTATAGACAATTTAGGGGAATAAAGCATATTAATGAAGGTTGCCTCACATTAATGTTTATACATAATGCATTAGTCATCATACTGAAATATGGTTACATAATGTATTACCTATTATTATATGGGTCATCAATCATATTTAACTTTATATTCCATTTCTCAATTGATACATATTCAAGGTGAAAATGTAGGTTAGGATTAACCAAGTTGAGTCATAATGATAAATGTTTACCAACTCATATAGACTTAATGTTCTATGGTGTGTATAAACCATTAATTATTCTATTATAGTTTTTGTCTCCTTAATGAAGGTGTAACATTCTCAGTCCCTAGATTAGGATTAAGGTCAATAGGATACTATATGTATGTTTAATTGATTTTAGGTCGATGGGTGTAGAACCAAACTTGTTTGGTTAATTTAAAGAATAAAGTGTACAACAAATGTATTCATGAAATTCGATTTGTATTTTTAACTCTATTGATATTTTACATGGTACAATAGTCCACCCCTTAAAGAATATTTAGTCCTTGAAATGTGTCATATGTGACCTAGTAATACTATAACACCTTATCTCTCACTATGACAGCCTTCTAAAAAATGTTGTACAAGTTTTGGTAATCAAGGGGATTGAGGAAGTACAAGGTGTTTACAAAACTACCACATTTTACATCGTCATCCATTCCTGATATGGAAATTTTACTACTATAAACTTATGATACCTAATATCAGGTAGAATAATGAGATACAATTAGAAATATATATATATATATATATATATATTAATATATACATATATATACACACATATATATATGATTGGCTTGATATTAAAATTTAACATCATTTTTTTCTATTAGAGTTAATAAGAACACTACATGAAGAGTATGACATGTATAATTTATATATTTTGACACATAGGATATAGGGTTACATTTTATGTTAATAAGATTATAAGACTCATTAATTGAGTTAATTAAATCATCTCATAACTTGTGACAATATTATCACATATACAAAATGTTGTTATTATCATGTTACCCACATATAGTCACTCTAGGTAATATATGCAACTTTGTCAAACTAAATACTAAAATGTAAATTCAACATTACATGTGTATGTGTATTGAGTTATCCTACAACTACGATGAATTTAATCTCTTATCATCTCTTATCACCTCATATTATTTCCTATGAGGAAAGGAAGTACCTTCTCCTTTTTTTAAAATTGCTTAAATTTTTTAAACAAATTTATATCCATCTCATTTAGTTTATATCCAACAAGGATTAAAATTTTCAATTATTTTATTTATACATAAATGTATATAAAGGAAATTATCTATAATCACTTATAGAATTCATTATCAAACACATGCACCCGTGCACGTAAGTTTTACATATGGAGACTAAAATAATCCAATTCTTCACCCCTTATATGGGTTAAAATGCAACTAAACTACAAGCCCATATAGGTTGAAAAGGGTAAGTCAAGTAAAACCTTGTTCATCCTTCTCTTCTTCTAAATCCTACACCTCAACTATGTCATGGGAATGATTTGATCTAACCAAACACAAGTTTGTCCTCTATGGGTTTTCTCTACTACATTTTATCAATTGGTGACTTGGTTCAAGAAACATTGATAAAATCCAGAAAATTTTCCTTTTTGTACTTATAGTATTCTATAGGAAAGTAAATTTAGTCAAGAAACTTTATGTTGTAAATCTGAATGGTTCTAAAATGAATGTGAGAACCAAGTAAACAAATTACCATGATACCAACATATCTACGAACCACTTCCTCATTGCATAGAATGATCCAACCAGGTACATGATAGAACACTATGAAATAGTATAGAATTGTATGGTCATGCTAAATCATGGTATAAGAAAAGAGGATAGGATTTCCTATTTGTAGTGGTTCAATACAACAATGCATCTTTAAGACATAAAAGGAACTATATGGTAATCCATCCTCATCACCGGGTATTACCCACATGACAAGCATATAATATATGGATGAGAGGTGCATATTCCTAAGAATTTAACATTTATACCTTATATCATTTGTCTACTATCACTATTGTATGGCGATACAAAATTCATGGAAGAGGGTAACCAACTCGTGAGGCATTAAAAGCCAAATTGATTAAACTCCATCTCAAAAGGAAAAACCTACCTATTGATAATGGAGTTGGTTCAAGTCATCATTGTATAGTGGGAAATTGTAACATACTAGGTCTCAAACCCTACCCTAGAAGTTTGATCTTTTGGACTTAGCCAAACAAGGTTTAGTATAACCCTATTGAGATGATACATGAACAAATCACCCTAATGTAACCCAATGTTCTCACATTAGATTTTGACCAATAATGTAACATAAAATGTGTCACAAGTATTATATAGAGAGTAACATAATAAATCATGCTTAATAATCATATATGACTCATATGGAGATAATAAGAATATAATTGGTTGAATAATGAACTAATGGGCCACTAATCGGCCATATGATCTCATAAAAAGAAGTCCTAAAAGTGAAATCTAAGTTAAAAATTATGTTCCTTGGGTTCCAATTACCTTGGGAGTCAAGTTTCACATTATTCACATAATAATAATTAATTTAATTCAAAATGGAAAAGAAGATGTGTGTTTTCCCCAAAATATCAAATAAAATAATAAATGACTCAAAAAGAAGAAACTTATCTTGGATTCATAATCTACATAACAAATATAGTCTTAGGTTCATCAAATGTGGAGAAAGTTTGCTTAAAAGGTGAAATCAGAAGAGAGAAAGTGTGTAGAATCTTCAAAATATTAAATAAATAAATAAATAACTCCAACATGTAAAATTGATAGAAAATTCATGTCCAATACATTAAATATGACTTGTGGGTGAAGTTTCATAAAATTTGGAGAATCTTAAAGTCATTAATGCATGAGGAAAGAGAAAATAGGATTTGGTTTATTTAATACATCACAAGTTCCCAAAAGGGAAATCTAATTTCAAAATCAGAATCTATATGCCTTAATTGGTCTAGGTGCAAAATTTCATAAAATATGTTTGGACCCTCAATTTGTGTAGGAAAGAGAATGATATTATAAATCAATAAATTTCCTATTTGAATAAGTTTTCTTGGTTTAATTCATGTCACTCTAATTTTCTTTACTTGCCAAATCAGGCCATTTCTGAACCGTAGGATCAAAATCAAATGAGAGATGTCTTATGCCCTATCTTCTACTCTGAGACGGCCGTGTGAATAGTATTCGTGAGTTCCCTCTTCCCAAATTTTCTCGCATCTCTCATTGATTCCCTCCGATTTTACCACGTTAAGTTTTATCTTTTCCCTCCTCATCGGTTGACCCCATATATACCAGGGTTTGGGGTGTTATCACTCCCTTCAGAACTCGTCACCTTTCCTCCCCTGTTCATGCCCTATTTCTGCCCTCTTTTCCTTCTCCTTGCCACCTCAGGCGATCGGACTACTGGGAACTAGTTCCCAGGCCTTCAATGGACCCACGTTCTTCATCTTCTGTTGTTGGATCGGTCTCAGAGGAGCCTGAGGATGATACCCCTACTCCGTTAGGTTTTTGGATATTGCGACAGGGTTGTCTCTGGGTTCCGATTCATCGGATGCCCTACAAATGACTCTAGTCGTCTCTGGAAGTTCTGCATGATCTTTGTCGTCTCGTTTTGGTTGGATTCAAGGTATATTATATTTTTCCCCAAATTGTGGTCCTCCTGTATGTGGTTTAGACTTGATAGAAATTAGGCTCTTATGTGGCCTTTCTCTGCTCGCCTTCGTCGCGATTGGTTCCGCCAAGATATTTTGATCATCTTTGTGTTTGTCCTATGGTCGAAGCTTGATGGATGTATTGATTTGGTTCTCATCTCAGGGTACTGGTGTGCTCTGGTCTTCCATTGTAAAGACCTAAACAATAAAGAAGTCAACAGTTGTTGCTTTCACAAATTGCCCTCTTTTGTTACTTTGTTTCTTTGTTTTTTTTTGTATAAGGGCAAATTCATCTTTTACCTCTATTGTTGGAGTTTCTATTTTTCATAAGCAAGCTTGCTTTGCTTTTGGTAGGGCTGGCTGAGTTGTTCATTTCTAAGTGGGCCACTCAGCAATTTGACCATTTACTAGATTATGATTGGTGACGTGAATTTCTGGAATTATTTGATTGGTCAAATTTTCAAAAATCCATAGTAAATTATTTATAGCTCAGAAAAATAAAATAAAATATGTTCTAAAATCACAAATACAAGGGCTATCTAATGGTACTGGTTTTGTCACTCGAGTGTAATCTAAAAAATATGTTATTTTAATGAATTTACCTAAATAGTTAATAACTTGTAAATTTCATAACTAAATATATATATATAAGTCACAAAAATATGATAAATTATGTTATGGACTTGGAAGTAATGGGGAAAAGGAGGAGGCGGTCTAGGCTAATGTCTCTCTCACATTCCCTTCATATCTCACAAGATGGGGTTTGTTTTGTGAGTCACATATCTGGTAATCATCCCAGCTTCATTGGATCTAGGGGGACACCTCAATGGCGTGTTGCTCCTCCATTTTCGGATGGTGAGGACGAACAGGTAGCATTGGACCCAACAACAAGGTGCCACGCAACCCGTCAAAGAAATTGGGTGTCTGATAGGGTAATTGGATCAAACTATGCCCTTATAACTATATGCTACAATGATCTTTCAAATGAAATTTCACAACTTCACACTCTTGTATCTTCTGGCACGAAAATCCAATTTATCTGAAATTTGAACCATGGTTTCATCATCACCTAAAGCCTCTTATTAACAAGTTTAAAAACTAGAAATATACCATGTGGCTATCTAATTTAATTCCTCAAATAACCTCATAAATAAGTTTATAGACCTTAAAGAAAGTTCAATTAATCCTCAAATCTTGATCAATAACCTCAAAATACTTTGTACGATCCTCATAACTGTAGGGTGCATCAATTGACCCCTCAAGCTCATTGCGACTACTCAATGGACCTCTTGGTCTTGTAAGTACAAAAATCATTTAACCAACCCATTCATCATGTTTGAACATGATTAATGTTCTAATAATCAATTCGGTATCTGGTTACTTCTTTTGTTTTTAGTGAAAAGAAACAATAATTGAAAATCAATTCCCCTATTTGGTATCAATCCTCCAAATGGTACATATGATCTTAAAATTCTATATTACTTATCAAAACCCTAAAACCTGGGTAATCACAAAAAGTATAGATAGAATTTTACAATGTTGCCATCACACAATGGAAAACACAAACATATAAACATCCACTTCAAAGTGGGAACATATCATTATATAAGACACACATGCATCAAGGCACCATACAAGAGTCAAGAGAATATCTAAGATTATCACAAACAAGATAGTTCACAAGAACCATGATTTCAAAAGATAAGATCAATGTGTATAGACTATTGTCCATAGGACCAACAGAAAGATAATTTAAGTTAATTTCTTAACCATAGATGAATAGGAGATACAACATACCTCACTTTAGAGTCTATACAAGACCGATATACTTTTAGATCCAAGTCTAGGCTTCCAAAGCACCTATTTTGAATATATATAGAATTAGGGTTAGGTTTTCATTAATTATTCAAAACCCTAAAAATTACCTTTTCTTTATATGCAATTTAGGTTATAAAAACCATGCCATTTTTAGGTTGCCTTTTTCTGCGAACCTTGGATATGGAGGGAGTCGTCTGCTATCTCCAATCGGCATCCAAGGGGTTTAGAGAAGATGGAAACAAAATCATCGGAGAGGCGAGTTTAGTCTGATTATTCATCCATCCTCACCAGCTGTCCGACATCGGCCCTTCACCCCATGAGTCCAAGTTACCTTTGGTCATAGAGAGCAGGAGTAGGCCGGAGACAGTGTCCTCGCACGAAGGTGAGCCTGCGGTGGTGGAGTCTTGGAGGCGTTGCCGGACTCCCAAGCAGATGGAGGCCCCGATGCCTACTCGCCTACTTTCTCACCATCAGGTTCAAGCACGAAGGCAACGAGAGCACTCTCGCATGAAGGGCTACGCATGACACCGATCCCTGGAGAAGAAGGAAGGGAAACCTCATCTCAAAATAGAGCCGCATATCAAGGCCACATCAAGTTTCTTGAGCACGGCAGTGCACAACAAGACCAGCCGAAAATAAAGTAGGAAGTCCAGAGAAGGTCTTGGAGGTAGAAGGTCATGGTGAGGAGCAGGCTTTAGAGATGGACCTCGGCGCCGTAGTCCATGGTCACGACGGTGACTCTCGCCCAAAGGAGCAAATAAGCAGAGCCATGAGGGTGGAGATCTGGAGGCGTTGATCTCCCTTGCAGTGGTCGGAGGAGGTGATGACACAATGGCCAGAGCCTTCTCCATTGATCCAAGGTGCGGCGGCGGCTGCGAAGTTGAGTCCCGCGGACTCGCGGATCGTATAGAGCACGAGAGCGAGGAGAGAAAGGAGAAAGAACGGGGGTAAACCCCTGTTTAGTTACCTAAAACCAGGAGATGAACCGGCCCAGCAAGCAAAGGATGTGCGCCAGCCATAAGGCCATGTGGCAGTGCACAATTGGCCACAAAAAGGTAATTATTGCAGTTAATTCACAGATCTTGTATAATTCATAGCAATTGGCTCGATGATCAGAAAAATACATATAATACACCGAAATTCTCAGAAAAATGAGTAGAACACAATGAAAGCATAATATCAGGCTTTTGAAGAACTAATAATAGTGATATCATGTAAGATTTGTAATGCTCATTTCATACATAATAAATATCAAATGATGATATAAAATTATGGAAAAATGTCAGTAAGTCTATAATCATGTTTATAGTTCATATGATGTCAGATATGGTCATGTTGAGGGATGAAAGCCTATAATTTGATTAATATGGCTAATTAGGGCTAATAACACTAAATATAATGCAATTAACACATGCATGCCCAATAAATGATGAGATTTACAAAAAAAACCTCATATCTGTAACTGGAAGAATATATATATATATATATATATATATATATATATATATATATATATATATATATATATATATATATATATGAGATCAGTTTTGTACACGAAATCCATGTTACATGAGGATGACCCTTAATACACATGATGTAACCCTAATATGGTTAATGAAAGTGACATAATGTTAAATATGTTCACATATTAATGTGACATATGAGTATATCCAGTTGATGAACTATAATATGGAATATGACATCAGTAAGATAAATTCTAAGACAAGAATCCAAGTAATGATGAGAATATCCTAATGAGTTAAGAAAACCCTAAAATGAACACGAATAGGGTTAAGATGATCAGAATCTAATGCTAGTATATGATTTTGTTATTAATCGGGTGCTGACCAGTTTGTCTAGATGATCAAAGATATCTATGAATCTCTGAAATCAGGTACGTGGGATTTATTAAGTATAAGACTAGTTTTCTGGTTGCCTATGATATGTAATATCTTGAATGCTCATATTTGGATATGATTGCTTGGTTGAACTAGTATGAGTTATACTTCGCCAAATCTAATAGAACATAAATGAGTATGATGGGTTGTAGCTACTAGAGCACATAGCCTGGTGTGGATGTATGTTGCCAAACATGGATGTATGATTCCTTGGCCCATGTTAGATGTATGATGATACTATATTTCCCACACTAGATGTAAGTCAAGTGCAAGTATGTGTAGTACAACCGCATCAAAGTGAATGCAATAAAAGGAATGTTTACATGTTTATCGCTTTAAACAATGTTTTCCTTTAATCTTTCTTTCTCAAGTTATTTCAATTATGCAAACATATTAGTATGTATCCTTCTACCCACGTGCACAACACCTTATGTGTTGATTCGTTGTTTCATGTATGTTTTAGGTTCAGAGATAGCATGGGAGGAAAAAGATGGGAGTGAGCAGTTGTTCAAGTTGTACCTATTGTGTTAAGATCCTAGCATACATGCTCATACTTGTGTAAAATTTTCATTCAATATGTAACTGTAAATCATTTTGTAATAATTCATATTGTATAAATATGCATGTTGAATGTTGAATATGTTATGGTTGTATGTTCATGTATGTGTATTATGATTCTGCATCGCTTTCTGATATGATTGGATGATGTTTTCAGATTCTAACATCTCATTCCCAATAGGGTTTGGGACATCACACTTTTCTACTTGCCTCTACATTAAACATGTTAGGTGATTCAGTAGCACTAGAGTAGTGTAAATTACATTAGTTTTGGGGAAGAATTCCCCTATTATTTATTGAGGAGAGTGGAGGTATCCCATTCTCTATAAGTGAGTTTGATAGTATTCCATTCTCAATTTTATATATTTGGGAGATTGGCAGTATTCCTTTCTCTATCAGGTTTCAAGTTTATGAGACTTGACTGCCTTTGTGTTTATATTGTTCTAGGGCTATGTTTATCTCACATGCATGCAGGATATTGATGATGATTGTGGGGGTATGTGCCCTACTTGTGCTTCATTTCCCACCATGGTAGTTGATGTATATATATATGGCACAATCTTTTATTTGTTTAATGGAAAGTATCACTCTTATTGTGATCTTTTCTCTTGATATCCTCTTGGGTAGTACTTTTCTTTTCTATTGGAATCCTTTTATACTTGATGTCCTTTATTCTTTTAAATTTCTCAATTTCCTCTTTAGTATGCACATACCAGCCTTTGTTGATGTCTTTTGTTTTCCTCTTCTTATTGGGGTATGCTTCCAACCCTAGGTGAAGGATATGGAGGACTTGTCATAAATATGTGGACCTAGCTTAAGGAGTTAAATCTTGGAGGCAAAGTTTTTATGGTTTAGACTTCCCTCTACCGTAGATCCTTATGTGGTATCATACATGTAAACCCTATTTGAGAGATTTTGATTTACTTTTGTAATCTTGTTGAGAATTTGAATATAGTCATTATTTTCTTCCGTTGTTTCACTATTGGTCTTTTGTATACCATATAAATAAAGATTTGGAAATTTTACACCCAATTCAACAAACCATTTGAGTATGTTGGGAATGGAGGTTTGATTTTTCAAATTTTTAGTAAAGGGATGATTTCACTCTTTTACAGCATGGTATCAAAGCCCATGGTAGTTGGAATCTGACTATTTCAAATTTGTCTCCCTAACTAGAACCATTACCTTGCAAAGTTGCCCTCTAGGTGAGATGTTCACCCTAGAATTGATTTGTTGGCTAAATGGACATCATTTAATCCCTTTGTTTTGATAATGACAAACATTTCATTCTTGTGGATCTAACGTGCTACTTGAGTGTTGTAGGAACTAGGTGTATGACACAACTTTGGAAGATCTATATGCTAAAAATGCTTTAATTTCATGATGGTAATCAAATGTGAAAACTTGTACAAGTATATAATGTACAAGTACTTAGATATCATGTAAATCAAGCGTTTAGATCTTCCCTAACCAATCACAACACTTCGATAGGTCATACCCTACAATAGTGTCACAATTGCACACTGATACACACACTTAGTACATAGTTCAAAACATTGAAACAGAGTCATTCTCAATTGACAAATTTCTCGACCGAGACACTCTTGGTCGACAAACTCCTCGATTGAGAATTGACCCAAATAGCCGTTAGACCCAGCAGCCAAGGTGGTTGGAAGTTGGAATCGAATGTTATATACACTTGCTCTAGACCATCCCTCGGTTGACAAAGTCTTCGACCGACTGATGTCTCGGTCGACAATTTCTCCACTGAGAAGAACTCTGTCTGCAGTTTTCAGAATTAATAAACTAGTCATTGCTAAAGCAATTAGTGGATACCTAACAACTATTTGAGCACTTAGAACCCCCTAGAAAGTGTCTAGAACGTCCTTAATAACTCATAGGCCAATCCTATAAATAGGACATGCCTTAGGACACCCAAAACACATTTTGTGCAATACTTGAGCATACATACTTGCAATTGGCAATCCATTCTTGTGAGCAATTGAGCTACTCCAACATTTTCTATTCATTTCCATTGCTCCAATTTTGTGTCCTATAGGCTAGCATCTCCTACCCACTGCACTTACATTTTCATACACATTGGTTAGGAGATCAAAATGCTTGATATAGGAAATCAAGCCTTTTGCTACAACGGTAATTGTAATTTCCATTTTCCTTTCCTGCTCCTTCTTATCTATTTTGATTTCTCCTTGCTACTCCTAGGTTGGAGGTTGTGGATTGGAGAGGGTTTATATTCTCAGGTGGAGAAGGGTCTTCTCAGAGGAGAAGGTGGACTTTGGACTACTTTTAGAAGGTCTCAACGGGAAGCTACTTCAAGGAGGAAGGCTACTTCAAGGGGGAGCTTGAAGTAACTTCAAGTGAAGGTTGCTTCAAAGTTGGTGAGACGACTTCGGGGTGAAGGATGCCCAAAGCATTTGGGAAGGTAGTTGTATTTTATGTAACATCCTTGCGAGGTAATAAAATATAGGTGCTTTCAAATCCCAATTGGAAACAATTGGGTAGTGGACTGACTCCCTTAGTATTTGCTAAGGGTGGAACCACTCTAAACCATGTGTCCCCTTGTTTAATCTTTTGTGGTTGATTGTTTGAGTTGAATTATTGTTAAAATATTTATAAAACTCTATTCACCCCCCCTCTAGTGGTTTTCATTTGGTATTAGAGCAGGCGTCAAGGAGCTCTAATCGAGTCTTGAAGAATGGAGGGTGGTGGTGTCTACAACCGCAAGCAAAGGAGAAGCTTGGACTAATCTTCAATAAGTTGTAATTGGTGCTTAGGAACAAGACACACAACACCTAGCTGTCCATCAAGGTTGAAGAAGGAGGATGTGCATAAAGAATGCCTTATTGTTACAATAAGTGAAGAAGAAGAAGAGGTAAGCCTTTTTATTTATCTAAAGAAGAGTTAATTGCTAACCTTCAAGAGACACATGATAAGTATATTGAGTGCAAGAAGAAATTAAAGAAATCTAATAAAGCAAATGATGAGTTACATGCTAAACTTCTTGCTCTCACGTCTGAAAATGAAAATTTGTATGCTAAATTAAATGATCTTGGATTTGAAAAGGATAGTATTATTTCTAAAAATAGTACTTTGAAATCATCTCTAAGTGATTGTAATGTGAAGATTTTTACTCTTGAAAGAGATTATGATATTCTTTCTCAAGAAAAGGATGGAATGCTTGTAAAGTTAAATGATTTTCAAACTCAACCTATCCTATGCACTCATCTAGATTATGATACTATTGTGAAAGAAAGAGATTCTTTATTATCTAATCTAGATCAAGCAAAGTTAGATATCAAAAAGAGAATGGATGAGATTGCTAAGTTACAAAGGAAATTAGTAGCTTGAGAAACAATGATGTTCTTGATGAGATTCTGAAAAAATCTTCTAGTTATAATGGAAGGAGAGGACTAGGTTACAAGCCTAAAGGAAAATCCTATCAAAAACCTAGTGGGGGAAGGACACAAGTGCCAAAGACTCAATCTATGTATGTACCTAAAGGCAAGTATACATATGTACCCAAGAACAATCTAGATCAAACTCTTAAAAAGAGAAATAAGATTGATTCTATATGTTGCCATTATTCTTTGCGTCTTGGAAATTATTCCTTCTTATGTCCTTTCAAGAAAAAGGATGCTGAGTTGGTATGGGTCCCGAAACCCCCAAACTAAATGAATGAATTAAGTTGAGATATGACAAAAGAATCTAATTTATATCTTTATGTCTATCTCAACTTAACATAATGGGATAACGAATTGATCCAAGAAATTAAAATTTCTAACTTGAAAATATACATTTTTAAATAAACCTACAGAGACACATTTTTAATAACTTGTTTGGGTTCCCAAAACCTAGAAATTTAAAAATGATTAGTTGACATTTGATCTAAATGTTACTTTGATATTTAAATGTTTTTATCTCAACTAAAATGAGCATTAAATTTCATGATTCTATTAAATTGATCTATGAAAATAATTATTGAAAATAGTACAGAAACAATCTCTGTCGAGAAATTGTCGACCGAGACAATGTCGATCGAGAAATTAGTCGACTGATAGGGTTTCTACCTTAAATCTGTATTTTTCTGGGGAAATGGTAACATTTTCGGTCGAGAAAGTTTTCGACCGAGACAATGTCAGTCGAGAACTTTGTCGACCGAGTGAAACTCTGACAGAACTGTCTAATAAAAACAAGACACTTCAATTGCAATCAACCTAAGTATGTAATGAACTTTACATATTCTTGTGCTTTAAGTATTTGATTGATACTAATCAAAAGAAATAGAAAACTTGATGATTGGATAAGAAAATTAGTAGAATAAGAAACCTTGCTTAGAACAAAGAATTACTTTGTATCTAAGAAAATCAAAAGCAAGATACTAAATTCATATATTGCTCGAAATTCTACTCAAAACTTGTTCTTAGGCTAATATTTTACATCATGATTACATCATGGTAACTTTTATTGCCATAATAAGTATTGCTTACAAGAACTAACAATATTAGAAATTCTACATATTTGGTGCAAACTAAATTGAAATTGCCATTTTGCAAGAAGACTAATCACTATGGATATCAATCAAATTCTTTCTTGCAAATAAGGATCTTAGAACATATTCTAAAAAATTTCATTAGAATAAATTACAACTCTTGGAGACCACTTTTTTAGTCAAGACGTATTGAACTTTTGCATAATGATTTGTTGAATGAAGGTATATCTTTATGGATATGAAACTCTTATTAAACATATTGCCAAAGTACTATATGAAAAATGATCTTGAACATTTATTAAACATGTTCATGGTTTGTCTTAAATTGAAAATCCATGAACCATGATTAATCAAGAAAATCATATATTTGCCTCATGAAATTACATGGTTTGGCTTAAAACTAAAAATTATGAAACATGTTGATTTAATCAAGGAAATTACTATTTTAATCCACATGGATTAAAGTATTCCTTGATCTATCCATATAGAAACTATGTATATTGAAATTTGTTTTAAATGATCATTGTAATTATGGATATGCTTCTATTGTGATCATTGTGTTATGAATATGCCTTTACTGTTTTATCATGATCATTGTGTTCCATCTTTTACTTGGTTTGCCTAAAATAATCTTTGATCTATATATACAAACCATGAATGGATATTGTTTTCAAAATGATCATTGTGATTCAGCTTATTACATATAAAGATGATGTTATCATTGAAAATGCCATTTTGCATAAAAGTAAAACTCTATGGCACAAATGCATCTTGACATGATAGATAATGACTATCAAGAGCATGGCTTGTGTTATTCTGTGTAATACATGAATGATTTTTGATAGATGACACTATGGAAAGCTAAATAGTTTGTTTCTTAGAACAAGAATATTAATGTCTTATATAATTGCTTATTCTAAGAAAATCAATACAATCGTGATGCCTAAATTGTTTTTCAATTGGTAAATTCTTCAAAAGTGGCACTACTTCAAGCATTTCAATTTGATATGCATCAAGATATCTGGAGGCTTTATACCTCACATACTTAATCATAAATGAGTAAATAAATGAGAGTGCTTAAACTGTAAATCTGTAGAAAATGCCTCTCGGCCGAAATAAAGTGCGACCGAGGGGCGCCCAGGTCAAAATCAAGGTCGACCTAAAATAAGCTAGACCAAATGCTTATTTGTAAATCATTTTCTTGCACTCAATCTTAGTATATTGAAAACAAGATTTTAGTGCATAGCTCTCATAAAAGGTTAACTTATTATGATCTAATGCTTATTGTTACCTTAGAATTCTTAAATTGTCTTGATTATAAGATTAAGGGGGAGCTCACAAAAACTATCTTAACTATAAGATTAAGCAGGAGTTTACAAAACTATGTAAACATCATAAAGAAAATTTGAAGCTAGTTATGACCTTAGTATCTTTAAATATACTCATGAGCTTAAAGGATTCTCATGTCATTTTTAGGGCTTAACATCCCTTGTAAAATGGATGAGAAATCAAAACACATATGCCATGAATCTTAAAGGATCTCATGTCATTTCAAGGCTTAACATCCTTTGCAAATGATTGAGAAATACATTGTGGCTAAATTTGACAACACGTGGTTTGTATTCATATTAATACCTTGCTTTTAAATAGTGAATATCTTCTTAAGGGGGAGCATAGCAATAAAATTAAAAGGGGAATAATAAAAGTCATACTTAATGATTTGATGGTTATTTTTTTAAGGGGAGAACAAATTAAGGGGGAGTTTTAAGACATGATTTTAACGACTATCTTTTTGAGTTTCATATTCTATTGGCTTTACATTAAAAGTTGCTATATTCCCTAAGAGTTGGACTTTATGTTCCATATTTCTTTGGGAATAATAAGCACACATTCCATAAACAAGAGAAGGAATACACAAGTTAAATCTCTGGTATGAAATTCAAATCATTTTAAGATTATTTGATTTATATTTTGGAAATATTTGTCATCTTCAAAAAGGGAGAGATTGTTGGCTAAATGGACATTATTTAATCCCTTTGTTTTGATAATGACAAACATTTTATTCTTGTGGATCTAACGTGTTACTTGAGTGTTGCAGGAACTAGGTGGATGACACAACTTTGGAAGATCTATATGCTCAAAATGCTTTAATTTCATGATTGTAATCAAATGTGAAAACTTGTACAAGAATATAATGTACAAGTACTTAGATATCATGAAAATCAAGTGTTTAGATCTTCCCTAGCCAATCACAACAATTAGATAGGTCATCCCCTACAATAGTGTCACAAATGCACACTGATACACACACTTAGTACATAGTTCAAAACATTGAAACAGAGTCATTCTCGGTCAACAAACTTCTCGACCGAGACACTCTCAGTCGACAAACTCCTCGACTGCGAATTGACCCAAATAGCTGTTAGACCCAGCAGACAAGGTGGTTGGAAGTTGGAATCGAACATTATATACACTTGCTCCAAACCATCCCTCGGTCGACAAAGTCTTTCACCGACTGATGTCTTGATCGACAATTTCTCGACTGAGAAGAACTCTGTCTACAGTTTTCAGAATTAATAAACTAGCCATTGCTAAAGCAATTAGTGGATACCTAACAACTAGTTGAGCACTTAGAACCCCCTAGAAAGTGTCTAGAACGTCCTTAAGCACTCATAGGCCATTCCTATAAATAGGACATGCCTTAGGACACCCAAAACACATTTTGTGCAATACTTGAGCATATATACTTGCAATTGGCAATCCATTCTTATGAGCAATTGAGCAACTCTAACATTTTCTATTCATTTCCTTTGCTCCAATTTCGTGTCCTATAGGCTAGCATCTCCTACCCACTGCACTTACACTTTCATACACATTGGTTAGGAGATCAAAATGCTTGATATAGGAAATCAAGCCTTGTGCTACAACAGTAATTGTAATTTCCATTTTCCTTTCTTGTTCCTTCTTATCTATTTTGTACTCTCCTTGCTACTCCTAGGTTGGAGGCTGCGGATTGGAGAGGGTTTATCTTCTCAGGTGGAGAAGGGTCTTCTCGTAGGAGAAGGTGGACTTTGTACTACTTCTTGAAGGTCTCAACGGGAAGCTACTTCAAGGAGGAAGGCTACTTCAAGGGGGATCTTGAAGTTACTTCAAGTGAAGGATGCTTCAAAGTTGGTGAGATGACTTTGGGGTGAAGGTTGTCCAAAGGGTTTGGGAAGGTAGTTGTATTTTATGTAACATCCTTGCGAGGTAATAAAATACAGGTGCTTCCAAATCCCAATTGGAAACAATTGGGTAGTGGACTGACTCCCTTAGTATTTTCTAAGGGTGGAACCACTCTAAACCCTGTGTCCCCTTGTCTAATATTTTGTGGTTGATTGTTTGAGTTGAATTATTGTTAAAATATTTATAAAACCATATTCACCCCCCTCTAGTGGTTTTCATGATCTACATTAAATATGTGATGAGGTTTTAGGAGATCTTATCCTATCATATAGATTGATTATGTTTTGTATCTCTTGATGCTATTAGGTTTGACTTGAGGTTGTAATTAGGTTATGAGGAAGTAGTAGGTCAAGGAGACCTTGATATGGATAAATTGTGACTTGGTTTTTGTATTGATTCTGTCGGCATGTTTGTCTTACATTGTAAGTTTTTCACAAATAAAAATTATTTTCATTATACTACAATATATAAAAAAACATTTATCAAATTTTCTTGATGATTTTCTTGAACTAAGTCACAATGAAGATTTTTAGAAGTTTTGGTAGCAAAACCCTAAACCTAGTGGTAACCCTAGTTCTGACTTTGGAGTTGTAGTTTGGATTGGTATAAAGGTGTAGTTGACCTACCCAATGACTTTTTTGTTGTTTGTTGGGGTTAATAGGTTAGAGACACAAGGACCTAAAGATCAACCCTAGTTGGTTCTGACTTTTAGATGGATACATGGATAACATAAATCTTTAAAACATTCACAACTAAAAGATATATGGGTAACCCCAAATGATGTTTAGTTTGACTTGTTAGGTGAAGTGTTTTAAGGGGTGGAGAGTAGTTGGTTGTTTCATGTTTGATCAGTAGATTTTGAGGACGAAATCCTTTTAAGGGGTGGAGTGTTGTAACATACTAGGTCTCGAACCCTACCCTAGAAGTTTGATCTTTTTTACTTAGCCAAACAAGGTTTAGTATAACCCTAATAAGATAATACATGAACAAATCACCCTAATGTAACCCAATGTTCTCACATTAGATTTAGACCAATAATGTAACATAAAATGTGTCACAAGTATTATATAGAGAGTAACAAAAAAATCATGCTTAATAATCATATATGAATAATTTGGAGATAATAAGAATATAATTGGTTGAATAATGAAATAATGGGCCACTAATGGGCTATATGACATATCTCATAAAAAGAAGTCCCAAAAGTGAAATCTAACTTAAAAATCATGTTCCTTGGATCCCAATTACCTTAGGAGTCAAGTTTCACATTAATAACATGATAATAATTAATTTAATTCAAATTGGAAAAAAAGATGTGTGTTTCCCCCCAAAATATTAAATAAAATAATAAATGACTCTAAAAGAGGAAAATAATCTTTGATTTATAATCTACGTAATAAATATAGCTTTTGTGTGAATTTTCATCCAATTTGGAGAAAGTTTTCTTAAAAGGTGAAATTAGGAGAGAGAAAGTGTATAGAACCTTCAAAATATTAAATAAATGAACAATAAACTCCAACATGTAAAATTGATGGGAAATTTGTGTCCAATACATTAAATATGACTTGTGGGTGAAGTTTCATAAAATTTGGAGAATCTAAAAGTCATTAATGCATGAGGAAAGAAAAAAATAGGATTTGGTTTATTTAATACATCACAAGTTCCCAAAAGGAAAATCTAATTTCAAAATTGGAATCTATATGCCTTAATTGGTCTAGGTGCAAAGTTTCATAATTTTTAAATATGTTTGGATCCTCAATTTGTGTAGGAAAGAGAATGATATTATAAATCAATAAGTTTCCTATTTGAATAAGGTTTCTTGGTTTAATTCATGTCACGCCAGTTTTCTTTACATGCCAAATCGAGCCGTTTCAGAACCGTTGGATCAAAATTGAACAAGAGTTGTCTTATCCCCTAACTTTCGCTCTGAGACGACTGTGTGAATAGTACTTGCGAGTTCCCTCTTCCCCAATTTTTCTAGCATCTGTCTCATCTCTCACTGATTCCCTCTGGTTTCACCATGCCCAGTTTTCTCTTTTCCCTCCTAATCAGTTGACCCCATATATACTAGGTTTTGGGGCACAATCTCTCCCTTCACAACTCGCCGCCTTTCCTCCCCTGTTCATGCCCTATTTCCGCCCTCTTTTCCTTCTCCTTGCTTCAAGGCGATCAGACTATTGGAAACTGGTTCCCAGACCTTCAATGAACCCACGTTCTTCATCTCATGTCATTGGATCGGTCTCAGAGGAGCCCGAGGATGATACCCCTACTCCATCAGGTTTTTGGATGCTGCCACAGGGTTGTCTCTGGGTTCCCGTTCATCAGATGCCCTGCAAATGACTTCGGTCGTCTCTAGAAGTTCTGCATGATCTTCGACATCTCATTTTGGTTGATTATAAGGTATACTGGAGTCTTCCCCAAATTGTGGTCCTCCTATATGTGTTTTAGCCTTGATATCAATTAGACATTTATGTGGCCTTTCTCTGCTCGCCTTCGTCGTGATTGGTTTCGCTAAGACATCCTGATCATCTTTGTGTTTGTCCTATGGCTGAAGCTTGATGGATGTATTGATTTGGTTCTCGTCTCGGGGTACTGGTGTGCTCTGATCTTCCATTATGAAGACCTGAACAATGAAGAAGACAACATTCATCGCTTTCACAAATTGCCCTCTTATGTTCCTTTGTTTCTTTTTTTTATAAGGGAAAAATTATCTTTTACCTCTATTGTTGGAGTTTCTATTCCACATAAACAAGCTTTCTTGCTTTCGACAGGGCCAACTAAGTTTCTCAGTTTTGAGTGGGCCAACTCAGCAAGTTGACCACTTACTAGATTATGATTGGTAACACAAATTTTTGGAATTATTTGATTGGTCGAATTTTCAAAAATCCATAGCAAAATTATTTATAGATAAGAAAAATAAAATAAAATATGTTCTAAAATCACAAATATAAGGGCTATCTAATGGTGTCAGTTTTGTTGCTCAAATCTAATCTTGAAAATATGTGATTTTAATGAATTTACCTAAATAGTTAATAACTTGTAAAATTCATAACTAAATATATATAAGTCGGAAAAATATAATAAAATATGTTTTGGAATCAGAAAAAGGTAACCTAAAATATGGCATGGTTTTGATAACTTAAACCACATATAAAGTAAAAGGTAATTTTTAGGGTTTTGAATAGTTAATGAAAACCTAGCCCTTATTCTATATATATTCATAATAGGTGCTTTGGAAGCCTAGACTTGGATCTACAAGTATCTTGGTCTTGTATAGACTCTAAAGTGAGGTATTTTATATCTCCTATTCATCTATGATTAAGCAATTAGCCTAAATTATCTTTCTCTTGGTCCTATGGACAATAGCCTATACAGATTGCTCTTATCTTTTGAAATCATAGTTCTTGTGAACTATCTTGTTTGTGGTAATATTGGATATTCTCTTGACTCTTATCTTGTGCCTTGGTACATGTTGGTCTTATATAATGATATGTGCCCACTTTGAAGTGGATTTTTATATGTTTGTGTTGTCCATTGTGTGATGGAAACATTGTACAATTCTGACTATACTTTTCTACTTGCCTCTACATTAAACATGCTATGTGATTCGGTACCACTAGAGTAGTGTAAGTTACATTGATTTTGGGGTAGAATTCCCCTATTATTTATTGTGGAGAGTGGCAATATCCCATACTCTATACCCGACTTTGGTAGTATTCCATTCTTAATTTTATATATTTGGGAGATTGGCAGTATTCCTTTCTCTATTAGGTTAGAAGTTTATGAGACTTGGCCGCCTTTGTGTTTATATTATTCTAGGGCTATGTTTATCTCACATGCATGTAGGATATTTATGATGATTGTGGGGTATGTACCGTACTCATGCTTCATTTCCCACAATGGTAGTGGATGTATTTATATATGGCACATTCTTTTATTTGTTTTATGGCAAGTATCACTCTTATTGTGATCTTTTCTCTTGATACCCACTTGGGTGGTACTTTTGTTTTCTATGGGAAGCCTTTTATACTTGATGTCCTTTATTCTTTTAAATTTCTCAATTTCCTCTGTAGTATGCACATACCAGCCTTTGTTGATGTCTTTTGTTTTTCTCTTCTTGTTGGGAACCCTAGGTGAAGTATATGGAGGACTTGGCATAAAGATATGGACCTAGCTTAAGGAATTAAAGCTTAGAGACAAAGTTGTTATGTTTTAGACTTCCCTCTACTGTAGATCCCTATGTGGTATCATACATGTAAACCCTATGTGGGAGATTTTGATTTACTTTTGTAATCTTGTTGAGAATTTAAATATAGTCAGTATTTTCTTCTGCTACTTCACTATTGGTCTTTTGTATACCATATAAATAAATATTTAAAAATTTTACACCCATTTCAGCATACCTTTTGAGTATGTTGGGAATGGAGGTTTGATTTTTCAATTTTTTAGTAAAGGGGTGATTTCACTCTTTTATAGGAATCATATCTAAATATAAATAAAAATAAAAATAAAAATATAGGAGTCTATGTTGACATGTTAAATTTTCATCCTTAAGGAGAACATTATTGAGAGAAATAAGTGGGCTAAGGCATATAGTATGTCGGAACATAGCTATATATGTTCATGATAGCCTACACTCCTTGTCACATATGGTAGTTGAGCTGAAGTTCACCATTATAAGGAAACATAGAATCTTCAATTGTAAGAGTCATGTTTTTTTTTGGTAGGATGGCTGAGGCTACGTGAAAAACCTCTGGAGAGGAGACTGGAAAGGCGATTGAGCGTCGTCGCCATCCTCCTTGAAAGCAGATCTGGTAGGATAAGATCAATGAAGCTCATTCTGTCTTCCCCAAGATCCAAAAGGACTGGTCAGATATCAATAGTGCAAAATCAAAAAGAACTCCAGTGTCTCTCAACTGCACGGAAATCACAGTCAAAGAGGGTTGTATTGTATTTCCCAAAGCTGAAGCAACTAAAAATGCAGCTTGATGCCATCTATGCTTAGTGGGATATGTTGTTGACTTTGTTCCTGATCCACATCTCATTCATCAACATCTCCTCAATATCTAGAATCCTAATGGAATAGTAGAAGTTATGAACAAAAGTAATAGAATCCTCATTCTGCACTTTTTGAATCCTCTAAATTTGGAATATGCTTTGTAGCATGGTCCATGGTATGTATTGAAGAATCACATTGTTCTTTTTAAATGGCAACCTGAAATTCCTCTTTCAAAGATTGGTTTGAGAAATGTTCTGATCTAGATCAGACTATTTGATGTTCCTCTTAAACTATGGGATGATAGGATGTTCGAGCGTATAGGGTCATTCCTAGGCTTTCCTCTGAGTACAGATAGATGTAGTAAAGAATGCTCACAGCTTGAGTTTGTGACGATGCAAGTCTTGATGGATGCTTCATCGAAATTTCCTATTTTGGTGGGTCTGCAAAGTGATGAAGGTGAAACTATAGATATTGCAATAGAGTATGAATGGTTTCCATCTATATGTCGAAGATGCAAGCTATTTGGTCATGAAGACTTTTTGTGTTCTATTTCTTTGGATTTCATTACTAGTTCTTCTGGGAATTCTAATATAAATCCTCCTGTGAGTTTTACTACAGTTCCTTAATCTGAGCATGATATTCACACTTCAAGATCAATACCCTCCACACTAGTTCAGGTGTTTGGTGATTTGCTTTCTACTAGTAAGGAACCGACTAGTGAGATGGTCCCAACTTATAATTTTGCTAAGAAATTCCCTCCAATGGTTGTCTAAGATGGTTTCTAGAATCTCATATAGAGTGACGAATTCATATTTCTCTCCTATAGCTAGAACAAATGGTAATCTGAACTCGTCTGAAAAAATTATAGCTGACAGTACAACGGCCCAGGTATTTAAATGACTAATTGTAAGATTTCCTCTTGGAATGTCAGGGGCCTCTCAAAAAAAATCATAGGTGTCTAGGAGGAAGTGAGAAGATCTAACAACCAAATCATCATTCTTGTTGAAACAAAGGTCAGAAGGAAGAAAATGTCTACTATTTTCTCTAGGTTTTTCTTTGAATTCAATGTTATCTCTAATGTTGACTCACATTCTCTTGGGAGAATAGACATTCTATGTAAAGCCAATGAATGTAATGTTATCAAGCTTCTTGAGGTGGATCAACATATTCTTCTTGAGGTCACTATTGATGGTCAATCCTTTCTTGTCTCTGCCATTTATGGTCATAATGATGACTAAGACAGAGAGAGTCTTTGGGATTCTCTTGTTCATGTTGATAATCAGCATGAGAATCCTTGGATTATCCTTGGAGATTTCAATGTTGTAAGAAAAGATAATGAATGGTTGGGGAAGCTTCCCCCTTCCAGGAAATCTATGTCTGATTTTAAATCTTTTCTTCTTAATGGTGTTTTTTTTTAATGGAGGTTAAAGGCCCTTTTTTCTCTTGGGACAACCATCAAGATGGAGAATATTTTATCACTTCTAGGATTGATAGAGCTATATTTAATGTTAGCTTCTTATCCTTCTTTTTAAATTTTTCTGGAGAACTTGTTTCTAACACAATCATTGATCATAGGAAACTCGAGATTACTATTGGAGTTACTAGGCATTTTAAATCTCCTTTCCAGTTTATTAATGCCTGGTCTTATAAGAAGGATATTTCTGTTGTGGTTAAGGATTCTTGGGATTCAAATATCAAAGGTTTCTCCATGTTCAAAGTCTATAGGAAGTTTCAGCATATGAGAGAGAAACTAAAAAAATGGAAATGCTGGAGTTTGGTAATGTTAATGATAAAGTTGAAGTGTTGAAGTATAAAACATTATGAGCTCAATCTGAGGCTGACCTTAATCCTGTGGATCCTAGCCTTCAAGAGTCAGTACGCTTGCTCGGGAAGGATTTGGTCAAGGCTGAGAAGGCTGAAGAAAGTTTGCTTAGACAAAAATCAAGAATATAGTGGCTAAAAGAAGGGGATCAGAACTTAAAAAAAAATTATTCTTCCTTGAAAATGAGGTGTCAAAGGAATCTCATCAGAGGTATCTCTATCAATGGCAGCATGGATGATGATCCTTTTATTATGAAAGAGCATATTGTTGATTATTATTTCAATCTCTTTAATAATGGGTTCTCTTGTTCTAACATAAACCCCTTCAAATGGGCTGGAACAATGATGTTTGTTGATCAAAAACTCTCCTTGATTGCCAAAGTAACTCAAAAAGAAATTGATGATGTTGTTTCCGGTCTTAATCCGGGTAAGGCATCGGGACCTGATGCCTTTGATGCCTTTTTTATTCATGAAATTAGGTTTGTCATTGGGCCTAATATTTCATGTGTTGTCATGGAGTTTTTTTTAAGGGAAGTTTCTGAGAGAGGCGAACAACACCTTTATCACTCTTATCCCTAAAGTTTAGGATTCTACTAATATCAAAAATTGGCATCCTATCACCCTTTGTAATGTCGTTTACAAGATTATCTTGAGAATTATTGCTAGTAGGCTCCAACCTATCCTCCCTTCTATCATTAGACTCAACCAAAATTCCTTTGTTAAAGGTAGGAAAACTAAGGATGTCATCCTTCTTTCAAATGAAATCTTGCATGACTTCAATAGATCTTCTTGTGGGGGGAAATGTGTTTAAGGATTATATTTTGAAGGCTTATGATTATGTAAATTGGACCTTTCTTTTCTTTGTTCTGCATAAAGCGAGTTTCCCTTCTATTTGGTTTAATTGGATCTCTAAGATTTTCAACTCTACCTCTTATCAAGTGTTGTTTAATGGAGAGCCTACTAATTCCTTTAAACCATCTAATGGTATAAGGCAGGGTGACCTTGTAGCACCTTATCTTTTTGTTATTTTGATACAAACCTTTTCTATCATTATGGACCAAGTTGTTTGGGATAATCCTATCCAACCTCTTAAGGCTTCCAAAAACTTTGTTGTCTCTCGGTTAGTCTTTGCAGACGACCATATGATCTTTCTTTAAGAAAACACAGAGAATTCTCACAATATTATTAAAATTTTGGATTTCCTTGGCAAACTATCTGGGCTTAAGATGAATCCTTCCAAATGTGAGGTTATTTTTTGCAAGGAAGGTCCTTATAAAGTGATCAATAAAGTTCTCAATTTAAATATTGCTAAGGTGTCCACCATATATCTTAGTGTTCCTTTGGTGATTGGGAAGGTAAATAGGTCGGCCTGCTTTCCCCTTATTGACAAGTTGAAAACTAAATTGGAATGTTGGAAAGCTAAGTGTTTATCTATGGCAGGTAGACTGGAATTGGTTTAGTCTACTCTTAGTACTCTCTACTTGCATTGGTGCTTTTCTTTCCCTTTATCTAAATCTATGATGGAGGACATAGAGAAAATTTGTCATGATTTTCTATGGGGCAAAAGCGAGGATAAAGCTAATCTTCATCTTGTTAAGTGGTCAAAAGACACAAAACCAAAAAAGGAAGGTGGTCTCAGTATCAGGAAAACTGAAGACATTTCTCTTGCTTACTTTTGAATGCTTAGATGTTGCTAATAAAAAAGATTCTTTGTGGGTCAAGTGGGTAAATGAGAAGTATTTATTCAAGGCTTCAATCTGGAATGTATCTCTTAGTTCTAATATGTCATGGCTTTTTACCAAGATTCTCAATCATAGAAAGGTCATGCTTGATATCACATCTTTTAAAGTAGGGGATGGAAGCAGAATTAGAACCTGGTGGGATCCCTGGTCGCCTAATAAAATGTTTCTCAAAGATAATGTTGGTGAGGATGCTATCATCAAGCTTCGTTTTCCCTTGAGCTGCAATTTGAGTTCCATTATTGATAATGATGCTTTGAATGTGCCCAATTCCAGAAATCATTCGATTTTTTACATTCTGGTCCAAGTCCTAGCTGATTCTGTTATGTTCTGTGAGCATGAAAATCCTAAGCTCAAAATTGTCTGGAACTACATTAGAAGCCAGACTCCTGTGCAAGGGGTCTTTCAATGGATATGGGACATCAAAGCTCCGAATAGATATAAACTTCACATGTGGAAGGCTGCTCACAACAAGATACCAACTTCAGATTATGCAAGAAGAAGAGGTATTCAAACTCCATCTAGGTGCTTTCATTGCAAGTGTGATTAAGAGGATACCAATCACATTTTTTTCTCATGCCCCTTCTCTAGTTCAGTTTGGAGTAAATTCGATGAACTAGCTATAAAGACTCATTTGCCTTCTTCCTGGTCTGATATTATTCAAATTAAAGAAGAAAAGAGCAAGATCCTCCTTATGTATACTTATTATAATATCTGGAGGGAAAGAAATCGGAGGGTTCACGAAGATAAAGAAAGAACTTATAAGGCAGTTTGGGATGCTATTAAAGTCAATGTTGAAGCCCTATTCTACTGATTTTGTGTCTGATTTGATGAGCTCAGAGTTGTTTTTTGATTAGTTCTGGTTTAATCTGTTTTCAAAATTCTTGGTCTTCTTGGAAGTCTGAAGTTTTAGACTTGTGTTGAAGCACACCATATCCCCTTCATCTAGACCTGGTGACCATAGTGGTGATGACTATACTAGAGTTCCACCGTGCTTCCATGAGAGAGACAAGACATTTTGCCTCACTTGGTGCATCCTTTTGTTGTTTACAAAATTCACGTGCTTCTTAAGATTCTTTAAAATCAATGACCAATTATACTGATAATGTGTAATTTGACATTTCGATTTTCAGCTACATACAGGGTGGACAGATAAACTCAGTACGTGTTGTCTCACAGTTTTACTGGGTACAGTAATATGGGGATCATATTAACGATGGGTAAATTCGCTTCTGCTGTTTGTGCAACAAGCTGTAGGGAGAGCTCCAAGTACTGTGCATATATACTACGACACACCTAGAATCTGCCTAGCAATCAGGGTTTCAGAAGCTCATTTGGCGCCTTGTCGGGAGAAAAAAAAAAGAAGCTTCGGGTTCTCTTCATACTTTTGTCTACATGTCGTTGTTTTCTATATCCCTTTCCTTTCTAATCACTGTGCACTTCTACCATTCATGAGGAGGAAGGCAAAAGGCCATCTCCCCTGTTTGTGTTAAGCTTCCCAAAAGCTGCCCGCTCATATGTAGTACATGCACGTCGTCCAGACAGTAATAAATGCAACCAAATTTTGTCTGCCTCGCTCTAACAATTTCAATCAAATTACTTATAAAGTAAGAAAATGGTACTGTGAATTATGCAGTGGTACATAGTTTTGGTATCCCTGCAGACTTAAGGGAGGATACATTAGATAAACATTGAATGGCCAGTGAAATGTAAGCCCAGTGTGCATGCTGAACTTAAAATTGAACTCAACGTTGCTAGAATTACAATACTCAAAAAGCAAAAAAAAAAAAAAAAAATCGACAAGACTCAGATTTCGTTGAGTAGACTGAATTTGTAACATCAGTTAGATTTGAGAAGGAAAGCACGATTGGACACACCTAGAAGAATCTTTGACCCACAAATTGAATGAAAGGGGAAGGTTAATCAAACACCAGATCATAACCCTCGCATGCTTATCAACCCTTCACCTGGTACCACAAATCAGTTCTGATCAGACCATCAACTCATTCACCATGCTCAGGGGGAGAAAAGAAGACAAACAAGTAGCAAGTGCAGGTGACTGGTGCCGCATATGGCAGTTGTATACCCGCCATAAATATCCAGAGGTTGCTATATAATCAAAGGCTTAATCAATCACCTTTCTGTTAGCACGCATCAAACGGTTATGAATGGACTTCATGGTCACATCGATTGCCTGTCTCATTCTGGATTAATTGGAGACGATGTAATTGTCAATTAATACCCCAACGGCATGTTAATATGCAAGCATGCACAGTCCTTGAACGATATCAAATGCCGTGCTCATGGTGCTGTCCGTGGTGTTGCCCGTATCTCTGGCTGCAAGCTCCAGCAACCCATCCCGCCGATGAATTCGGAGGGCGCCCAAACGGTGGTCGACCACCTGTTCCTTCTGGTGAAGACGAGAAGTTGTGGGTAGTAGGATTAGAGGGCCCAAAGCATGTACTGGAGTAGTTCTGAGATAGTGGCTGCAGCGAGTTGCTGGAGCTGCCTGGCGGTGGGAGTACTCGTCCGATGTAATAGTCGCCAACCAGAGGTGGTGAGGCCTGGGGGCCTGGACCGCCCACATAGGTAGACTGCTGGTAAGGACCGATTCCCGGATGCGGCTGGTGAGTGGAGGGGGAGGTAGGGTAGAGATAATGAGACTGCGCGAGGGCCGGTGGAGTTGGAAGCTGATGTCTGGGGTATAGTGGTCGGAAGCTGTGAAGCCTCGGGTCTGAGCCGAGGGCGCTACTACCGCCGCCTTGCTGGAAGCAATTGGCACCAGGTGAAAGCATGGGTTGGGCTGTGGTGGCACCGAAACATAGATCTCTCAACCTGCATTTGGAAAAAAGAAAAAAAGATTGGTATCTCTAGAGATTTGTATATATATAGTGTTCATACTAAAAAATATATAGCAAGTGAAATGGCAAATTGTTTTATAGAACCAACTATACTATCATGAGATTCTGATGTATGTTGATCAAATAAAATCGATTTCGGACCCTATGTGATGTATTTGCATGATGGATATATATAATCAGTTATGATGGCTTAAAAACTAGATGAACTGTGACAAATTCATCTCGGAAATCTTAGTTCATTATATCAACATCCCAACTCCAGCATATCTCTGTTTGATTTCCGGAGTCGGTGGATTGTGAGTTGCATACCCCATTGGAGGCCCAGCTCCCGGAAGAGTATCAGTGCTGAACACGAGCTCGCGTGCACGGTTAAGGGTTTCAGTCTCCCTCTCTGATACAAATTGAGGATACCAATTAGTTGTCTTTTTATGAATCAGCATATAGTTACATATAACAAAACTAGATAAAAAGCTTCTATCCACCAAGTAAAAAGAATTCTACCCGATATTTGAAGAAAATTGTTTCTGAGTAGTTGAAGATATATTCAGTTTAGATTCAAACAGAAATAAAATGATATGCATATCTCATACCTTGGCGGTGGCGGTTCATATGACCGCCTAGGGCTTGCGACTTGCAGAATTTAAGGGAGCAGAACCTGCACTCGTATACCTTGTCACTCTCATCCTTTCCTTCTTTTTTCTTCTTCTTCAAACCCACTGCCTCTGATTTGTTGATACATGCATACAGAGTAAGACATCTATATATGGTTGAGCTCCCTAGCGATATATTCTGGTGCAACACATGAGCGAGTTTAATTACCTTTGAAGCTGTCCCCTGTGGAGGCGGCCGTGGTAGTGGAGCTCTCGTCTAGGGCTTGCTTGGAATAATCCTCGGGAAAGTTGTTGAGGTCCAGGGGGTTTTCTTCACCTGATCTCCTAAAATAAATTCAAGTAAAGTTGCTTTCAGGTGAAGATCATCGTCATCACCACATCGGCTGGACAGGAAAGATAGTATACGATCTAACAGATATGTAAGGATCAAAATTAAGATGTGTGCTTACATGGCTTGTGCTGCTATGAACAGAAGAAACTACGCGAAACCCTGCAGGATGCTGGAGATCGACGACGACTATGGGAACTGCAGTAAACTGCGGCAAGAAGGGAGCCCAGGAGTATGTAGCAGAAGCTAAACAATTTGTGTTTGCGCGTGTTGTGGGGTTGGCGAGGAACGGTGGGGTGGGGGGAGGAGGGATCGTGCTCTGGTTCTGTGGCTTCCCTTGAACTGTCGTTCTTTTGCTTCTCTCTTCCCCACCTGCAGTGCAGCTTCAGTAGCAGTCTCTCCAGTCCCCACCACGATCTCCTCCTGGTGTGGTGCTTTACTGTGTGAAGAGGGAGAAGAGATGGGGTGCCGATGGGTTAATAAGCTGGGGTATCGGTGGAGTTGTCCTGTACTCCTTGTGTGTGTTTGTGTGTGTGTGGAGGACGAGGGTGGGCTGTGCTGCAGCTCCATCTGCTGCTAGTCAGTCAGACCTAGTCTATCTCTGAAATTGAACTGTGTGTGTAAGAGAGAGACAGACAGAGAGAGAGAGAGAGAGAGAGAGACGGGGATCAAAGAGAAGTGAGAGGGACGTGGCTTGGCTGCTCTTACTCCCCTAAAACCCTACCCTAGTACCTCCTTCACTCAGAACGCAATAAAGGAAACGACGAGATATTATTACTTCTACCCATGAGCGTGCATTCGAAGGTGATCAGTGGCAGTATCCAACTATCCATATCATGTTCCCGTGCATCAACTGAATGAGCATCACATCTCTGATGTGTGTTAGTTTATATAATCGTGTATATTGTATCCAGCTGATTGGATCATTTATTGTATGTTTGACTTTATATGCAGTTTAGTTTCAGTACTGTCTTCATGGACACTGGTACACTTGATTTGTTTCTGACTTCAATTCAAAGCAGTAAATGGATATTTAAATGATTTTAACCTTTTTTAACAGGGGCAAATGGCTTGTGTTGCAAGTTATGGTAAGAATATATACTTTAACGATGAGAAAAGGCTTATCGTTCACGCTATGGTAAGAAAATGTATGGTCAAGGCATATATATCCCACTTGGTAGGCTTTGGTTTCCATGAGGTGAGCAACAGAGAAACTTTGATTTCCTTCTCAGTTTTCATTGTTTCATTAGCTTGCACCCACACCTCTCCCTGATCAGTAAAAACAAATAGAGAATTCACATTTGTTTGTTTTTTTGAAAATTCAACGTCACTCATCTGTTTAGCCAATGACAAATCTAGATAAATTCCTTAAAACCTTAGCGTATATATATTATATAGACCACATAACTTTTATATGTTTTATTAGATTACAGATCGGTTATGCGTAGAACTGCAAACCCAAAACCGATTTTTGGTCTCAAAAGTTACGGTTTCAGAAGGATACTTTGATGTGCTATATGTACCGTAGCTACATAGATTCCCATTCCTTCCATCTGTCACATATAAGCAGCCATGCAGCTTAATATATAGCTAAACCTGCCATGCCTACGGACCAGCTCAACATGACTTTGTTTTTTGCGGATGCAAAGTCAGAACTAGCTAGGTTGCTAGGAGTTGGAGGTTCTGCCAAAGTCTCCTTCCACAGAGCACTCAATGGTGGTTGATCCATGGGTTGCTAGATCTCTTCCCGTGCAACTTCCCGCAGACAACCTTTCAGGCGTGCTTTGCTATTTCAACAGACCTCGCAGCCCTAGCCTGCAAGAGATGGCCACAGCCGAATCAAAAAGAAAATTCCTGTAATTAATAATTTGGATAGAAAAACCCTATCTATAAATCAGTGAAGTATGGGAGCAATGTAGATAGAAGCTAATGTTTGGTAAGAAGTTGATGACATAGAATCCAAAATCAAGGAAACGCAATCAAAGAGTTTTTAATATCTGATTCATGGAGTTCATCTAATATTTAGCATAAAATTAATTTTCAAAAAGATTTTTAATAACACCTACCTAGTTTTCTTTTCCGGTGAGGAGGCCTATGATAGTTTATACGCTTTGGATGTCAGCCAAAAGGCATGGCAGTGCCCTGAAATATCAACGACGTTCATGCGAAATAACTTACAGTTTTTCTCGTTTTATTTTACTGCCTAGTAGGTCTGATGTATCTATTAGCGAGGGCTGAAATTACATGTAAATTCATAGAGCTTACCGTTTCCTTTTGAAACAAGAAGCGCTTGTGTGTCTTACTTGCATAATATGTCGGACCATTGTTGTTCTCCCTATACTACTTAATTTTGTTAGATAGAAACAAAGATAAGAGTGTTCTAGCTAGCTTGAATCGAGATCCAAATTAGAACCTCAACAAACTTTGAGTTTAGAGAGATAAACTGGCGCATCAATTTTTTTCTCATCAGATCTTACGAATAGACAAGAATACTCAGATTAACAACCACAGAAATTGTTGTTTATAAACTATATGCCGTTACATGAAGCAACAATAGTTGTAATTATATTAACAATTTTAAGCAGATCTAGATAAGAGACACTTAGAATAAACATAGAACAGAAATTAAACAAAGTTTTGAATGAGTGTTGTTCTTCTAGTCGACCCGGTCATAAACATATAGCAGGAAATGTCTCGCTAGCGTTTGACGATAATTAATGTGTACTAGTACAGTCATGCAATAGGTACTACCACCCAGACAGATTGCGTCCCTGAGAGAGGAAGGAAGAACTCACTTCGCACAAGAGAGAAATCTCCTGAAATAGTTCGGGAGCGACGGTAGTAGAAGAAGACTGGATTAGGATTCATAAACACGCACGAACTACTGATGGCTGTTATTCGAAATGTGATCTTGAATAAGGGTTGTCATAAAGGTAATGCTCAAATACACTATGGCACATGGGGCATGACTGTGAGTGATGTAGATGGGATTTGTCCCCCCTCTAGGAGTTTGATATTCCGACCACTTGATAACTGAGACTGAGAAAAGCATGTCCATGTGCATGTGAATCGATATATGATGTTGAATTCACATATATCTCAGACAGTCTGCTCAAGTTCAAGAAACATGAATGGAATGTTGAAGAGGATGATATTTCCATGCCTCAAGTTCCATCTAGATATCAGAGACATAAGAACCATAGAATCACGATAACACCAATCACACATTGTAGGTTGAAGTTGTTCTCTAATTTTTTGAATTACTTGAATAACAATGATGTCTTGCTAGATACCAATCATTACTTGTGATGTCATAAAATAGTTATGGACATTTATTGCCAATGTAAATTGGGACCTATTGATGGTATGTATGGCCAGATAGTCAATCATATGATGAATGTAATAAAATATCTTGTAAATGATTTGATTAATAATATAGGCAATCTTCCAACTTATTCTATTTAATTCAATTATGAGATAATGAGGTAACATAATAAATGTCTAGAGAATGATATTAGTCAATGACATATGTCTTCGGGTTGAAGACCAGAACAATGAGATCATACAAATTTCAAGAGTATATACATTCTAGTTATGTTCCTAGTCAGATGTTATTGTGGAAGGTTGATAGACAATAATAACACATAAGAATAGACTATGTGTTGGTTGATGATCATTAAGTCATGATATGTGATATCAAACCAAACATATATATACTTGTTAGAGAATAGTTTATCAGACAGACCCACATCAAGTGTGATGCATGGAAACCATTACAAGGTAATCGGAATCATCTCTCATAGTGTTGGTGGTGATTGTAGTTCTTAGACCTTAAGTCACTATACATATTACATGTCGTTCGGTGTACTCTCACATCATCCAACGTGACCTTGAATAATGGTTTTTATAAAGGTGATGCTCGGGTGAACTATGACATATGGGGATCACTGTGAGTGATGTAAATGGGATTTGTTCCTCCTACAAGAGTATGATACCCTAGCCATTTGATAAATGAGACTGAGAAAAGTATGGACATGCGTATGTGAGTCAATATGTGATATTAAGCTTATATTTATCTTAGATAGTCTGCTCTAGTTCAAGGAACATGGATTGAACATTGAAGAGGATTACGATTCCATGCCTCTGGTTCAATCTATATATAAGTGAAAAAGGAACCATACAAACATTATAACATGAATCATATATTATAGGTTGATATTGTCCTCCAACTTTGGAAATTACTTGGGTAGAAATGATGTGTTTCTAGATATCACGCGTCGCTTGTAATGTCATAAATTAGTTATGGACATTCACTTCCAAAGACTGTAGATCTGGGTAGGGTATCTATCAATGCTCTTTAGTGACGTCCAGCAAGTACCTAATGTTTGTAGCTGGATGGGTTCTCCATTTCTGGATGATCATGAGTTGTTGGATTTAGGGGTGATTTGTTTTTTAGCGGTAAAAGAAGGTGGATTTAACTTGGAACCTATAGGGTCACACATATAGGATACACTTCAAATAGGAGTTGATTCATGATAGTAGTTTAAAATTGAGTACGAAAGAGTTAGATATTCAATTTAAAAAACATTGCTTGAAAATTGACTGACTGGACTCTGGACCGACCGTTTCAAGTGTTGAATCGGTCGAATGGAGTGAAAAGTTAATTGGAAACAACATTGCTTGAACAATGCCTGAACCTAGGCATGAAATGACAGGTTCACTAAGGGAACTGATTGGTTCAAGAACTTATACAACTGGTTCAAGAGTTGAACCACCTGGTTCATTGATCAGTTCGATTGGATGAAGGATTAGTGATAACATCATGTTGTAAATGAATTCGATATTAATTTCCAACACAATTATGATTGGGAAACATGATGAAACGACTAGTTCAAGGGTTAAATTGGTCGTCTCACATGCCAACCGGCTAGTTCACCTGTGAACCAACTGTTTTGCCATTCTCATGATGTGAAAATTCATAAAATTCCATCCCCTTTGACTCCATCTCAAACTGGGAACCATGACCCTAACCCTCCTATAAATAGAGGGATACTGGGGGATTTCCAGACACATCAATTAGCTATATCAATTGTTGTCTTCTCTGGTTGTGGGTAACAAAGAGAATCTGAGCAAGTTCTATCCATCGCAGGGAGGGATAGCAAGGGAGAAAATTTATGGGAGAGCAAGTTGGAGCTAGTACACCAACTAGATAGGGGCAAGTCCTTCCTATATATTTTTCTAGAACTACGGGAGTTCTCGATGGTCTATGTGGACTAATATTGAGGAGAGGTGGTTGTTTCCTACCACTAGGAGAACAAGGTCAACTGATGTCTTTGGTGATCGACTAGGAGTTGTTGTTGATGTTCTCTGGGTGTGACTTGAAGAAAGGTACATACTACAACGAGGGAGTTGTCGTTAGACTTGCTCCAAGACCAGGTACGACCTCACAAATCATCCTTCTCATTACATAGTTATTGACGTGATCATCTTGAAAGGAGAATATGGCAGTTAAAATTTTACTTCCGCTGCCTATTTTGTAGACATATTTCCTACAGTGGTATCAGAGCCACGTCAATTTACTATATTTTAGAATTTAATCGATATGATCAGATTTTTGTCTTCATCATTAATTTATTGCATATGATGTGAATACTTAAAATGAATAATGTGCATATCCAACTAAATACCACATACGATCCCAACTAATATATATGATATGATATGATATAATATGCAATTTACACCCGTAGCTCTAAAAGTTAGTTGTGATGGTGGATGTAAAGTATGGTTATGGCCAAATACCTAGACCTATGTGCGTGGTTGTGTGGTTTTTAATTCCTATTTATATCTCAGTTTGAGTACCAAACCTCTATCTTCTCTTTCATATGTAAAAATATTATTTTCTCCTTCCTATGATTCCCTTGAATGTAACTCAAGGTTTCCTATTACTTTATAATATGTTAAATAGAATTGGGATATATTTAATAATTATTATGATGAAGAATACATTCAATACCATATGAACCGCTCGTTCCAGATAATGAGCCGATCGGATGGAGGAACCTAGAAAATGGACAATAGGAGGAGCCAAACCGATTGACTAGTGGCCCAAATGATCGACAGGAGGAGTCTAGAAGATATTAGACCAGAGACAGACATCCATTCTGACGACCTACTAACCGACCAAGAGGTGAGCCAATCGGTTCAAGGGTTAAACCGGTCAACTCATATCGGTTCAAGAACAGATCTACATCAACAACGGGTTTTTGCAAATGATGTAGACTTTATTTGGTCGTAATTCATTATGGCTCTAAGGAATTACAATAGTATGGCAATAATCATCGCTTATGTTTTAATTACATGTTTTGTTTGTAAGATATAGCATGTATATGATATGTACTATAAGTATGTGGTGACTGGATATGTATATGTATTTATAAATTCATCTCCCTCAATAACATATAAAGTCTAAGATGATTTCCATTAGCAACACACATTAACATCTTGATCGACTAAGTGTGAGCACGACAAGCGTGGTGTGTTGTCTATCTCATAGAAGTGTGATGTTAATTATTTGGACCTTCCAAGTAGGGTGCATTACTATCGTGTTAGGTTTTGTATAAGACTTAACTAGGTAATCTTAATGAGACTAAGCACCTAGAAGCTTACATGTGACTATGGCAAAGAGTTGTGTCTATCATCTATCCAAGAATTGTTCATAAGACATAATTGGAAAATGTTGCCTACCTTAATGATTGACTATGGATGATGGAGTTGGCCAGGTAATAACTCAATTGTTTTGGATCTTAGATCACTAGAAGGTTGTACATTGCAATCTTCTAAATTGATATGTGAGAGCTACATATTTCAAGATGAAAAAATAGTGGGAGCGATAATTAATTAAAAGTCTTACTAAATTTCATAAAATTTTATTAGAATCCAATCAAATAGAAAGTGATTTGACAAATGCAAATTTCTCTTATAGAAACAAATGGAAAACAAATCATCGTTGTGATCAGTCTTTAAGAAGGACAAACTTAAGGGGACAGATTTTCATAACTGGTTTTGGACTTTGAGAAGGATTATCAATGATGAGCATAAGCTCTATGTCCTAGATACACCAGTGCCAGAATTACCTACTCCTGATGCACCTAGGGCTGAGTTGGATGCTTACTAGAAGCATGCCAATGATGTCATAGACATAAATAACCTTATGCTAGGATATATGAATTGTGAGTTTCATGAGTAGTGTGAAGACATGGGGATCCTTGAGATGGTAACACATCTTAAGAATGTGAACCATAATCATTCAAAGCAAGAAAGGTACAATGTCTCAAAGGTACTCTTTGAATGTAAGATGACAGAGGGAGATCCAGTAGAGACCCATGTGCTTAATATGATTGGACATGTGGAACATCTAGAAGAATTGGGATTCTCTTTGAGCCAAGAGTTAGCCATAGATATGATTCTACAATCATTGCCTGAATCATATAGACATTCTATTGAGTGTTGCCACTTGAATAACATGGATAGACCGCTATCAGATTTGCTTGGTGTGTTGATAAATGTTGAAGCAAGAATGAAGAAGGAAAAATCTATGATGGCGACTAGCAGACTGGAGTCCAAGGATGAAAGCATGCCATGAAGATTTTTAAGGCTAAGAATAAATCCAGATCTTCAACACTCAAGATAAGGAGAAAGAAAAGTATAAGAGGAAATTGTCCTTTATACTTGAAGGGATTCAGGAAGATGAAGATGGGGATAGCGATCTCCACTTTAGGTATATACGTCATTGAGATAAATTTGTCTTCTTCTTCATCATGAGCACTAAATACCGGATGTGGATCTCACATATGTTCGAATATGCAAGATCTGAAAAAAGTAAACCTTTAAGAAAGGGTGAGGTGAAATTGTGAGTCCTAAATGGAGCAAGAGTTGGTGCCACTATAGTTGGAATTCATAATTTATCTCTTCCCATAGGGCTTGTAATAGAATTAATGAACTATTATTATGTACCTACCGTAAATAGAAACATCATTTTTGTATCTTGTATGAACAAGTATGGATAAGAATTTCATATTAAGAATGGTCGAGTTATATGTCAAAAGATGATTTCTTTTATGGAAGTGCCCCAATGTCTTATGGTTTTTATTTGTTGGATCTAAAGACAGCTATATATAATGTAAATTCTAAAAGATTAAAACTTAATAACTCAAACAAGAAGTATCTTTCACAATGTCGTCTAGAGAACATAAATGAGAATCACATACCTAGACTACATAAATATAGTTATCTATACTCTATTGATTTCAAATCAACAGAGATATCTGAGTCTTATTTATTGGGAAATATTATAAAGACCCCTTTCACTGGAAATAATGAGAGGGCTAGTGATCTATTAGGACTCATACATACTGATGTATGTGGCCCTTTTAGGACAAATGCTAGAGGTGGTTATTTGTACTTCATTATCGTTACAGATGACTTTGGTAGGTATGGTTATGTTTACTAGATGAAACATAAATCCAAAATCCTTGAAAAGTTAAAGGATTTCATGAATGAAATATAGATCCAACTTGGAAAAAATATTAAGGAACTTCATTCTTATTAGGGTGGAGAATACTTAATCTAAGACTTTGATGACCTTTTGAGATCTTTTGGTATCGTATCACAATGGACCGCCTAGAACACCATAGAAATATGGTGTATCAAAAAGAAGGAATCGCACATTGCTATGGTGTGATTGTTGGTATGTATGCCCATAGAGCAAGTCATATGATGATTGTAATGGGATACTTTGTAATTGATTTGAATAATAATAAAGGCAATTTCCAATCTATATGTTTAAACTGTTTCTGAGATGATGGTGTAACATGATAGATGTCTAAAGATTGTATTACTCAATGACATATGCTTTTAGGTTCATGACCTAAACGATGAGATCATATGAATGTTAAGAGTATACATTCTTGTTTAGTCCCTAGTCGGTTGTTATTGTGGAAATAAACATAGACATCAATAACACTAAAGACTAGATTGTGTGTTGGTTGATGACAGAATCTCATTAGTCATGATATGGTGATATCAAACCAAGCACATAGGTACTTGTTAGAGAACAAGGTACCAGACAGACCCACCGTGAGAGTGACACATGGAACCATGACTTGGTAGTCACAGTCAGCTCTCACAGTGATGGTGGTGAGTGTGATTCTTAGACCTGAAATCACTACACTCAACACATGTCGTTGGGTACACTTTGACATCATCAAACGCAATCCTGAAACATGGGTTGTTATAAAGGTGATGATTGGGTGGCTTTGACACATTGGGATTTTGAGGGGTGAGTGATAGATATGGGATTTGTCCCTCCTGAGGGAGTTTGATATCCTTGGCCACTTGATGAGTAGGATTGAGAAAGGCATGCGCATGCACGTGTGAATCAATATGTGATATTGATGTCATACACATCTCACTCGGTCTACTCTGAGATCAAGGAAATGAATGAACATTGACAGGATGACTATTCCATGCCTCGAGTTCATTCTGGATATCAATGACAAAGGAATTATACATTCACTGTAACACCATTCACGGATTGTAGGATGAAAGTTGTTCTCCAACTTTCTACTTTCACTTGGGTAGAAATGATGTGTGACTAGGCACCGCTCTTTGCTTGTGAAGTCATAAGTGTTATGGTCTTTCACTGCCAACGTGAAATGGACCTGCAGGGTCACACACATAGGATTCAACCTGGAAGAGGAGTTTTGTCCACAAGCAATGTTTAGATTGATTACTAAAGGAGTTTAGTAGTTCAATTAAACACTCAATTAATCGATAACTCAATATCATAGTGTTCAAGGTGTTGGACGAGTTGATTGGAGTATCGGATTGATTGAAATCGCATTTGACTGATTCTGCACAATCTGCATTCCCAACCGATCGGTTCATGTGATGAACCGGTCGGCTGAGGTTGCTGAACCGGTCGGCTCAATTGTTGAACCGATCGGCTCATGCACAAAGGGAAACGACCGGTTCAAGTGTTGAACTGAGCAGTTCAACTAGTGCAATCGAGCAACTTGGGAAAGTAGGATTGGTGAGAATTTTCCTTTCGTTTCAGTTGCCCAATTCGATTGGGAATAACATTGGTATTCGATACCAATTGGGAAAGAAACAAGGAAAGTCAATCGGGAACCAACCTGGAACCCCAATCGACTGGTTCATGAGTGAACCGATCGGTTCAAGGGTCCCAAACGATCGATTCAGTGGTGAACCGATCGGTTCAGGTCCCCAACCGACCGGTTCACTTGTGAACCGATCGGTTCAGGTTGTGAGATGGTTGCTTTTTGTGGAAAATCCCGAACCCTTCTACTCCTGCTTTAGTCCCGCATTGCCGGGCACAGAGAACCCTGTCCCATGACCCGCCTATATATAGGGGTATTGGGGGCTTCTCAGAACACAACTCAGTGCAAGTTGATTGCTCTGCAAAGTTGTCGTTCTCTCTGGTTTTGGTAACCGAGAGAGAGCCCGAGCAAGTGCTTCCCGCAAAGGGAGGTGCAGCAAGGGAAGGACAAGTGCAGTTGCAGTTGACAGCAGGAGAGTGGGTTGGCGACTAGTACGTCAACAGGAGGGTGCGACTCCTTCCACTTCCTTGTGGGACAAGGAGAGTGAAGTTTCGGGTGGTCCATGTAGACTACTTCAGAGGCGGGAGGACACTGCCGCTTAGGAGGACAACTGTCATCCGACAGTCCGGTAGGAGGAGGAGTCTTCAGTCCCGGTGCGACCAGGAGCTGCACAGACAACGTCCAAGACCGGAGGTGAAGACCGCACAGCCACGTGGCATTGTCGCCGAGCAAGCCTCGGGACAAGGTATGATTCACAAACCTTATTTCCTATCATATAGATGTCGACGTGATTCCTTTTGTTCCGGGTTTGGGAGAAAATTTTTGTTTCCGCTGCTTCTCTGCCTCTCTTTAAAAACCCAACAGTGGTATCAGAGCCACGTCGACCTCTCTATATTTTAGGATTATCGATGTGATCGATTTTGGTTTGTCGCCTTTATTTATTGCATGCGATGCGAATAATATCGGCTTTATACATGTCCAATCCACAAATCCCTAATATACATATATGATATGTAATATTAATGCACTCGATACGCGTCGCCCTTAAACGAGTTTTGTGGTGGATGTGTAGCATGATTATGGCCTGTAAACCCCTATATCTGTGTGTGGTTGTTTGTGTGGTTGCTTGCATCTCGGTCTGCGCACCGATTCCCTTTCTCATATTCCTTATGTAACTCGAAATAATTCGAGAATTCTTTCCTACCTTTGCTCCCCCCGAATGTAACTCGGGGTTTCTCTTTTCAAATGTAAATAGGATAGATTTTATTTCATGTTATGTCAAAGAACGGCGGACAACCTGAAGACGATCGATTCAAGGAGTGAATCGATCGGTTGGTGATCCAGACGGCCGGTTCGAGGAATGAGATGAGCGGGTGGCGACCTGAGGAGATGCACGAAGACCGGTGAACCGATCGGCTGGAGGCGCCAGTCGATCGGCTGGTGGCACCCGAGCAACCAACCTGATGGCGAACCGATCAGTCATGGAGATGAGCTGATCAAACCCAGAAAGGCAGGCACAGATTTCATCTTGTACAGGTTGCATGTGATGTAGACCTAGATGACTGTGATTCCTCTTGGCTCGAGGAATCACAAATAGGATGGCCATAATCATTGCCTTTTATCGTTTATGCATGTTTTCTGTGGGATATAGCATGTATATGATACGTACTATATATTGTGGTGATTGGATATGTATATGTATATAAAAACCAAATCCCTCATTAAAATATTAAGTCGTGTATGCCTTCCATTAGCGACACACATGGCAAACTTGATCGACCAAGCATAGGTTACGCCAAAGCATGGTGCGCCGTCTATCTTGTGGAAGTGTGAAGGGTAGACATGTAGGTTCTGCCAAAGCAGGGTGCATGTTTACCGTGTCGGCTTTTGGGTTAGACTTAACTGGTGATTCTTAGAGCATTTAAGCCCAGAGGCAAGGAATGTTCATGGCAAGGTGTTGTGCATGTTCATTCATCAAGAGTTGCATATGATGCAATTGGCAAGAGTTGCCTACCTGGATGATCTGAGTTGTGGGTGACAGCCAAAGCTGGTCCATGGCTCAGAGGATTTCAGGATCTTGACCCACTAGAAGATTGTACGCTGCAATCTTCCAAATTGATGGTGAGGGCTATCAATTTGAGTCAAAATAGTGGGAGCGGTAATTAATTAAAGGCCTAATTAACTATCGTCAAATTTTATTCAAATCAAATCAAAAAGGTTTTGACAAATGCAAATTTTCTCTTGTAGAATGGCAAAAGAATCATCTTTTAAAATGGGAAAATTAATTGAGAATAAATTCCATAACTGGTTGAGGAGCACAATCCAGATATACCAGGAGCCTTAGAATCCACTCTATGTACGCTTAATGCGTTGGTGAAGAAGAAAGTAGGTAAGGGAGAGAAGTGTTCTCTCGCCAAACCAATTTCTTCTACATGGAGAGGATGGAAGGAACAATGGAAGAAGAAGTCAAAGATAGAGATCTCTACTTCTGGTGTATACGTTATAGAGATTAACTTTACTACTTCTTCGTCATGAATACTTGATACCGGATGTGGATCTCACATTTGTTCAAATGTGAAGGATCTTAAGAGAAGTAGGCCTTTGGGGAAAGGCGAGGTTGAACTACGTGTTGCTAATGGGGCAAGAGTTGCCGCCAGTGCCGTAGGAACCTATGAGTTAACTCTACCTAGTGGGCTAATAATAGAGTTAAAAAACTGCTATTATGTACCTGCCATAAATAGGAATATCATTTCCGTCTCTTGTTTGGACAAAGATGGATTTGAATTTCTTATTAAGAATGGAAAGTGTTCCATTTCTAAAGATGGGATCTTTTATGGCAGTGCCCCTATGTCTTATGGTCTATACTTGATGGACTTGGAGACAAGTGTATACAACGTAAACACCAAAAGGCAAAAACTCAACGACTCAAACAAAACATATCTCTGGCATTGTCGTCTAGGGCACATAAATGAGAAGCGCATTTCTAGACTCCATAAAGATGGTTATCTAGACTCTTTTGATTGTGAATCAATAGAGACATGTGAATCTTGTTTGTTGGGCAAGATGACCAAGACTCCCTTTTCAGGTAAAGGTGAGAGAGCTAGTGATCTATTAGGACTCATACATATTGATGTATGTGGGCCTTTTAGAACTAATGCCAGAAATGGGTGTCAGTACTTCATTACCTTCACCGATGATTTCAGTAGGTATGGCTATGTGTACCTGATGAAACATAAGTCAGAAACCCTTGAAAGGTTCAAGGATTTCATGAATGAAGTACAGAACCAGCTTGGTAAGAGTATTAAGGCACTTCGTTCCGATCAAGGTGGAGAATACTTGAGCCAGGAGTTTGAGGACCTTCTGCAAGCCCGTGGTATTGTATCACAATGGACTCCGCCTGGAACACCACAGCATAATGGTGTGTCTGAAAGAAGGAATCGCACTTTGTTAGATATGGTGCGATCAATGATGAGTTTTGCTGATCTTCCAATTTCTTTCTGGGTTCATGCTCTTGAAACCGCCGCGTTTACACTTAACCGTGTACCGTCTAAATCGGTTCAAAAGACACCATATGAGATATGGACTGGGAAGCGTCCCAATTTGTCTTTTATGAATATTTGGGGTTGTGAGGCTTACGTCAAGAAAATGTTTCCTGATAAGCTTGGACCCAAATCTGATAAATGTTATTTCGTTGGATATCCCAAGGAAACCAAGGGATATTATTTATACCACCCAACTGACAACAAAGTGTTTGTTGCCAGGGAAGTTGTATTCCTAGAAAAGGAATTTATTTCCAAAGGAAGCAGTGGGAGGAATATAGAGCTTGAAGAGGTTCAAGCCCAACAAGAAAACATTGAACCGGTAGATGTACGAAAGGAAAATGGAGATTCATAAGGTGTTGTGGAATCTCATTCTCCTCAAGTAACACAAGGACCTCGTAGATCTAGTAGGACTCGCCTTGAACCTGAGAGGTTTGGATACCTTGTAACTCAGGAAGGTGGAGAGTTGATCATAGATGATGATCCAACTACCTACGTAGAGGCTATGGAGGGACCAGATTCTGAGAAGTGGCTTGAAGCCATGAGATCCGAGATGGAATCCATGTACTCCAACAAAGTATGGACTTTGGTGGAACCACCCGAAGGGGTAAAACCCATAGGGTGCAAGTGGGTCTTCAAGAAAAAGACCGACATGGATGGCAATGTGGAAACTTATAAAGGCAGATTGGTTGCAAAGGGTTTTCGACAAATTCAAGGTGTTGACTATGACGAAACCTTTTCTCCAGTTGCCATGATTAAGTCCATCAGGATCATGCTTGCTATTGCAGCTTACTATGACTATGAGATTTGGTAGATGGATGTTAAAACTGCATTCCTTAATGGGAATATTCATGAGGATGTGTTAATGACACAGCCTGAAGGTTTTGTAGATCCAAATAATGCCAATAAAGTCTGTAAACTGCAAAGGTCAATCTATGGATTGAAGCAAGCATCTCGGAGTTGGAATCTTCGATTTGATGAGGAAGTCAAAGTGTTTGGCTTTATTCAAAATGAAGATGAACCTTGTGTGTACAAGAAGGTTAGTGGGAGCTTGACCACATTCCTCATATTGTATGTGGATGACATACTTTTGATGGGGAATGATGTCTTAGCCTTGGAGAAGGTAAAGACTTGGCTTGGGAAAACTTTCCCAATGAAGGACTTAGGAGAAGCATCCTACATTCTAGGAATTAAGATCTATAGAGATAGATCTAGAAGGCTTCTCGGACTAAGTCAGAGCACGTACATTGACAAGGTGCTGAAGCGGTTCAGCATGGAGAACTCAAAGAGAGGCAACGTCCCTATGCTACATGGAGTTACCGTCTCTAGAGCTCAATGTCCCCAATCTTGTGAAGAGAGGGAGCATATGAATGGGATCCCATATGCATCAGCCATCGGATCCATCATGTATGCTATGTTGTGCACACGCCCAGATGTCTCGTATGCTCTCAGCATGACGAGCAGGTACCAGTTAGATCCCGGGGATGCTCACTGGACAGCCGTGAAGAACATCCTCAAGTACTTGCGAAGGACTAAGGATCAGTTTCTTGTGTACGGCGGCGAGGAAGAGCTGGTTGTAAAGGGTTACACCGATGCAAGCTTCCAAACCGATAAAGATGATTACAGATCGCAATCAGGATTTGTGTTTTGCCTTAATAATGGAGCTGTGAGCTGGAAGAGTTCCAAGCAAGAAACAGTTGCCGATTCTACTACAGAGGCCGAGTATATTGCTGCTTCGCATGCAGCAAAGGAGGCTGTGTGGATCAGGAAGTTCATTTCTGAACTTGGTGTAGTTCCCAGTAGCTGTTATGCAATTGAGCTTTATTGTGACAATAATGGAGCTATTGCACAAGCTAAGGAGCCCAGATCACATCAGCGGTCCAAGCACATACTGCGGCGCTTCCATCTCATACGAGAGATCGTACAGTGAGGAGATGTGAAGATTTGCAAAGTACCAACTGAAGACAACATAGTTGATCCACTGACTAAGGCCCTTTCTCAGCAGAAGCATGATGGTCATGCTAGGTCACAAGGACTGCGTTTCCTTGGTGACTGGCTCTAAGTGCAAGTGGGAGTCTGTTGGTATGTATGCCCATAGAGCAAGTCATATGATGATTGTAATGGGATACTTTGTAATTGATTTGAATAATAATAAAGGCAATTTCCAATCTATATGTTTAAACTGTTTCTGAGATGATGGTGTAACATGATAGATGTCTAAAGATTGTATTACTCAATGACATATGCTTTTAGGTTCATGACCTAAACGATGAGATCATATGAATGTTAAGAGTATACATTCTTGTTTAGTCCCTAGTCAGTTGTTATTGTGGAAATAACCATAGACATCAATAACACTAAAGACTAGATTGTGTGTTGGTTGATGACAGAATCTCATTAGTCATGATATGGTGATATCAAACCAAGCACATAGGTACTTGTTAGAGAACAAGGTACCGGATAGACCCACCGTGAGAGTGACACATGGAACCATGACTTGGTAGTCACAGTCAGCTCTCACAGTGATGGTGGTGAGTGTGATTCATAGACCTGAAATCACTACACTCAACACATGTCGTTGGGTACACTTTGACATCATCAAACGCAATCCTGAAACATGGGTTGTTATAAAGGTGATGATTGGGTGGCTTTGACACATGGGGCTTTTGAGGGGTGAGTGATAGATATGGGATTTGTCCCTCCTGAGGGAGTTTGATATCCTTGGCCACTTGATGAGTAGGATTGAGAAAGGCATGCGCATGCACGTGTGAATCAATATGTGATATTGATGTCATACACATCTCACTCGGTCTACTCTGAGATCAAGGAAATGAATGAACATTGACAGGATGACTGTTCCATGCCTCGAGTTCATTCTGGATATCAGTGACAAAGGAATTATACATTCACTGTAACACCATTCACAGATTGTAGGATGAAAGTTGTTCTCCAACTTTCTACTTTCACTTGGGTAGCAATGATGTGTGACTAGGCACCGCTCTTTGCTTGTGAAGTCATAAGTGTTATGGACTTTCACTGCCAACGTGAAATGGACTTGCAGGGTCACACACATAGGATTCAACCTGGAAGAGGAGTTTTGTCGACAAGCAATGTTTAGATTGATTACTAAAGGAGTTTAGTAGTTCAATTAAACACTCAATTAATCGATAGCTCAATATCATAGTGTTCAAGGTGTTGGACGAGTTGATTGGAGTATCGGATTGATTGAAATCGCATTTGATTGATTCTGCACAATCTGCATTCCCAACCGATCGGTTCATGTGATGAACCGGTCGGCTGAGGTTGCTGAACCGATCGGCTCAATTATTGAACTGATCGGCTCATGCACAAAGTGAAACGACCGGTTCAAGTGTTGAACCGAGCAGTTCAACTGGTGCAATCGAGCAACTTGGGAAATTAGGATTGGTGAGAATTTTCCTTTCGTTTCAGTTGCCCAATTCGATTGGGAATAACATTGGTATTCGATACCAATTGGGAAAGAAACAAGGAAAGTCAATCGGGAACCAACCTGGAACCCCAACCGACCGGTTCATGAGTGAACCGATCGGTTCAAGGGTCCCAAACGATCGGTTCAGTGGTGAACCGATCGGTTCAGGTTGCGAGATGGTTGCTTTTTGTGGAAAATCCCGAACCCTTCTACTCCTGCTTTAGTCCCGCATTGTCGGGCACAGAGAACCCTGTCCCATGACCCGCCTATATATATAGGGGTATTGGGGGCTTCTCAGAACACAACTCAATGCAAGTTGATTGCTCTGCAAAGTTGTCGTTCTCTCTGGTTTTGGTAACCGAGAGAGAGCCCGAGAAAGTGCTTCCCGCAAAGGGAGGTGCAGCAAGGGAAGGACAACTGCAGTTGCAGTCGACAGCAGGAGAGTGGGTTGGCGACTAGTACGTCAACAGGAGGGTGCGACTCCTTCCACTTCCTTGTGGGACAAGGAGAGTGGAGTTCCGGGTGGTCCGTGTGGACTACTTCAGAGGCGGGAGGACACTGCCGCTTAGGAGGACAACTGTCATCCGACAGTCCGGTAGGAGGAGGAGTCTTCAGTCCCGGTGCGACCAGGAGCTGCACAGACACCGTCCAAGACCGGAGGTGAAGACCGCGCAGCCGCGTGGCATTGTCGCCGAGCAAGCCTCGGGACAAGGTATAATTCACAAACCTTATTTCCTATCATATAGATGTCGACGTGATTCCTTTTGTTCCGAGTTTGGGAGAAAATTTTTGTTTCCGCTGCTTCTCTGCCTCTCTCTAAAAACCCAACAGTGATCAATGATGAACTTAGCTGAACTTCTAAATAACTTATGGGGTTATGCTCTTAAAACCATTATGTTTACAATAAACAGTGTACCGTCTAAATCAGTTCAAAAGACACCATATGAGATATGGTATGGGAAGTGTCTCAATGAGTCTTTTAAGAAGATTTGGGATTGTGAAGCATATGTGAGAAAGCATTTTCCCAAAAAGCTTCGACCCAAATTAGATAAATGCAATTTTGTTGGATATCCTAAGTAAACTAAAGGATATTACTTATATTCCCTATCTGACAAAAAAGTGTTTGTTTTTGTAACGTCCCTCCAAGCACATATATCACAGCAGAAGCAAACCTCATGTTATCCCTAATATGGGTAGCTCAGCTCAGAGAGACATCACAAAACATGATAATCATTACATCAAGAAAAATGAAACACCATGCATTAACTCAAAAATAGATTCATACAGTGTTCATAAAAAGGGGAAAGACATAAACTATCTCTTCTTATTTCAAAACCTAATACATGTAGGCTAAGAAAATCTAAAGAATAAACTGAAACTAAACTAGATAATCTATGGAGTAGTAGATGGCACCCCACCAAGCTAAAGTCTCCCTTGAATCAGCTACACTTTAAGGCTCACTTCAATTCCCTCCTACTCCTAGATCTAGGGACATCTCATCCCATGGCCATGCAAAAGAAAACAACAACATCATTAAGCGGCACCGTACATTTTATAAGGACTAAAAATAAGCATATACTTCACTTGAAAGGAAACCTTGGCATGAATTTAACTTAAGCATTCTTCAAATTAATTACTTGACATAGATAAGAAATGAATAAGTAAAATATGCACTCTCTATGATTTGCCCACTTAAGATCCCATAATTGGCACAGATGCCCATGATTTGGCTAAAAAGCCCATAACAACCACGAGGTCCATGATTGGATATGAAAGCCCATAACTGGCACGAATTCCCATAACGACCCCTTGAGGTCCATGATGGTGAGAGAATATAAACTTAATCAAATTCTTATAACCTGATTCTTAAAATGAACATTACCATAATCTTGAACATTTAATTCTTTGACATAATGGGATTTCTCCATCATTACAAGACTTACATGGTTCTTTCTTAAATGTCTTAATCTTTACATGGTCATAATCACTAAACTAATGATCATCTATGATAAACATAGGAATTTATGAATATAACAAATAGCATGCAATGATATAATATGAGACATGATCATAATCTTAATTTCATTCATTAACTTGGAATTTAAAGTATAATCATAAAGCATACATAACACGCACTTCAACAAAAGTACATATGTATGATGGCATGACCCACTTACCATATTGTAGAAAACCCTAATTTTAGTCTCCCTGATCCTGGGTCGAGTCCTAGGTTCCTAAAATTAGCATGATTTATATCATTTATCACTTCACTTACATCTTAAACCCTAATTGCGTTAAATCTGATACTTCGTGAAAAGCTACCCAAAACATGTCTTAAAACCTAGACTGTTGGCTAGATCTCGAAAAACTGAACAAAATTCATATATAACTTGACCCCATACAATCTACCAATTAAAATTTATGAATTTTCATGCATCGGCCAATCAGAATTCCACGAAATCATATGTGTGACATTAATTTAAATGAAAACAAGATCCAGCTAAATGAAACTAAGATGACCAAAAAATCCATAGCAAGTGTTACATTTGATTAAACATACAGGGGCAAATTTGTCAATATCATATCTCAAACAAAGGTGCAGCTTCTTGATTAAGTAAACGCAAAAACCCCAAAAAGCCCTAAGTATGCATGACAGCTCAATTAAAATTCCAAGAGTAGACCTGTAAAAGCCACACCCTACTTCTCTGAGCCTTGTTCATGGCGTGACCAGGCTCCCTGAAGCACCAGATCACATCCCAACTCGTGACCAGAGACATATCTCACCAAACTGACCATTCCCCGTAAAACCTGAGGCTTTTCCGAACTTGGCAAACCAAGACTCATGACCTACAGTGCTAGGAACATCCTGGTTCCTAGACTCTGATTGTGAGAACTAGAGCATCAAATGTTGGATTCAAGACCATGAGAAATAGGTCATTCAAGTTCCCTTAAAAGTAGGAGAACCAAACACCGGGACCAGGTGAAGCCATAACTACGATCCCCATATCTAGCAGGTCACCGAATGACCCGGGCGATGAATGCCGCTGAGAAACAACGACGGCCCTTCATGGCCTGCTGACTTGGGAAAGAACAACAAAAAGTAACAAGGGGAAAGCATAGGAGGATTGATGGCGCTACTTACCTTGCAGTCAATTGCAGAAAAGGAGATAGGGATTACTGAGGTGAGGTGATGGTTGTTGGAGATACAAATCGAGTAGGCAACGGAGGTTTGGGGCATAGGAGATGAAATTGGTAGTAGAGGAGTGCTCCTATAAGCCTTGTGATCATTTATAACCCATTATATATAGGTTTGGTTGGTTGGGGAGTCCTCTATAGAACAATGGCGGCGGGAGGAGTTCTAGCCCTATTGGGCGTTTTGTCATTAGGGCATAGAGTCCTTTGAAACCTAAGATTTCTAGGTCCGCGTGAGGGTTACGAGTTCATTGGTGGCAATATTTCTAGAAAAGGAGCTCTGCGGTGAGAGAGTCGGGTTGGAAAAGGAAACAAAGGTTGTCCGGCCTATTCTATGTCTCCTACTCGAGGTAGGAGACGAATCTGGAGGCGTCATATGGGCATCCAATGGTTCAAAAGGATTTTGAAATCTTTAAGAAGTGTGTGACATTTAAACCATAGTTAGGCATGACATTAAATGGCCAAACCATATGAAATCAAATTGATTTATTCAATTAACATGTTATTTAGGGTTCAAACTATATTGAAAGTTTCTAAATTCATTAAGGGGGTCAAACAAAGTCCAAATGAACTCAAATTTTGACCACATGTTAGTTAAAGGGTCTAGAATCTTCCTATATGATAAGATTTAGTTTTTAACTACCTTTTGTTTGTAACAATCATATTGGTCATTGTCTTAATGTATATGAATTAAAAGCAATTATCATTTCCTTAGTGAGTTATATTTTGAACAAAAATTCGAAGTAGGATGGAATATTTCATTATATTTGATAATTTACATAAATTCTTAGGATCTTGAGAACTAAAATTGGAAAATTTGCACAAAGGACCTTAAACTTATTTTATTCACAAATTTGGGATGTTACAGTTTCCAAAGATGATGAATTCCTAGAAAAGGAATTTATTTCCAAAGGAATCAGTGGGAAGAAAGTAGAACTCGAAGAGGTTGGAGACCAACAAGAAAACATTGGTTGGAAAGGGTTTCAAACATGGATGGTAATGTACATATTTACAAATATAGTTTAGTTGAAAAGGGTTTCAAACAAGTTCAAGGTGTTGACTATGACAAAATCTTTTCTACAATTTCCATGTTTAAGTCCATCAGGATCATGTTTGCCATTGCAGCCTATCATGACTATGAGATTTGGCATATGGATGTTAAAATTGCATTCCTTAATAGGAATGTTACTGGGTATGTGTACATGACACAGCCAAAAGATTTTATAAATCCAAAGTATGCAAATAAAGTTTGTAAGATACAAAGGTCAATCCATGGATTGAAGCAAGCATCTCAGAGTTGGAATCTTCAATTTGATGAAATAGTCAAATGGTTTGGGTTTAGTCAAAATGAAGATGAGCCTTGTGTGTACAAGAAGGTTAGTGGTATAATGGTTGTATTCCTCATGTTATATGCAGATGACATACTATTAATGGGGAATGACATCCCTACTTTGCAAATGGTAAAGATATGGTTGGGAAATACATTCTCTATGAAAGACTTAGGTGAAGCATCTTATATCTTAGGAATCAAGATCTATAGAAATAGATCTAGAAGGCTTCTTGGACTAAGTCAGAGCACATACATTGATAAAGTGTTGAAGAGGTCCAACATGGAGGAATCAAAGAAGGGAAGTATGTCCATGAATCATGGAGTTACCATCTCTAGAGATCATTGTCTCAATTCTTAAGAAGAAAGGGAACACATGAGTAGGATTCCATTTGCATCTTCAATTGGATCCATCATGTATGAAATGTTATGAACTCATCCCAATTTCTCATATGCATTTAGCATGATGAGTAGATATCAGTCAGATCCAGGTGATGCTCACTAGACAGCCATGAAGAACACTAATGCAAGATTCCTAATGCAATAGAGAGGAAGAGTTGGTGGTAAAGGGTTACAATAGAGAAGAACTAAGGATCAATTCCTTGTCTACAATAGAGAGGAAGAGTTGGTGGTAAAGGGTTACACTAATGAAAGATTCCAAATTGACAAAGATGACTATAAATTACAGTATGGATTTGTGTTTTGCCTCAACAACGAAGCTGTGAGATGGAAGAGTTCTAAGCAAGAAATAGTTGTTGATTATACAATAGAGGTTGAGCATATTGTTGCATCCAATGTAGCAATGGAGGTTGTTCGGATCAAGAAGTTCATTTTTTTAACTTGGGGTGGTTCCAAAAATTAGTGATGCAATTGATCTACATTGTGAAAACAACAAGGCTATTCTATAAAGCTCAGGAACCCAAATCGCATCAGCGTTCCAAGCATATACAAAGGTGGTTCCATCTCATATGAAAAATCATGCAGTGAGGAGATGTACATGTTGGTATGGTATGCCTAGAGAGACAATCATGTTATGATTGACAAAGCATATAACATATATGATTTGATTAATAATATTAGGCAAGCTTCCAATTCATTCTATTCCACTCAATTATGAGATAATGAGGAAACATTATGAATGTCTAAAGAGTGAAAATACTCAATGAAGTAAGTCTTCGGGTACTTGACTTGAATAATGAGATCGTACGAATGTTAAGAGTATGTACATTCTTGATATGTCCCTAGTTGGTTGTTACTGTAGAAGGTAGATAGGCGCCTATAATACACAAGACAGTGTGTGGGTTGGTAGATGACATAATCTCATTAGTCATGATATGTGATGTCAAACCAAGTGCACATATAGTTGTTAGAGAACTGTGTATCAGACAGACCCACCTTGAGAGTGACACATGGAAACCACACTTGGTGGTCATAGTCATCTCTCATAGTGAAGGTGGTGATTATGATACTTAGACCCAAAGTCATTGCACTTATCACATGTTGTTTGGTATACTTTGACATCATCTATTGTAACCATGAATAAGGTTTGCCATAACAGTGATAGTTGGGTAGATTTAACACATGGGGACTGATTGTGAGTGGTGTAGATGGGATTTGTTCCTCCTACTGGAGTTTGATATCCTTGCAACTTGATAAGTGAGATTGAGAAATGCATGTGCATGCACATGTGAATAAATGTATGATATTGAGGTCACATTTATCTCAGACATTCTACTCTAGTTCAAAGAACATGGATTGAACATTGATAGGATTTTAATTCCATGCCTCAAGTTCATTCTGAATATTAGAGACAAAGGAATTATACAATCACTATAACACCTTACAAAGATTGTAAGTTGAAGTTGTTCTCCAACTTTTCATTAAATTGGGTAGCACTGAAGTGCGACTAGGAACCACTCTTTGCTTGTGATGTCATAAGCTAGTTATGGACATTCACTACCAATGTGATATGGGACCTATCTGGTCACACACATAGGAACTCATCTAGAAGCGGATAATAAAAATGAATGATTATTGGATTGATTACGAAAGTATTTAGGTATTCAATTCAAGCAACAAATCGGATGACTAGATTGCCAATTGATCAGTTAAAGTGTTGAGAGGGGCATTTGGGGTTTCGGCTAATTAAAATTTTGAATTGGTTGAGTTCTATATGAATCGATGCACCAACTGATCGGCTCACCGGGTGAATCGGTCAGGTGAGGTTGGGTGAGATGACAACTTCACCTGGTGAAGTGATTGGCTTAGTTATGTCAAATGAAGGTTTTGGTGACTTTCCCAAATTTGTGAGAAAAGTTGATCATTTCACTTGCTCAATTTGATTGGTGCATGGAATTATTGTTTAGAATTAATTGTTAATGAATTGCCAATTCATGTGTGATTGGGAAACATGGATAAATGACCAGTTCGGGTTGCAAACCAATCGGATCACATGTGAACTGACCATTTGGGTTTCCAATCAATCGGTTCATGACATGCAGGTTGCAAAAATTCATGATCTTCTAGTCTCTTGCACTCCCACATAGACGGGGAACCCAGACCCTAACCCCTCTTATAAATAGAGGGGTATTGGGGGCTTCCCAAAACACAACTCAATTTCCTCTGAGAATTGTTATCCTCTCTAGTTGTGGTAACCAATATAGATCTCAAGCAAGTCCTACCCGCTAGAGGAAGGGATAGCAAGGGAGAAACAATTGTGGGAGAGCAAGTAGGTGACTAGTACATCAATGGAAGGACAACTCCTTCCTATTTGTTCTACTAGAACAACAAGAGTTCTAGTTGGTCCATGTGAACTTCTCTAGAGGCGAGGAGTTTGTTGTCTGTGCTAGGAGGAAAATGTCAACCGGCAGTCTGTGGTGAGACCAGGAGTTGTCGTAGGTGTTGTTTGAGTTTTTCATTCATGGTGAAGACTAGAAGCTGCATAAAAACCATCCAAGAGCAATTGGGAGTTGTTGCATTTGAGTCCTAGTGTAACTAGGAGTTCACGACTACTACAACAAGGTATATTTGTGAACTCGCTCCAGGACCAGGTATGAACTCGTTAAACCATCCTTCTGATTACATATTTGTTGATGTGATCTTGTTGTATGGGAAATACAGATAGTATTTTTTTGTTTCCACTGCCTACTCTAATCTAGTATGTCCCAACAGTGGTATCAGAGCCACGTCAATTTACTATGTTTTTAGATAATCAATATGATCGTATTTTTAGTTTATCACATTTGTTTATTGCATACAATGTGAATACTTAAACTACTCAATATATGTATCCAATCAAAGACCACATATAATCCCAAAATAATATATATGATATATATGCCATTTATACATGTCACCCTAAAAGCGGTTTTGATGGTGCGTGTGTAGCGTGGTTGTGATAACCTAGATTTTTGAGTTTTAATAACTAATACAATAATTGAGAGACAAGCATTCTATGTAAGATGTCAAATACCAATTGAGGAATTGGTAATGCAATCATGGATTTCCATCACCCAAATTAGGTGATTTGAGATATGATAGAGGACTATGATGCCTAATTGAATTCAATTAGTGATGAGTACCCCTACTAATTGTTTTAAGTCCTCAGGAGACCAATCATACACTTAGTGATCCAGTGAGTAGCGAACTAATTTTCTTTTGAGGAATTATGTATATATGAACCAATGTTAGAGTTTGATGTCAACCTTGATTATTTCGGCTTATCAATTTCTTTTAATACCATCCCTAGTATCTTATAAAGGCAAATTACATGAAATATGACATATAGCCAATTGACATGGCCAACATTCGGATTTTAACTCCAATTTTACATCATAGCTACATCATGACATTATAAAGCTACACCTAAAATTTTGTGGCAATTGGATTATCCAATTAGGAGATATAGCAATTGAATTTTGGTGCATATATTCATGCACATTGGACCCTAGGACCTAAGTTTCGGCTTAAATGACCAGGCCGTGACACATTTATGTGTCACGCGGCTTCTATTCTTGGTCTGCACGTTCCTGCCCCTTTGGATCGCGTGGGGATCCAAGGGCTGGGAACCCGTCTTCTACCTCCCACAAAGAGCGGGGAGAAGAAAGGGGACCTGACCCTCGTCCAGGCGCCACCTCACCCCTTATCTCCACTTTTCGCCCGACGAGCTGACTTCGTCTCACGATTTCGTGGCCAACTACCACAAAAATGACCGAGTTTCATGCACCGTTGTGCCCTCCTAACCTCTGCTCCTCCTCACCTTCTCACTCCGACGGTGGAGTTTTTAGGGATTCACTGCCCATAGCTTCAAGAGCCTACAAATATCCTCCATTAGCTTTGCCTAGACCCCTTTTGTCTACCCTGGCCTGCAATTCATCTGAACCGCGACTCAGTAGATCCACCCTCAACCAAACTCCCTCCGGGCACCTCCTCCACGATGCAGCTGCTGCTTGGGCCTTTCCTTTAGCCGTGACCTCAATCAAATTCCCCCTTGGGTTGTGCGACACACCACTGATGCTCATAGACCCTTTCTCAAGCTCCCAACGCCTCCTCTCGCTCCCCTCATCTTCTTCTCCCCCATGGTTGGTGACCTTCTCGCTGGATCTCGACAGATCACCGCTCCAAGGGGAGCCACACCCCGATACTCTACCGTCCCAATCCGGTCCGACCTCGCAAAGGTGACCGCAAGCTCGCTTGCCCCTGAGGAACTCTCTTCTGCCCTTGCTTGCTCGACGGAGGTGCTGCCTAGCGGCGGCGCTCTGTTTTTGAGTCTCGCAAACATATCACGTTGAACGGGAGAATGAAGGAGGGGTGAGCGGTGTATCTGGACCGGGTCCGGTCTAGCAAAAGCATAGAAGAACCAGGTCTAGATCACCAAACCAACTGGCCCGCCTCATGCAAGTGAAGCGCACTGTATGGGACACGTGGCGCATGGCGATTAGACGAAAAAGGTAATTATCTCACAAAATGTTCAGATCTTCAATAATCCGTAGAAATTAGTACGAATGTCAGAAAAATAAGTACAATATACCGAAATTCTCAGAAAAATGCGTAGAATGCAGTGGAAGCACAATAGCTGTCCTTTTATGCAATAATCTCAGTTATATCATATAAGTTGTGAAATTCTTGTTTAATGGAAAATAAATACCAAAGGATGATATAAAATCATGGAAAAATATCAGTAAGTCCACAATTATGTATATAATGCATTTGATGTCAGATATGACCATGTTGATGTACTAAATTACGTAATTTAATTAATATGTCCAATTAGGGCTAATAATACTAAAGATTATGAAATTAATGCACACATGCTCAATAAATGATGAAATTCACAGAGTAGGCTTATATCTGTATATGGAACTTCTGTTTTAATTATGAGATCATAATGATAAACAGAATCCCTGTTATATGAAGCTGAATCTTAATACAGGTTATAAAACCCTAATCTAGGTTAATGATGTAACCTAGGGTTATTATGTGCAACAAAAAGGATATGGAACCTAATATTCAGATAATGAATCATAATCTAGAAAATGACATCAGTAAGAAAAATATAAGACAATAATGCAAGTAAATGTTGGAATATCCTAATGAGATAATATGAACCCTAATGAACACGACTAGGGTTAAGATGATGAGAATCTGATGATAGTATGTGGTCTTGTTTTAACCAGGTCATGGATAAAGTTCTAGATGATCCAAGATGATTAGAATTCTCTGAACTCAGGTACGTGGATATAATTATATGACTAGTTTTTGCTGGATGTTAAGTATATGTAATTGTTTGCATGAAATTGATATACATTGATGGATGTTGATATATGATTAATTGATGATTTACCGCCTTGAACATAAAAGAACATAATTGAATATACGTGAAATGTAGTTACTAGTGGTGCTCATTAAACTCCCTATTAGAGAGGGAAAGCTTTAATGTTGACTAGCACCTCCCTAGAGTACATGGTATACGGGGAGATCCCTAGAGTACAAGGTACACGGGGAAGGGCCCACTATTTATGCAATTATGTGCTAAGTCCACCATAGTAATGCATGTTCACTATAAATGAGGCTAATAACTTGGGATTACCTGATTTTCTGCCTTTAAATAATGTTTTATTTCTCTTTCTTCAATTTCAAATATTTTTTTTATGCCAGCATAGTATATCTTTTAATTCCACGTACCAACTTTTGTTGATGTTTTTGTTTCTCGTATTTTCTAGGTCCAGAGCTGGAATGGGATAAAATAATAAGATGTGAGCAAGTTGTATAGGTTGTACCTATTGTCTAAGATCCTGTTAGCATACATGTTCAGACTTGTAGTATTTTCAGTCAATATGTAACTGTAAATCATTGTGTAATAATTCATGTTGTATAAATATACATGTTGAATGTGAGAAATGTTATGGTTGTATGTTCATGTATGCGTATTATGCTTCCACATCGCTTTCTGATATGATTGGATGATGTTTTCGGATTCTGACATCTCATTCCCAATAGGGTTTGGAGAAGTAAAAATCTGGGGACGTCACAGTGGTTATAGCCAATAACCCAATATCTATGTGTGGTTGGATGGTTTGGTTTTATTCCTTTTTTATCTTGATTTGCATATTGAGCATGTATCTTCTTATTCCCAAGTTAAAAGTAAATTCTTTCCTACCTTTTCTTGCCTCAAATGTAACTTAAGGTTTCTCATTACCATTTAATATGTTTAATAGCAATAGGATAGTTTCCTTTTCTTACAACAACAAAGATGATGATCAGTGTCAGAAGAGCTGATCATTTTAAGAGATGAGCCGACCTACTGGAGGACCATGGAGGGAAAACCACAGGAGCGAACCTACCGGCTGGTGGACCCAACTCATCTTTTAGAGGTGTCCAAACATTGGTTGGATAGGAGGCCAACTGACCGTTTCAGTCGATCAACTCACTGGCCAAGAGGCGAATGACCGATTCAAGGGTTGAATTGATCAACCCAGATTGTCAAGCATAGATCTACATCAATAGTAGGTTCATACATGTGATGTGATGTTGACCTAGATGGTAGGTATTTCTTATGGCTCCAAGAAATTACAGTAGACATGGCCATAATCATTTTTTTACATTTTATTGCATGTTTACATTATGGGATATAGCATATATATGATATGTACTAGTATGTGGTGAATGGATATGTATATATCTATATATACAATCCCTCAAATAACCATATTAAGTCTAAGATGTTTTACATTAGAGGCACACATGAAAATCTTGATCGACTAAGTATGGGAATCCCAAGGGTGGTGTGTTGTCTATCTTATGGAAGTATGATGGTAATAATGTGGGCTCACAAAGCAGGGTGCATTATTATCTTGACATCTTTTGGATCAGGCTTAACTGTGTGGTCTTAATGAGATTAAGTACCAGAAGCATATAGATGGCAAAGAGTTGTGTATATCATCTATTTAAGAATTGCATTTGATGCAATTGGAAAAATTTTCCTACCTTAGTGACTAATTATGGACGATGGCATTGGCCGGGTAATAATTGAATCATTTTGGATCTTAGTTCATTAGAAAATTGTACGCTGCAATTTTCCAAATTGAGAATTGAGGGTTGTCAATTTGATCAAAATAATGAGAGCAATAGTAATTAAAGACCAAATTAATATCGTCAACATTTTAAATCAAATCAAATTAAAAGGAGTTTTTGAAAGAAGAAAAAATTGCAAAATTCCTTTTTCAGAATCAAATGGCAACAAAAAACAATCACTTTTATTTGTGAATGGTCCTTGAGAAGGACAAGTTAAATGTGAACAACTTCCACGACTGGTTTAGGACATCCAGAATCATTCTCACATAGGAGCGTAAGCTCTATATCTTGGAGACGCCAGAGCCAATGAACCCCTTCCCAATGCACAAGGACTGACAAGGATGCTTACAAGAATCATATTGAAGATGTTGTGGATGTCAAGTGTCTGATGCTATGCTCCATGAACTATGAGTTGTAGAGGTAGCATGAGAACATGTATGTTATTGAGATGGTCACGCATCTCAAGAACATGTTCCAAGATTAGGCAAGACAAGAGAGATTTGATGTTTCTGAGGTGTTGTTCAACTACAACATGACAGAAGGACATCTAATAGGTCCTCATGTACTCAAGCTCATTGGGTATGTGGAGAACCTGGATAGACTGAGATTCCCATTGGGTCAAGAGTTGGCCACTGATGTGATTCAGCAGTCCCTACCAGAGTCAATAGTCAGTTTGTCATGAACTACAATATGAATGACTTTAACAAACCGTTGACATAGTTATTGGGCATGTTGAGAAAAACTGAGGCACAAATGAAGAAAGACAAGCCCAATTATGTGTTGATGATCGCTAGACAAAGGGAAAATATAAATTCAAGGGCAAATCTAAGAAGAGTTCTAAAGCTGGCCAAAATCCCAAGTCTTCATCTTTCAAGGCAAAGGGATGAGTAAAGAAGAGAGGTGATTGTCACCACTGTCACCAATCTGGACATTGGTAAAGAAATTTACACCTCTGGTTAGACGAACTAAATAATAAGAAGGAAGGGACAGAGGCCTCTACTTCAGGTATAAATTTTATAAGATAAATTTGATTACTCCTTCATCTTGGTATGTGATATCAGATAGAGATCTGACATATGTGATGTACAGGATCTGAAAAGAAGTAAAACCTGTGTAAAAGAACAAAGTGTGATAATGTGGAGCAAGAGTTTTTGAAGCTTTAGTCTAAATTTAAATTTATCTTAGCCCATTGGGCATGTAATAGAGTTAGTTGAACTGCTATTTCACAATGTCAATAAATAGAAACATTTTACTTTATGCATCTTGTATGACAAGGATGAATAAATAAAGAGTTTTTAATGTTTTTATTTCAAAGATGTAATCTTATATGGTAATGACCAATCATCTAATGGTCTTTATATGACATACCCTTAAGATGAATCTTTATAATGTAAATACTGAATGATTATATTTGATAACTCAAACAATCTTTAGCATTGTCGTCTAGAGCACATATTTGAGAATTGCATTTCTAGAATACATATTGATGTTTATCTAGACTCTTTTTGTTATTGAACCAACAGAGACATGCAAATCTTATTTATAATTAACATGACATATCATCTCTCACTAGGTGTAATGGAGAGAGAAAACATTCTATTAGAGCTTATACATGTTCATGTATGAAGATCATGTAGAATAAACACTAAAGGTAGTTGTTTGTACTTCATTGTATTTGATGACCTCAGTTGATATAGAGTTTGTATTTGGTAAAGTACAAACATGAATCTCTTAAAGTGTTCAAGGAGATTACAAATGAAGTATGATTTTGATAAAAGTCTTAAAAACTTTGATATGATCAAATTTTGAAATATTTTACATCAATAGTTTGAGAACCTTCTGGATAGACCGCTATAGTGTATCACAAGTCAAATCCATTTGAACATGATGATGTGTCAAGAAGAAGGGATTACATCATGAAGGGTCATGATCATATTTATCTAATCTTCTAGTCTCCTCATAAATATATGCTAACACCAAAACAATGTACCATCTAAAATAGTTTAAAAAACATCATGTGTGACATGATATGGGAATGTCCCAATATGTCTGAAGGATTGAAACTTGTACAAGAAAGTAGTTTCTTGAAAAAGGTTTGTCCACCAACCATGATTGTTGAATGCTACTATTAATCCCAATCCAATAACAAAATTGATTTGTTGATAGGATAATTGAGTTCTAAAAGAATCAGTGGGAGTAGAAGTAGAACTGGAGGGGTTTGAGGTCAATAAGGAGGTATAATGAGAACAAGTGAGAATCACAAATTGTTGAGGAATCTTAGGTTGCTCATGTAACACATAACCTCATAGTTCTAGTAAAACACATCTGAGATTGAATGATTGTGAATCCAACAACTCAAATAGGTTGGTCATAAGATGATGAGCTAACAAATTAGCTAGAAGCTATTGAGGACTATAATTTGAGTAAAGACTTAAGGCCATTATGAAGTCCATGTACACTAACAAGGTATAACCTTGATAGTACCACTTGATAGGGGTAAAACCCATAAGGTGAAGTTGGGTTTTCATTGGAAAGGCCTACATGGATAACATAAAAGGATAGATTGGTTACAAAGGTTTTCAAATCAGTTCAAGTTGTTGAACAACAAGAAAGAACCTTTACCAATTGTCATGCTTGTTGTTGTAGCTAGAATAGACTATGATATTTGGCATGTGAAAGTTAAAATTGGATTCCTTAAAAGTAATATTTGAAAGGATGTGTACAAGACACATCCTAAAGGTTTTATAAACTTCATGAATGCAAATAACGTCTACAAGATATAATGTACAATCTTGGGATTGAAACAAGCATCTCATAATTGGGATCTTTGACTTGATAAGATTGTCAAAGAGTTTGACTTGAGTCATGATAAAAGATGAAATATGTGATTACAAAAGATTTAGTGAGACCATATATGAATATTACACACATGAATGGGGAATAACATCTCAAAATTGTGAGTATTGAGACTTGGCATGGAAAACACCTTTAGTAATGAAGGATTAGGTGAAACATCCTACATGATAGGGATCAAGATATATAGGGATAGTTCTTGAAAGTTTCATAACCTGAACTTGACTGCATGCAGTAGCAAGATGTTGAAAGAGTTTAACATGTAGGATTCAATAAGAGAGAATGTGGATTAATCTCTCATAAACCCTAAGTTCTAATTCTTGTGAAGAATGGAAAGACATGAGTAAGATGTCATGTGCATAAGCAAATGGATATATCACGCTTGCTATATAATGTACTCATCTCATATAATCTTGTATGTACGGACATGACAAGATGATGTTAGCTTCCAATCAAAGTCATTGGAGTGTCACCAAAATCATCCATTAGTAATTGTGAAGTACTTAAGGATAAGTTGCTAAGAGCATAGAAGCAAGGAAGAGTTGAGTGTAAAGGGTTACATTGATGCAAGCTTCCCAAATGACAAAAGTGATTGCAATAAAATATGTTTAAGAACAGAGTTGTGAGTTGGAAGGGTCTTGAACTATAGGCCATTAGTTTAGTTCTACAATAGAAGTTGAGTATCCTGGTGTTATGAACACAAGAGTGGGTATTATATGGATCTAGGAGTTCATATGGGTGAACTTAAAATATGTTCCAACCATTGATGATGTATTACTATGACAACAATGGAGCTACTTGTTAGGTAAGGAATATCAGATACTATGTTACGATAGTTTCATCTCATAGCAAAGAGATGAGAAACATGCAATATACTGACTAATAGAAAAGGTATTGCTAACCTACTGAATTAGCACTTGTGCAGCAGAAGCATGATGGACATGTTGAAATCACTCGAAATGAAATTTATGGGTGATTGTATCTAAGTGGAAGTGGGAGTCTATTGGTATTGTATGCCTAGAGAGCCAATCAAGTGATGATTGAAACGACATATAACATAAAGGATTTGATTAATAATAATAAAGGAAAGCTTACAATTCATTCTATTTCACTCAATTATGAGATAATGAAGACACATTATGAATGTCTGAAGAGTGAAAATACTCAATGGAGTATGTCTTCACATGTGTGACTTGAACAATGAGATCATATAGATGTGAAGAGTATGTACATTCTAGATATGTCCCTAGTCAGTTGTTATTATGGAAGGTAGATAGACACCAGTAATACACAAGACTGGAGTGTCGGTTGGTTGATGATAGAATCTCATTAGTCGCTATGTGATATCAAAACAAGCACACATATACTTGTTAGAGAATAGTGTTATCAGACAGAACCACCTTGAGAATGACACATGGAAATCATACTTGGTGGTCATAGTCATCTCTCATAGTGAAGGTGGTGATTTTGATTCTTATATCTAAAGTCATTACACTTATCACATGTTGTTTGGTATACTTTGACATCATCTAACGTAACCATGAATAAGGATTGCCATAACATTGATAATTGGGTAGTTGTGACACATGGGGACTAACTATGAGTGGTGTAGATGGGATTTGTCCCCCCTACTAGAGTTTGTTATCATGGCCACTTGATAAGAGAGATTGAGAAATGCATGTGCATGCACATGTAAATCAATATATGATATTGAGGTCACATATATCTCAGAGAATCTAATCTAGTTCAAGGAATATGGATTGAACATTGATAGGATGATGATTCCATGCCTTGAGCTCATTCTGAATATTAGAGACAAAGGAATTATATGATCACTATAATACCTTACACAAATTGTAGGCTGAAGTTGTTCTCCAACTTTTATTCACTTGGGTAGCATTGATGTGCAACTAGGCACCACTCTTTGCTTGTGATGTCATAAGCTAGTTATGTACATTCATTGCCAATGTGATATGGGACTTATAGGGTAACACACATAGGAACTCATCTAGAAGAGGAGTATAAAAATGAACGATGATTGGATTGGTTAATAAAGTGTTTACATATTCAATTTAAGCAACAAATTAGTTGACTAGACTACCAACTGATTGGTTCAAGTGTTGAGACGGCCATTTGGGGTGTCAGTTGATTAGAAATTGAATTGGTTGAGTTATGCATAAATTGGGGCACCAACTGGTTGGCTCAGTAGGTGAACTAATTGGCTAAGGTTGGGTGAGATGACTACTTCACCTGGTGAACCAATTAGCTTGGTTATGCCAATCAAAGGTCATGGTAACTTTCCAAAATTCATGAGAAAAGTTTATTATTTCACTTGCTCAATTTGATTGTTGAAAGGAATGATTGTTTACATTTATTGTATAAAATTGCCAATTCATGTACGATTGAGAAACATGGCAAAATTACATGTTCAGGCTGTGAGCCGATCGATTCGTATGTGAACCGATCATTTGGGTTTCCAATCAAGTGGTTCAGCACTCGTAGGTTGCAAAAATTCATGATCTTTTGGTCCCTTCCACTCCCACATAGACTGGGAACCCAGACTCTAACCCCTCCTATAAATAGAGGGGACTGGGGGCTTTCCCAGAACACAAGTCAATTGCCTTTGACAATTGTTGTCCTCTCTAGTTGTGGTAACCAATAGAGAGCCCGAGCAAGTTTTACCCGCTAAAGGGAGGGATAGCAAGGAAGAAACAATTGTGGGAGAGCAAGTTGGTGACTAGTACACTAACAGGAAGGATGACTCTTTCCTATTTATTCTATTAGAACAACAGGAGTTCTACTTGGTCTGTGTAGAGTCTCTAAAGATGAGGAGGATGTTGTCTGCCGCTAGGAGGAAAATGTTAGCATGCAATGGTGAGACCATGAGCTGTCGCAGGTGTTGTTCCAGTCTGTAGTTTGTTGTGAAGACTAGGATTTGCAAAGAGACCATCTAAGAGCAACTGGGAGTTGTTTTAGATGATTCCTAGTGCAACTAGGAGTGCATGACTACTACAACGAGTTATAGTCATTGGACATGCTCTAGGACCAGTTATGAACTCTTTAAACCATCCTTCCCATTACATAGTTGTTTATATGATCTTGCTATTATGGGGAATACACATAGTAAATTTTTGTTTCTACTGCCTACTTTGATCTGTAATCTCCCAACAGTAAAAATATGTAGAGTATCAATTGAGAGAAATTTAGTTGACCCCATGATGAAAGAAATTTCACAGTAAAAGCATGATGGTCACGTTAGATCACTTGGGATTAATTTCATGGGTGATTAACTCTATGTGCAAGAAGGATTTTTTTGGTATGTATGCCCAAAGAGCCAATCATTTGATGATTGTAATGGCATGTCGTGTAAATGATTTGATTAATAACAAATGCAATCTTCCAATTTATTCTATTTTATTTAGTTATGATATAATGATGTAACATATTAAATGTCATGAGAATGATATTACTCAGTGACGCATGTCTTCATGTTGATGACCTGAACAATGAGATGATATAGATGTCAAGAGTATACACATTCTTGTTATGTCCCCAGTTGGATGTTATTATGGAAGGCTGATAGACAACAATAACACATAAGACTAGAGTGTGTGTTGGTTGATGATAGAATCTCATGAAGTCAAGATATGTGATATCACATCAAACACATAGATACTTGTTAGAGAACAGTGTATCACACCTACAGGAGATTGATATCTAGGCCAATTGATAAGAGAGACTGAGAAATGCATGGCCATACTCATGTGACTCCATATGTGATATGTGAGCTCACATACATCGCATACATTTTGCTCTTGTTCAAGGAACATGGATTAAACTTTATAGAGGATGATGATTCCATGCCTCAAGTTCAATCTGGATATTAGAGACAAAGGAACTATATGATCACAATAACACTGATCATGGATTGTATGTTAAAGGTGTTCTCCAACATTCTAGTTACTTGGCTAGCAATGATGTGTTTCTAGATAATGTGCATTGCTTGTGATGATGTAAATTGATTATGGACATTCATTACTAACATAACTTGAGACCTATAGGGTCACAAGCATAGGATGCACTTGGAATAGGAGCTTATTCATGAATGATGTTTAACTTGATTACGAAAGTGTTTAGGTATTCAATTTAAACAAAAATGGTTGGAAATTGAATGACTGGACTGTGAACTGACTAATTCAAGTGTTAAACTGATCAATTCAAGTGTCGGGTAAATTTAAACAACATTGGTTGAACATTTCATGAACCGGGGCATGAACTGATCGGTTAACTTGGTGAACCGACTGGTTCAAGTTTTGAACTACCCGGTTCAATGATCAATATGATCAGATTAGAGATTGATGTGGATGTCATGTTTTTCACTAATGGTAGAATTGAAACCCAATATGTTTGTGAGTAGGAAACAAGGTGAAACCACCATTTCAAGGGTTGAACCAATTGTCTTACATGTGAACTGACCAGTTCAACATTCACAACTTTCAGAAAATTCATTGACTTCCATCTCTTTGACTCCCAGATGAATTGGAAACCCTAACCCTGGCCATTCTATATAAAGGAGAGAATTATAGGCTTTCATAGACACAACAATAATCTCTAACCGTTTTTTCTCTCTAGTTGTGTTAACTAGAGATCCTGACCAAGTCCTACTAATAAAATAGAGGGAAAATAAGGAAGAGACAAGATGGGAGAGAGAATCAACCCTAGTAGGTTGACTTTCAAAGGGACAACTCCTTCTCGTTGGCTCTAGTAGTGTATGTTCCCTATGGTCTGTGTGGACTATGTAGAGGTGTGAAGTTTGTTGCCACCTTCTAGGAGGACAAAAAACATTGTCATCTGTAGTGATGCACTAGGAGACTATCATTGCCAATGTCTAGGTGCAACTTGAGAAATAAGCATGTTGATGTAAGGATAAGTCGTTGGACTTACTCCAGGACCATGTATATGCCTTGCAACTTTCCTTCCTAGATACATTGGTGTTGATGCAGTCTCACTAGTTTGAGAATCAGGCATTAGATTTTTTTCCTGTTGCCTTATCTGTCGCCCCGATTTCTCAATAGTGGTATCATAGCCACGTCAATCTACGGTGTGTCTAGATTTAAATTGATATGATCGGATTTATTTTATTGCATAGAATGTGAATATTAAAATGATAATGTGCTTATCATGTTAAATATCACATATAATCCTAAATATATATATGATATATATATATGCAATCAATATGCATCACCTTAAAAGTGTTTTTTGATGGTGTATATAAGCATGGTTGTGGCTAATAACCCCTAGATATTTGTACTTGGTTGTATAGTTGTTATTCCTATTTTAAATATTAGTTTGCATACTAAGCCTCTCTCTCCTTTTATATATGTAAAAGTATCAAATCTTTCCTTCCTATACACCCCTTGAATGTAACTTGAGGTTTCCCTATTACAATGTAATAAGTTAAATAGGAATAAGATCGTTTCTTTTTCTAGTGGCAATAAAGACATTCTACTCCAAACCAACCATTCATTTTAGAAGATGAGATGATCGACTGGAGGACCGAGGAGGCCAGATGATAGGAGGAGCCAACCGATCAGCTGGTGGCCCAACTGGTTGACTGGATGTGTCCAGACATCATTCAGACCAGAGACCAGGTGACCGATCAGAAAGACCAATCGACCAACTAGGAGGCAATCATATATATTCAAGAGTTTAATTGATTGACCTGGATTGGTTCAAGCATAGATCTTCATCAACAACAGGTTGCTACATATGATGTGGACATTAGGTGGTAGTATTCCTTGTGTCTCTGAGGAGTTACAATAGTATGGCCATAACCATTGCTCGTGTATTATAATTGCATGTTTTGTTTGTGGATGTAGTATGTATATGATGCATATAAGTATGTGGTGATTGGATATGTATATGTATTTATATAACTATAAATCCATCAATATAATATTAAGACTTAGATGATTTCCATACACAACACACATGAAAAGCTTGAGCGACTATGTGTGGGTACGCCAAGTGTGGTGTGCTTTCCATATTGTAGAATTGTGACGGTAGTCATGTGGGCCTATCAAGAAGGGTACATTACTATCGTGTTGGATTTTGGGTCAGACTTAACTAGGTGATTTTAATGAGATTAAGTACCTAGAAGCATGCAGATGGACTATGGAAAAGGCTTGCGCATACCAACTCTCCAAGAATTGTGTGAGACACAATTGGCTACAGTTTCCTGCCTTAATAATTGGTTATGGACCATGGTGTTGGTTGGGTAATAATTCAACTATTTTGGGTCTTGTCTTACTAGAATATTGTACACTGCAATCTTATACATTGATATGTGAGGGCTATCAATTTGAACAAAATAATGGGAGCGATAATTAATTGAAATCCTAATTATATCGTCAATATTATCAAACCAAATGAAAATGTTTTGAAACACAATGTTTCTTTTGTATAATCTAATGGCAAACATAAATATGTTTTCTTTGTGATCGGTCCTTGAGAAACACAAGCTGAACGGGAACAACTTCCATTACTGGTTTTAGATGTTGAGAATTGTTGTCGCTCAAGAGCATAAGCTCTATGTCTTGGAGACACTAGATCCAGATGAACCTACTCCCACCATGCCTAACGTTGAAAGGGATGCTTACTGGAAGCACTATGAAGATGTTACAAATGTTAAGTGCATAATGTTTTTCTCAATGAACTATGAGTTGTAGAGACAACATGAGAACATGGATGTTATTGATATGGTAACATATCTTAAGAATTTGTACCAAGTCCAGGAAATACAAGAGACACATGATATCTCAAAGGCATTGTTCAAGTGCAATATGGATAAAGGAGATCGAGTAGGTTCCCATACACTCAAGTTGATTGGGTATGTGGAGAACCTTGTTGGACTAGGATTTTCATGATTCTATAATCAGTGTCGAAATCATACAGTTGGTTTGTCATGAACTACTACATGAATGATTTTGACAAGCCATTGTCAAAATTACTTGGCATGTTGAAGACATCTGAAGTGTGGATGAAAAAGAGCAAACCCGAATTTGTGATTATGATTAGTACAGAGAAGTCCAAGGGAAAAGACTAAGAAGTGTTCTAAAGCTAACCAAAAGCCTTCTGCATTGAAAGATGAGGGAGGAGTGAATAAGAAAGGGAAGTGCCTCCACTGTCACCAGCCCAGACACTGGAAAAGGAACTATCCTCTTTACATAGAGGAACTCTGGAATAAGAAGGAGATAGAGATTTCCACTTCAGGACCCAAGAAGAAGTAAGCTAGAACTATGCAGAACAAGAGTTGCTACCACTAGAGTTGGAATATGTCATTCATGTAATGGGCATGTAATAGAATTAATGAATTGCTATTATGTACCTACCATTAATGAAAACATCATGTATCTTGTATGGACAATAATAGTATGAATATATTTGATGGTTTGTAAGATCAGATATTTTATGGTAGTAGCCCCAATGCCTCATATTTTATAATTGATAGTTCTAGGGACAATTATATGAATATATTAAATGACTTGATAAATCAAACAATGAATACCTATGGCATTGTCATCTAGAGCACACAAATGATAAATTTGCATTTCAAGAATCCATGATGATGGTTATCTAGACTCCTTTGGTTATTGAACCAATAGAGACATGCCATTCTTATTTACGGGGTAATATGACAAAAGCACCTTTCACTCGATGTAGTGGGAGAGCAAATATTCTATTAGGGCTTATACATACTAATGTATATAGACCTTTTAGTATAAATGCTAGAGGTGATTAATAGTACCTCGTTATATTTAATAATGGTCTCAATAGATATGGTAGATTGTATTTAATAAAATAGAAGTTTGAATCTCTTAAAGGGTTCAAAGAGTTCTTGAATGAAGTACATAACCCACTTGGTGTAAGTATTAAAACAGTTTGATATGATCAATGTGGAAATATTTTAACCAAGAGTTTGAGGACTGTGAAAGACTGGATTTTTTTGGGCTTAATTTTGAGGATGAAATATCTTTTAAGGTGTGTAGGATGTGATGGAGTGAAATTTTGGAATCCTAAATGTCCAATGACATAAGTGATTTCATGCATGTTGAGTTGTTTGAGAGTCCTACGTGTTTTGTCAAAGTTTCGAGGGAAAATGATAAGTATATCATGATTAAGATCCTTAACTTTATGCCTTTTAAAGTATTTAAGTTGATGAACATATGGTGGATTTTTATCCCCAAATTTGAGTAGCATTATCTTGAGTTGTGAGGAAGCTATGGTTAAAATTTGGTGGAAAGTGAATATTCCTAGAATGAGTTATTTAGGTTTGAACTTTATGAAATAATGTGCATAATTGATGTTTTGGGGTTAATGTTTCATATTAGGAAACTTAGGCGTTGAGAGAAATGATATGTCGCGTCCCTTGCCTTGTCACGTGCCAAATTTGAGCCACCCGATGAGGGTGATACGGATCCTGGATGGATCGGATGGCTGAGGAGTCATCCTCAACCTCTGCCCAATCCGTGGATCATGGTTGTGGTTGGGGACCATGATTCCCCCCTCTGAACCTCCTCGTGGAAAACTGACAGAGGCGTTGCCTCCTCCTCATCACCATGAACTCGTCAACCCCTCGCACGACCTCCATTGTAGCCTAGAACCACCTCCATGACTGACTCCGGAAACCACTCTCTCCCCTCACCCATATAGCACATCCACAAGCATTGCATGGATGCCTATCAACTTTCCCTCTGTTCAATTTGTCCAAAGCAGTGCCCGATGATTCTAACTAAAACCAAGATCTCCCCAATCATCTCTTCCCCAACATAGCTTCTGCCAATGAGGTAATTCAAGAACCCTAGACTAAGAGAGGAAAGATAAAGTATATGTGTATGAGATACTCATAGAGTTGAGTTAGTGGAGCATGGCACTACCCTCATGATACGGGTCAGGAGAACCTCTTCTAGACTATATAAAGTTTTAATACATGTTTTACAAGCCACACACATAAGTTTGTTTAGCACAACCATTGTATAATATAGGTAAAGATGTGATCTAATCTCGAGATGTGATATGTAGACATGATATGATGGAAACCTAGAATGATTTAATAGATATCTATGCATAGATGGTTGACCATATACATGAATAATGATGATAATGTGATATTGTGGGTTAATTTTGTTACGAAATCATTAGCAAATGTTGCAATTTATTACGAGCAATGAAATAAGATCATATGAATGAACCATGTTGCATGAGGTGTTAATCTTAGTGCTTAATAAAGATGAAAATATATTTTGACAGTTAGCACAACATAATGATTATGACACCTTGATATGATCTATATGGATTAAGTGTGTGGATAGTTAACTCTCTACTAAAAGGCTTATGTTAATGTTGAACATGTTCTAACAATTAGCTCAATAAAATGTTGATGACACCTTGATATAATGGGATAACTTTAGTTAACTCCTTTACAACATGGTAATATGATGTGGGAACCCTAATGCATGGGTAAAGAAAAGGATGCAACCCAAACATATGAGATAGGTCATGACATAATCAGAGTCTCTAAACATTTGTTTCAATCTTTTATGAAGAGGTGTTTCACCTTAGATTCTTTAAACCTCCTAGTATTGGTTTGGAGATGATTATGGAGCTTTTTTTTGTATATATGTTGCACCTAAAATGGTGCCCTACATATGGATGAAGACCTTTTGGTTGCTCCTGGAAGTAAGATGATGGCTTAATTTCGAGGACGAAATTTCTTTTAAGATGTATATGATGTGAAAGGTTGGATTTTATTTTGGGCTTAATATTGAGGACGAAATATCTTTTAATGTGTGTAGGATGTGATGGAGTGAACTTTTGGAATCCTAAATGTCCAATGACATAAGTGATGTCATGCATGTTGAGTTGTTTGAGAGTCCTACGTGTTTTTTCAAAGTTTTGAGGGCAAATGATAATTATATGATGATTAAGATCCTTAACTTTATGCCTTTTGAAGTATTTAAGTGATGAACATATGGTGGAGTTTTGTCCCCAAATTTGAGTAGCATGTATCTTGAGCTGTGAGGAAGATATGGTTAAAATTTGGTGGAAATTGGATATTCTTAGAAGGAGTTACTTAGTTTTGAACTTTATGAAATAATGTGCATAATTGATGTTTTGGGGTTAATGTTTCATATTAGGAAACTTAGGAGTTGAGAGCAATGATATGTCGCGTCCCTTGCCTTTTCGCGTGCCAAATCTGAGCCACCCGATGAGGGTGCTATGGATCGTGGATTGATCGGATGGCTGAGGAGTCATCCTCAACCTCCGCCCAGGATTGTGGCTGCGGTTGGGGACCATGATCACTGACCATGATTTCCCTCTCTGACCCTCCTCATGGAACACTGACTACGGCATTGCCTCCCCCTCATCACCATAAACTCGTCAACCCCTCGCATAACCTCCATTGCGGCCTAGAACCACCTCCACGACTGACTCCGGAAACCGCTCTCTCCAGCGCACCCAAATCAATTGGGCTTTTCATGTACTGTCCTCCCCTCGCCCATATAGAACTTCCACAAGCATTGCGTGGATGCCTTTCAACTTTCCCTCCGTTCAATTTGTCCAAAGCAGTGCCCGATGATTCTAACTAAAACCAATCTCTCCCCAATCATCTCTTCCCAGGCATAGCTTCTGCTTGGGCCGCCACCACCTCCATCTCATCATTTCAACCCTCACTCAAGCTTTGTTGTACTCCCAGATACCTCAATGGTGCCTCACGAAGGCTTTAAACTTCTCGAACCAAGATAGCCTTCTCCTTCTTCTTCATCTCAGACCACCTGCTCTAGTCACCCCGGAGGTATTACACCCCAGAGGGAGCCATACTTCGAGAAGTCGCCGCCCTAACCTGGAAGGCCTTCCTGAATGTGATCGCATAAGCAATCACATGTGATCCACACTCTGCTGACCTCCTTTGCTCACCGGAGGGGCTGGCTACGGTGGTGCTCTGTTCCTGATCCACGCTAACTCTAGAGGATGGGTGTCGCGCTGAACCTGAACGGGAGAAGTAGAGAGCCCAGACTCGGACAAGCAGATCCTTAGATCCGCGGATCCCACGCCTGACCCAAACCAGTGCAAGCTAGTAGAACGAGCAGTGAGCCGCAGCCCTAGTGGACATGTGGCGCATCATGGTTGGCCAAAAAAGGTAAATTGCCCCGTAAATACCTAGATCTTATATAATTCACAATAATTAGCTTTGTTATCTGAAAAATACAAATAAGGTACGAAACTTCTCAAAAAAATGAGTAGAACCAATAAGAGGATACTATAAGACTTTTGATGCACTAATAATAGTTATATCATGTAAGTGGCAAAATGGTCATGGGATGGATAATAAATATCAAACGATGGCCTAAAATTATGAAAAAATACCAGTAAATCATAAATCATGTTTGTTATCCATATTAGGTCAGATATTATGATGTTGATGCACGAAATCATGTAATTTGCTTAGAATGTCAATTTAGGGCTAATAACCCTAAATAAAATGCAATAAATACATACATGCTCAATAAATTATGAAATTTATATAATAAGTTCATATCAGTAATTGGAAGATAATATGTAAATATGAGATCAGTTAATACACGAAATCCATGTTATATGAAGTTGACCTTTAATACATGGGTTGTAACCCTAATATGATTAATGAATATGATCTGGGGTTAATATATTCACAAAATGATATGGAACCTGGTATTCAAATGTTGAACCCTATTATGAGGAAATGATCTGGAAAATGACATTAGTAAGACAAATCTAAGACAAGAATGCAAGTAATGATGCACATATCTTAATGAAATAAGATAAACCCTAGTGGACATAATTAGGGTTAAGATGAGATGTAAGAGGATGAGAACCATATGGCGATATATGATGTTGTCTTAATCAGGGTTTGACCAAGGATATAGTTGACCTGAGGAATATGTGATGATTAGGAATATTTCTTTGGAAGGTACGCCATTGCCTCTTACTTGGCTTATTATACAATATGTTTGTGTTATATGTGTAGTAAAATACTTGGCATATGATATTGGATGAAATGATTGTTCTTGCATGATATGTTGCTTGATTTTCTATTCTTACTGCTATGAACACAGGAAACATAATATATTTGTTCCATTATATCCAAGCACTTCAACTCTTTGGTAGTAAAGTGCTGGAAAAGAATTACTTCAACTCTTTTGTAGTAAAGTACTTGGAAGTGATCCAACTCTTTGGTAGTAGATCACATTGTGAAATGATCCAACTCTTTGGTAGTAGATCATAAAGGCCTTAATGCATTCAACTGTCGTGTAGTAAATGCATGGATGATATAATGGAAAATATGCCTAAAAGACATGTGTTCTCTTTTGTTAATAAATATTCTTGTTCAAGTATGCTTTTCTTATATTCTTCTATTACTTCCTAGTATTAGTTTTATATTATTGCCAAGATATGATGAGAGGTATATAAAAGACATGTAGGCATACTTAGTACAATATTCTTGAATATTGTGCTGACGTGTACCACATGTAATCTTTTGTTTAGGTTGTGGACATGTGATCTTGAGGAACCAAGATAGTTGAGAGTTGTGTTGTGAGCTGATCTACAGGTTGACCTATTGTCTTAAGATCATGTTGTTAGTGATAGTACATGTATATGTAGAAGTTTTCTGTTCAATATGTAATATCAAATGTTGTAACAATTCATGTTGTAATTATATGTTGAATGGTGAACATGTGTTGTGGTTCATTTATTGTTCATGTGCATGTGCTACTGGTCGTTTCTCCTGACTTCCTCTAATTTTCTTATTCTTAGCCTTGTGTGGGATGTTTAAATTGGGATCTCACTGAGGTGAGGGTTTCAATTTAGATGTCACACATCAGATTAAGATTTAGAAAATCTGGGGACGTCACAGGTGGTATCAGGGCATGAACAATAGCAAAGCCTGACATTTGCTCACTATGCAACTCAAAATTAAAGAACCTTGCACTTAATAATCTTTAGGGTTAGATTAGTCATATTTTAGAGACTAGATCTGACCTAGCCTCTAGGTTAACATGTAGAGTCTGAGAACTAGGTCTAGATTGGTGCTTGTTTTATAGAAGGTCCTTAGATGTTGTTCTTTCCTTATAGTGCAGTGGTATGGGATGTTGCATTATTTGGAAATGACATACATCATGGGAAGAGAAACCTTTGACATATGATGCATCTATGTTTTAGGTAGCTACACCATTCTACACCCTATTCTCACCCTTTTCATTAGGAGACATGACACTGGACTCTCTACTTTGTGTGGGACACTCATTTTCTAGATTTGTTTTTTATTCCAATCGGATTGAACCTTGATAGTTTTCTCTAACGCATGCTTTATCGGAGAAAAATTATATAATATTTTATTATATATATGTATTACAAAAATGTGTCCCCACACATGTACGAGTAGGAGGTGGTCATGCAACCTAAGTGAAAGTGAATGACATTAGTCTAGAAGAGAGAGTAGTTTTAGATTAGATGTCTAGATCCTTGTTGGAACATATGATAGATGGAATAGATGGAATAAGTTTTGATGATATGATGTAGGTCTTATATAGATGATATAAGACAGTTTATGATAATCAATGTTGTCTTTGAGGATCTCAGTTCAGATTTGAGGTTTTGATATAAGTTTTAATGATGCAAGTAACTAGGCTTTTATGAGATAAGATAAGCTAAGTTGAGACAAAGTTGTGAGTCAGCATGAGCCTCAAGCTCTTTTACAAAGGAGGACCTCTAGTGTTGGGACCAGTTATAGGGTTAACTCCAGAGAGAGTGAGACCCATAGGGAGAAGGTTAGAGAACCTAAACTCCAAGATATGATAATTATGATATATGTGATATGATATGTCCTAACTAGACTACTCCTAAGTGAACGAGTTGAGTTGCTCTATGTGTGATTCCTATAGTCTTATTGAACTCTAGATGCCCTTGGGAGGACCAAACCCTAGAGATAGAGAGAGGCTGGTTATACGTGCATATGTGAATATGAATATGAGTGCCTACCATCTGGGTGAGGGAGAGAGAGTCCCAAGACCCTGGAGGAGGTAACTATGTGTCAGTTTCTATAAAGCCTCAAGCTCGGGTTGATGGTTCCTTGTAGGAATCTAGTGGATGTATATAAGAGAGTTTTGGTAAGCTTGATTCATGGGTATTGAACCTATGCAGAGTATGCCATAGTATGTTTTGGTTTGTGCTTATGTGGCTAGGGCTTGTAAAGCTATCACTAGTGCCAATGAGGTAATTTGAGAACCCTAGACTAAGAGAGGAAAGATAAAGTATATGCATATGAGATACTAATAGAGTTGAGTTAGCAGAGCATGGCACTACCCTCATGATATGGGTCAGGAGAACCTCTTTTGGACTAGATAAAGTTTTAATACATGTTTGACAAGCCACTCACATAAGTTTGTTTAGCATAACCATGGTATAATATAGGTAAAGGTGTGATATAATCTCGAAACGTGATATGTAGACATGATATGATGGAAACCAAGAATGGTTTAATATATATTTATGCATAGATGTTTAACCATATACATGAATAATGATGATAATGTGATATTGTGGGTTAATTTTTTTATGAAATCACTAGCAAATGTTGCAATTTATTACGAGAAATGAAATAAGATCATATGAATGAAACATGTTGCATGAGGTGTTAATCTTAGTGCTTAATAAAGATGATTATATAGTTTGACAGTTAGCACAACATCATGATTATGACACCTTGATATGATCTATATGGATTAAGTGTGTTGATAGTTAACTCTCTACTAAAAGGCTTATGTTAATGTTGAACATGTTCTAACAATTAGCTCAATAAAATGTTGATGACACCTTGATATAATGGGATAACTTTAGTTAACTCCTTTACAACATGGTAATATGATGTGGGAACCCTAATGCATGGGTAAAGAAAAGGATGCAACCCGAACATATGATGTAGGTCATGACATAATTAGAGTTTCTAAACCTTTGTTTCAATCTTTTATGAAGAGGTGTTTCACCTTAGATTCTTTAAACCTCCTAGTGTTGGTTTGGAGATGATTATGGAGATTTTTTTTGTATATATGTTTCACCTAAAATGGTGCCCTACATATGGATGAAGACCTTTTGGTTTCTCCTGGAAGTAAGATGATGGCTTAATTTCGAGGACAAAATTTCTTTTAAGATGTATATGATGTGAAGGCTGGATTTTTTTGGGGCTTAATTTTGAGGATGAAATATATTTTAAGGTGTGTAGGATGTGATGGAGTGAACTTTTGGAATCCTAAATGTCCAATGACATAAGTGATGTCATGCATGCTGAGTTGTTTGAGAGTCCTACATGTTTTGTCAAAGTTTTGAGGGCAAATGATAAGTATATCATGATTAAGATTCTTAACTTTATGCCTTTTGAAGTATTTAAGTTAATGAACATATGGTGGAGTTTTGTCCACAAATTTGATTAGCATGTATCTTGAGTTGTGAGGAAGCTATGGTTAAAATTTGGTGGAAATTGGATATTCCTAGAAAGAGTTATTTAGGTTTGAATTTTATGAAATAATGTGCATAATTGATGTTTTGGGGTTAATGTTTCATATTAGGAAACTTAGGTGCTGAGAGAAATGATATGTCGCACCCCTTGCCTTGTCGCGTGCCAAATCTGAGCCACCCGATGAGGGTGCTACATATCCTGGATGGATCGGATGGCTGAGGAGTCATCATGAACCTCCACACAGTCCGCAGATCGTGGTTGCGGTTGGGGACGGTGATCACTGATCATGATTCCCCTCTCTGGCCCTCCTCATGGAAAACTGACTGAGGCATTGCCTCCCCCTCATCACCATGAACTCTTCAACCCCTCACACGACCTCCATTGTGGCCTAGAATCACATCCACGACTGACTCTAGAAACCGCTCTCTTCAGTGCACCCAAATCAATTGGGCTTTTTGTGTACTGTCCTCCCCTCAACCATATAGCACATCTACAAGCATTGTGTGGATGCCTTTTATCTTTCCCTCTGTTCAATTTGCCAAAGCAGTGCCCGATGATTCTAACTAAAACCAATCTGTCCCCAATCATCTCTTCCCCAGCATAGCTTCTGCTCGGGCCGCCACCACCTCCATCTCTTCATTTTAACCCTCACTCAAGCTTTGTTGTACTCCCAGATACCTCAATAGTGCCTCAGGAAGGCTCTGAACTTCCCGAACCAAGCTAGCCTTCTCCTTCTTCTTCATCTCAGACCACCTACTCTGGTCACCCCGACGGTATTACGCCCCAGAGGGAGCCACACTTTGAGAAGTTGCCGCCCTAACTGGGAAGGCCTTCCTGAACGTGACCGCATAAGCAATCGCACGTGAGCCATGCTCTGCTAACCTCCTTTGCTCACCGGAGGAGCTGGCTGCGGCGGCGCTCTGTTCCTGATCCACGCTAACTATAGAGGATGGGCGTAGCGCTGAACCTGAACGGGAGAAGCAGAGAGCCAAGACTCGGACAAGAAGATCCTTAGATCTACAGATCCCACACCCGACCCGGACCAGTGCAAGCTAGGAGAATGAGCAGTGAGCCGCAACCCTAGTGGACACGTGGCGCATCATGGTTGGCCAAAAAAGGTAAATCACCCAGTAAATACCTAGATCTTGTATAATTCACAGTAATTAGCTTTGTTATCCGAAAAATACAAATAAGGTACCAAACTTCTCAAAAAAAATGAGTAGAACACAATAAGAGGATAATATAAGACTTTTGATGCACTAATAATAGTTATATCATGTAAGTGGCAAAATGGTCATAGGATGGATAATAAATATCAAATGATGGCCTAAAATTATGAGAAAATACCAGTAAATCATAAATCAAGTTTGTTATCCATATAAGGACAGATATTATGATGTTGATTCAAGAAATCATGTAATTTGCTTAGAATGTCAATTTAGGGCTAATAACCCTAAATAAAATGCAATAAATACATACATGCTCAATAAATTATGAAATTTACATAATAAGTTCATATCAGTAATTGGAAGATAAGATGTAAATATGAGATCAGTTTATACATGAAATCCATGTTATATGAAGTTGACCTTTAATACATGGGTTGTAACCCTAACATGCTTAATGAATATGATCTGGGGTTAATATATGCACAAAATGATATGGAATCTGATATTCAAATGTTGAACCCTATTATAAGGAAATGATCTGGAAAATGACATCAGTAAGACAAATCTAAGACAAGAATGCAAGTAATGATGCACATATCCTAATGAACTAAGCTAAACCCTAATGGACATAATTAGGGTTAAGATGAGATGTAAGAGGATGAGAACCTAATGGTGATATATGATCTCGTCTTAATCAGGGTTTGACCAAGGATATAGTTGACCTGAGGAATATGTGATGATTAGGAATATCTCTTTGGAAGGTACGTCATTGACTCTTACTTAGCTTATTATACAATATGTTTGTATTATATGTGTAGTAAAATACTTGGCATATGATATTGGATGAAATGATTGTTCTTGCATGATATGTTGCTTGATTTTCTATTCTTACTGCTATGAACACATGAAACATAATATATATGTTCTATTATATCCAAGCACTTCAACTCTTTGGTAGTAAAGTGTTGGAAAAGAAGTACTTCAACTCTTTGGTAGTAAAGTACTTGGAAGTGTTCCAACTCTTTGGTAGTAGATCACATTGTGAAATGATCCAACTCTTTGGAAGTAGATCATAAAGGCCTTAATGCATTCAATTGTGAGGTAGTAAATGCATGGATGATATAATGGAAAATATGCCTAAAAGACATGTGTTCTCTTTTGTTAATAAACATTCTTGTTCAAGTACACTTTTCTTATATTCTTCTGTTACCGCCAAGTATTAGTTTTATATTATTGCCAAGATATGATGAGAGGTATATAAAAGACACATAGGCATACTTAGTATAATATTATTGAATATTGTGCTGACATGTACCACATGTAATCTTTTGTTTAGGTTGTGGACATGTGATCTTGAAGAACCAAGATAGTTGAGAGTTGTGTTGCGAGCTGATGTACTGGTGGACCTGTTGTCTTAAGATCTTGTTGTTAGTGGTAGTATGTGTATATGTAGAAGTTTTCTATTCAATATGTAATATTAAATTTTGTAACAATTCATGTTGTAATTATATGTTGAATGGTGAACATGTGTTATGGTTCGTTTATTGTTCATGTGCATTTGCTACTGATCATTTCCTCCTGACATCCTCTGATTTTCTTCTTCTTAGCCTTGTGTAGGATGTTTAAATTGGGATTCTCACTGAGGTGAAGGTTTCAATTTAGACATCACACATCAGATTAAGATTTAGAAAATCTAGGGATGTCACAAGGACCTTCTGGGAGACAATGATAATGTATCATGATGAACTCCATCTAAAACACAATGATATTGTATCGGGAAGAAGGTATCACACCCTGTTAGTTATGGTGCAATCAACAATAAATCTAGCTAATCTTCCAATTTCCTTTTTGAGCACATGCTTTACTTTAAATGATGTATTGTCCAAATTGGTTCAAAAGACACAATATAAGATATCACATGGGAAGTGTCCCAAAATGTCTTTTATAAGGATTTAGAATGTAAGATTATATAAGAAAATATATTCTTGAAAAGCTTTGTCCACAAATCATATAAATGTTGTTTTGTTGAATACTACTTTTATATTCCAATCCAACAACACAAGTGTTTGTTGACAAAATTGTTCTATTACTAAAGGGAATTCTATTACAAAGGAACTAGTGGAAGAAAAATAGAATTCAAAATTTTTGAGGCCAACAACAAAACATTGAACCTAAAGAGGTACAGTAGGAAAAAGAAGAATCACAAGTTGTTGTGGAACACAAAACCATATAGATCTAGTAGAACACACCTTGGGTCTGAAAGATTATGATATCTTATTACTAAAGAAGGTGGTGAGTTTTTCATAGATGATGAGCTAATATCCTACCTAAAAGTTGTTGAGGGACCAGAATCTGAGACATGGCTTGAGGTCATGAGATCCAAGATGGAATCCATGTACACCAACAACGTATGACCTTGATGGATCCATCTAAAGGGGTAAAACCCATAAGGTGCAATTAGGCCTTTAAGAAGAAGACTGATATGGATGGTAATGTACAAACCTATAAGATTAGATTGGTTGAAAAAGGTTTAAACAAGCTCAAATTTTTTAGCATGATGAAATGATTTCTCCAGTTTCCATGGATGAATACATCATGATCATGCTTGCCATTGCAGCTTAGTATGACTATGAGATTTGGCAAATGAATGTTAAGATGGCATTCATTAATAGGTATATTGTAGAGGATGTGTGTGTGACACAGTATAAAAGGTTTTATAAATCCATTTATTTGCAAATGAAGTCTATACACTACAAAGGTCAATCTATGGATTAAGAAAGCATCTTAGAGCTGGAACCTTTGATTTGACAAGATAGTCATAGAATTTGACTTAATTCAAAATGAATATGAAATATGTGATTACAAATATTTCATGGGAGCTTATTTTATATTCCACATAATGTTGGGGAATAACATCCTTATCCTACAAATGTTAAAATTGGGCAAGAAAGTACCTTCTCTATGAAGATCTAGGTGAAGCATCCTATGTGATAGGAATTGAGATATATACAGATAGATCTCAAAAGCTTCTTGATCTAAGAAAGAGAACATACATTGGTACGATGGTAAAGGGTTCAGTAATGTAGGACGCAATGACAGAAAACATGTCCATGTTCCATGGAGTTAGTCTCTCAGAAGCCCAGTTTTCCAATTATTGTGATGAATAGAAACACATGGATAGATGCCACATGCAATCATAATTGGATATATCATGAATGAAATGTAATATACTCATCTTGTTATCTTGTATGTACTAGGCATGACGAGTAGATATCCATCATATCTCATTGGAAGTAACTGGATTTCCATAAAGAACATCCTTAAGTACTTGAGAATCACTAAAAGGATTAGTTCTTTAGTTGTGGTAATAAGGAAGATTTCGGTGTAAAGGGTTACATTGATGCAAGCTTCCAAAATGAAAAAGAAAATTAATGATCACAATCTAAATTTGTGCTTGACCTTAAAACAAGAACTATAAGCTAGAAAAGTTTTGAGTAAGACAATTGTTTAATTCTATAATAGAAGTCAAAGTACCTTGTTGTTTTGACAATAGTAGAGGATATTTTATGAATCAATAAGTTCATTTGATTAAACTTATGGGAGGTTCCAACCATTTATGACGTAGTAAAAAATGTTGTGACAACAATGGAGGTTCTAGATAGGCAAGGAATATCTGATACAATACTATGGCACTTCCATCTCATACAAGAAGTCTTACATTGAGGAGATGTAAAACTTGCAAAATACTAACTAGAAGTAAACATTGCTAACCCTCTATAAAATCATTTGCACAGTAGAAACATGATGGACATGATAATATCACTTGGAATAAAATTTGTGGGTGATTGTCTCTAAGTGCAAGTGAGAGTATGTTGGTATGTATTCCCAAAGAGACAATCACATGATGATTGTAATGGGACATTACATACCTGATATTAAAATGACAAAGTTAATTCCATCTATTATGTTTGTGCTGGTCATGATATGATGACACATACATTGTACATGTCTAAAGAATGATGTTTCTTGATGATATATGTCTTCAAGTTGAGGACATGAAAAATGAGATCATATGTATGTTGAGAGTATATACATTCTTGTTATATCTCTATTCAGATATTACTATGTAATCTATATAGACAATATTAATACATAAGACTAGTGTGTGTTGGTTGACGACAGAATCTCACCAGTCATGATATGTGATATCATACCAAACACATAGGTACTTGTTAAAGAACAGTGTACCAGACTAACCCACCTTGAGAGTGATACATGGAGACCATGGAATGGTAGTCAGAATCATCTCTCATAGTGATAATGGTGATTGTGGTTCTTAGACCTGAAGTCACTACACTCATCACATTTCATTTAATGTATTTTGACATCATCCAACATAACCTTGAATAAGGGTTTCCATAAAGGTGATGCTCAGATGCTTTGTGACACATGGGGACTGAGTATGAGTGATGTAGATAAGTTTTGTCCCTCCTATAGGACATTGATATCCATGCCACATGATAAGCGAGACTGAGAAATGTATATCCATATGTGATATGTGAGCTCACATGCATCTCATATAATCTTCTCTAGTTCAAGGAGCATGGATTGAATGTCAAAGAGGATGATGATTCCATGCCTCGAGTTTAGTCTGGATACTAGAGACGGAGGAACTATATGATCATGGTAATATTGATCACGGATTGTAGGTCAAACTTGTTCTCCAATCTTCCAGTTATTTGGGTAGCAATGATGTGTTTCTAGATATCCCTCATTGCTTATGATGTCGTAAATTGATTATGGACATTCACTTCTAATGTAACTTGGGACCTTTAGGGTCACATGCATAGGATGCACCTCGAATAGGAGTTCTTTATTAGTGATGTTTAAATTGATTACTAAAGTGTTTTGGTATTCAATTTAAACAACGATGACTAGAAATGCTCTACCTAGACTGTGAGCCGGCTGGATCAAGTATTAAACTGAACCATTCAAGTATCAGTTCAATTTAAACAAAATTGGCCAAATATTACATGAATTGGGGCATGAACTGACCGGTTCACTTGGTGAACCAATCCGTTCAAGGTCTGAAATGGTTGGTTCAAGTGTTGAACTGTCTGGTCCAATGATCAATATGATTACATCACGGATTGATGTTGATGTCATGTTGTTCATTAATCATAGCATTGAAAGGCAATATTTTTGTGAATAGGAAATGTGGTGAAATGACCGGTTCAAGGGTTGAGGTGATCGAATCACATGTGAACCAACCAGTTTAGTTGTGAGTTGATCTGTTCAACATTCATATCTTCCATAAAATTCATGAAATTATATCTCTTCGACTCCCAAATGAACTAGAAACCCTAAACATGGTCATCTATATAAAGGGGAGAGGCAGTCTAGGCTTTCTGAGACACAACAATAAGCTTAGAAAATTGTTTCCCTCTCTAGTTGTGGGAACTAGAGAGCCCAAGCAAGTCCTAGCTGTGAAACAGAGGACAACAATGAAGAGACAACACAAGAGAGGGAAACAACCCTAGTAGGTTGACATTTGTGTTGGTATGTATGTTCAGAGAGCCAATCATATCTTAATTGCAATGGAGAAGTAGATACTTGATTTGATAATAATAAAGGTAATTCCATCTATTATGTGTGTATCACTCATGAGATGATGGCACATACATAGTAGATGTCTAAAGATTGATGTTACTCGATGACATATGTCTTTAGGTTGATGACATGAATGATGAGGTCATATGTATGATAAGAGTACATACATTCTTGTTATGTCCCTAGTAGGATATTACTATGGAAGCAAAATAGACAATGGTAATACATAAGACTAGACTATGTGTTGGCTTTTGATAGAATCTCATTAGTCATGATATATGATATTGAGTCCAGCACACAAATACATGTTAGAGAATAGTGTATCAGACAGACCCACCGTGAGAGTGATACATGGATACCATAGAATGGTAGTCACAATTATCTCTCATAGTGATAGTGGTGATTGGGGTTCTTACACCAAAAATTACTACACTAATCGCATGTTGTTCGATGTACTTAGACCATCATCCAACATAACCTTGAATAAGAGTAGCCATAAAGGTGATGCTCAGGTGCATTATGACACATGGGGATTGAGTGTGAGTGATGTAGATGGGATGTGTCCCTCCTACTAGAGATTGATATCTAGGGCCTCTTGATAAGAGAGAGTGAGAAATGTATGGCCATACTCATGTGATTTGATATGTGATACGTGAACTCACATGCATATCAGACAGTCTTCTCTAGTTTAAGGAACATGGATTGAACAATGAAGAGGATGACAATTCCATACCTCGAGTTCAATCTGGATGTTAGAGACAAAGGAACTATACAATCACGGTAACACTAATCATAGGTTGTAGGTTGAAGTTTCTCTCCAACATTCCAAATTACTTGGGTAGCAATGATGTGTTTGTAGATACTGCTCATTGCTTGTGATGTCATAAGTTGGTTATGGACATTCATACATATAGGGTCGCATGCATAGGATGCACTTGCAATAGGGGTTTCTTCATGAATGATGCTTAACTTGATTACTAAAAGTGTTTAGGTATTCAAATTAAACAAATGAGGTTCAAGATTGACTCATTGGACTCTAAACTGACTAGTTTAAGTGTTGAACCAATCAGTTGGAGTGTCAGGTCAATTAGAATCAACATTGATTGAATAATGCCTAAAGTAGGGCATCAATTGATAGGTTCACCTAGTAAACCAACCAGTTCATGGTCCCAACCGAGCAGTTCATATGATGAACCACCTAGTTCAATGGTTGATTTGATTGGATCAAGGATTGATGTTGATGTCATGTTTTGCATTAATACCAACGTGACTCAGAATAGGAAATTGTATGAACCGATCGATTCATGGCATGAACCAGTTCAAGCATGAATGACCAGTTTGCCATCTGATATTTCTAGAAAATTCGTGAATTCCATCCTTTTGACTCCCATACAGACTGGGAACCCTGACCCTAGCCTCTCCTATAAATAGAGGGGTATTGGGGGCTTCTTAGACACAATAATTAGCTCTGGAAATTGTTGTCCTCTCTGGTTGTAGTAAAAAATAGTGAGCTTGAGAAAGTCCTACCTGATAAAGGGTGGGATAGAAAGGAAGATACAATTGTGGGAGAGTGAATGGTAGCTAGTGCACTGACATTAGAAGGGACAACTCCTCATTGTCTCTAAAAGCACAATGTGGAGATCCTAGTGGTCTATGTGGCCTACTCTAGAGGTGAGGAATTTATCCTGTGAGGAGGGCACTATAAACTGTTGTTCATGGTACAAGATCAGGAGGCCATTCGTGATGAATGTTTGAGTGTTTCCTGAAGGAGAAGCTCGTTGCTACTTGGAGAAGAAGCATGTTGCTACTACAAGGGTAATGTCGTTGGACTAACTCCTATTACCTTCCTTCCTAGATACATTATTGTTGACGTAGTCTTCTACTTAGGGAATCAAGCTTTAAATTTTTGTTACCCGTGCCTTGTCTGTCGCCTGGATTTATCAACAGTGGTAACAGAGCCATGTCAATTTACAATATATTTAGATTTAAATTGATATGATCAGATTTATTTTCATTACACAATGTAAATATTACACTGGTTAATTTGCATATCTAATTAATTACCACATACAATTCACAAATTTATATATATATATATATATATATATATATATATGTATATATATATATATGTGTGTGTGTGTGTGTGTGTGTGTGTGTGTATGTCTCTGTGTGTGTGATACAGTATACATGGAATTCACATGTGTCAGCATAAAAGTTGGTTTTGATGGTAGATGTTAGCATGGTTATGGCCAATGACCCTAGATCTATGTGTGCATGGTTGTGGTTGTTTATTCCTATTTATATATATATATATATATATATATTTGCATATTGGGCCTCTCTCCTCCTTTCTAAATGTAAATTAATGCTCTTCTTCCTATTTCCCCTCGAATGTAACTCGAGGTTTTCCCTTTTACAATGTAATATTAAATAGGATAGTTTTCATTTATGTTTTATTGTGAGAAGACATTCTACACCAGACAAATTGACTGCCTTGTGAGATGAACTGATTAATTAGAGGACCAACAAGGCTAGATGATAGGAGGATGAATCGATCAACGGGTGGCCCAACCGATTGGTTGGAGGAGTCCAGTCATCAATTGAACATGAGACCATACGACCATTTCAACAGCCCAACCGAGCATCCAGGAGGAGAGTTGATTGTTCAAGTGTTGAAACCATCAGCCTGGATTTGTTCGAGCATGGATCTTCACCAACAACAAGTTGTTTTGAATGATGTAGACCTTAGGTGGTAGTAATTCCTAATGGCAAGGAATTATAGTAGTATGACTATAACCATCACTTGTGTTTATAATTGCATCTTTTTTGTGTTTATAGAATGTATATGATGTGTACTATAAGTATGTGGTAATTGGATATGTATATGTATTTATGTAAAAAATCCCTCAATCTAAATATTTAGTCTAAGATGATTGCCATTAGCAACACACATGAAAAGCTTGATCGACTATGCATGGGCATTCCAAGCTTGGTGTGTTGTCCATCTTGTGGAAGTGTGATTGTAGTTCTATTGGTCTGCCAAGAAGGGTACATTTCTACCGTGTTGGCTTTTGGGTCAGGATTAAATGTCTATCCTTAATGAGATTAAGCACCTAGAAGTATGCATATGGACTATGGCATGGAGTTGCACATACCATATATCCAAGGATTGCATGAGATGCAATTGGTAAAATTTTCCTACCTTAATCATTAATTATGTACGATGGTGTTGGCCGAATATAATTCATTTTTTTTGGGTTTTAACTCACTAGAAGATTGTATGTTGTAATCTTCCGAATTGATACATGTTGGTTATAAATTTGAAAAAAAAAATAGTGGGAGCAATAATTAATCAATTAAAAGCCTAATTAATATTATTAGACTAATCAAATCAAATTAATCAATAACTTTTTGGCTAAAGCTGCAATATCTTTTGTAGAATCTAATGGAAAATAATATGATCAGTCTTGGAGTTGGACAAAATAAATGTGATTAATTTCCACATCTGGTTTAGGACTTTTGAGAAGCATTCTCACAAATGAACGAAGGCTCTATGTCCTAGAAAGACCAGAGACAGAGGAACCCTCTCTAAATGCACCTAAGCCTGAAATGGATGCTTACTTGAAGCATACCAATGATGCCATAGACATTGAGTACCTTATGCTATGTTGTATGAACTATGAGTTGCATCAGTAGCATTAAAAGATGGACATTCTCGATATGGTAACACATCTTAAAGTATCATGTAAAGCTAGAAAGGTATAATGTCTCCAAAGAGTTATATGAGTGCAAAATGACAGAGAGATCTAATAGAGACCCATGTACTCAATATGATTGGGCATGTGGAGTTACTAAGACTTCATTTAGGTCAAGATTTTCCCACATATATGATTCTACAAGCATTTCCTGAATCATATAGCTAGTTTATCAAGTGTTATAACTTGAGTAACTTTTTCTGTTGTATGAGTTGTTTGGTATTTGATTGATGTCAAAGCATGACTGGAGAAGGAAAAATCCATGATGGTGATCAGTGGAAGTGAGTCCAAGGGAAAAGGCAAGGCCGAGAAGAGTTCTAAGGCTAAGTTGAAATCCAAGTCTTCTGCACTCAAGATAAGAAGAAGGGTAAGTGTAAGAGGAATCTATCTTTTTCACTTAAATGATTAAGGAAGGAAAGTGCCACCATTATCACATGTCTGGACATTAGAAAAGGAATTGTCCTCTTTACATAGAGGATCTCAGGAACAAGAAGGAGATAGAGACCTTCACTTTAGGGTCTAATAAGAAGTAAGCTAGTACTATGCGGAGCAAGAGTTACGGCCACTGTAGTTGGAATTTTTCATTCATCTAAGGGGCATGTAATAGAATGGTGAATTGCTATTATGTACCTTCCATTAATGAAAACATCATGTATCTTGTATGTACAAGAATATTATGAATGTTTCATTTTAAAAGATGAGATCTTAAATGGAAATGCCATATGTCTCATAATCTATATTTGATAGTTGTAGAGACATGTGTATGACACATATACCGAATGACTTGATGACTCAAATAATGAATACCTATAGAACTGTCATCTAGAACGCATAAATGAGATATGTAATTTTAGAATCCATAATGATGGTTATATAGACACTTTTGGTTATTGAACCAATAGAGACATGCAAGTCTTGTTTACTGGACAAAAGGACAAAAGCATCTTCACTAGATGTAGTGGGAGAACGACTATATTATTTGGGTTCATACATATTAATGTATATAGACCTTTTAGAATAAATGCTAGGGGTGTTTATTAGTATTTCATTATATTTACTGATGACCTAAATGGATACGGTAGATTGTATTTAATGAAATACAAGTCTAAATCTCTTGAAGAGTTCATGAAGATTCAGAATGAAGTACATAACGCACTTGGTATAAGTATTAATTCACTTTGATATGATCAATGTGGAAATACTTTGAACCAAGAGTTTGAGAACCTTCTAGGAAGTCATGATAGCATATCATGATGAACTCCACCTAAAAGATTATGATGTATCAAAAAGAAGGAATCACACCCTATTGGCCATGATGTGATTATCAATAAATCTAGCTAATATTCCATTTCCTTTGTGGCACATGATTTACACTAAAACAAGTACCGTCTAAAGTGGTTCAAAAGACACCATATGAGATATGGAATGGGAGGTGTCCCAATAAATATTTTATTAGGATTAGGATTGTAAGCTTGTATAATAAAATAGTTTGATGAAAAGTTTTGTCCACAAATTGTATAAATATTAATTTTTTGAATACTACTTTTATATTCCAATACAACAACAAAGTTATTTGTTGAACAAGATGGCTATATTCCTAAAAGGGAACTTACTTCCAAAGGAATCAGTGAGAGTAAAAGAACAACTTAAAAAATTCAAGACAAACAAGAAAACATTGAACCTAATTGGGAACAATGGTAACAATGAGAATCACAAATTGTTGTGGAATCTCAAGTTCATTCTGACACATGGCCTCATAAATCTTGTAGAACACACCTTGATCTTGAAAGATTGTGATATCTATAACTCAAAAGGTGGTGAGTTGATCATAGATGATGAGTCAACAACATACCTAGAAGCTATTAAGGAACCCGAGTCTGAGAAATGGCTTGAGGCCATGAAATCCAAGATGGAGTCTATGAAAACCAACAAGATATGACCTTGATGGATCCACCTTAAGGGGTAAAATGTATAGGATGCACATGGGTCCTTGAGAGATGACCAACATGGAAGGGTAGATTGGTTTCAAAGAGTTTCAAATAAATTCAAGGTGTTGAACATGATGAAGTCTTTTCACCAGTTGCCATGGCTAAATCCATCAGGATAATGCATGCTATTACAGCTTAATATGACTATGAGATTTGGCAAAATGGATGTTAAAATTGCATTTCCATAAAAGGAATATGGAGAGGATGTGTATGTGATACAACCTAAAGGTTTTATAAATTCATATAATGCAAATAAATTCTATAAGCTACAAAGACCAATCTTTGGATTGAAGCAAGCATCTCAGATTTGGAATCTTTGGTTTTACAAGATAGACAAAGAGTTTGACTTGAGTCAGAATGAAGATGAAATGTGTGATTATAAAAGATTTAGTGGGATCATATTTATATTCCACATAATGATGGGTAATAACACATGTATACTACAAATGTTAAAATTTGGTTGGGAAGTACCTTCTCTATGAAGAGTTTAGGTGAAGCATCCTATGTAATAGGAATTGAGACCTATATAGATAGATTTGGAAAGCTTCTTGACCTAATTAAGAGAACATATATTGGCAAGATGTTGAAGGGGTTCAGCATGCATGACTCAGTGAGAGAAAACTTATCCATGTTCCATGGGTTTAGTCTCTCTAGAGCCCAGTGTTCCAATTCTTGTAATGAATGGGAAAACATGAGTGAGATACCAAATGCATTTGCAATTGGATCTATCATGTATGCTATGTTATTTACTCATCCTATTATCTCGTATGTATTGACATGATGAGAGGATATGTAATCATCCATTTGTATCGTATGTATTGGACATGACAAGTGGATATATGTCACATCCTAGTGAAAGTCAGTAGAATGCAATAAGAATATCCTTTAGTACTTGATTAGCACTAAAAGGATTGGTTCCATGGTTATGGTAATAAGAAAGAGTTGGTTGTAAAGGGTTACATCGATGCAAGCTTCCAAAATGATAAATAAAGTTAATGAACACAATATAAAATTTGTGTTTTACCTTAAAAATAGAACTATAAGATGGAAAAGTTCTGAGCAGGAGACAGTTATTAGAATCTAACAATAGAAGTTGAGTATCTTGGTGTTATGAGAATAGCATAGGATATTGTATGGATCTAAAAGTTTACATAGATGAACTTGCGGGAGTTTCCAAACCATTGATGACACATTAGAGATAATATGATAATAATGGAGCTAATATATAGGCTGGGAATCTCAAATAGCATATTGTGGAACTTCCATGTCATACAAGAATTCATACACTACTACAGAAAATGCTTTTTACAACAGTTCCTTTTCTCAATTTACAACAAGTGTTAACTGTTTTATTAGATCGTGTGGTCTTAAGGGGGGTGCTTTACACAACATGTGATTGCATGTTGTAATAGATGTATTTTATACAATAGTTGAATCATGTTGTCTTTTAAGGAATGGCCTGTTGTAATATGGGTATTTTACACAACATGTGGAGCACCTGTTGTAATATATATTATACAACAGTTGAACGATGTTGTCTTTCACTAAACACACCCGTTGTAATAAGGGTATTTTTTACAACATGTGGTTCGCCCGTTGTAATATATATTATACAACAGTAGAAGCATGTTGTCTTTCACTAAACACACCCATTGTAATAGGTAGGTATATTACAACATGCAGTGCACCTTTTGTAATATACATGTTTATAATACAGTTGGAGTATGTTGTCTTTCCATACATTTAACCGTTGTAAGAGGATTGTTTAGACAATATGGTGTGTGTCTGTTGTAATATACATAATTTATACAACAGGTTATGCATGTTGTAGTTTACTAGAAACACCTGTTGTAATAGGTGTATTTTTTTCTTGACAAACCTGTTGTAATAGGTGTGGATAACACAACATGTGTTGTTTGTTGTAGAATCATACATTTGATAACAAATCATTAATTGTTGTCTTTGATTAGAGTTTGACAGGTCATATATCGAACCAATTGTATTGATCAAATTAACCATATTATTAATAAATTATAATAAATATGCAATTATACCTTTTCATTTCACAAACAAACACATAGTTGAACAAAATTTCCATCAAACCTTGAAAGAAACTCATACTAAATTTAATTAATATTAAATCATCCATACAAAGATTCCATAATACAAAGTACTGAGTATCCACTCTAGAATCGAACTTAAAACTAACTAAAAAAGTTTCACACATTGGTCTATGCTAAAGAACAAATGTCTCCCCCACATGTCACATAATCTTATGTGTGCTCAAGAACACGTCGCCCACTTGTTTCATACCTCATTGATTTCTTCTTGGTTGAAGCAACAACCAATATACTTCGAATAATATTGCAATCATATGACAAATATATCAACATATTGTGATTTTTTCAATTTATTTAGAAATTTGAACAAACTAAAAGAATATAATGTTAAGTAGCTTACACATTCAAGAATATTTCTATTTCTCACATCAAAGATTTCTTTCATATACTTCAGCACATAATACCCGCAATCTGTATTGTTTGGCTGCTTTGGACATTGTACAAAATAAATATTAATTTGTTATCCAAATAATTGTGAGAACGTGTTAGCAAATAAGAGGATGGAAAGGTATAAATAGCCAGAAAACTTAATAAAAGGTATGTGTAAACATAATCAAAAATGTTATAAGAGTGAAAAAGGTGTGGTATATTGCTGAAGAAGGCATGGTTTATATGACATATTGGATGATGCAAAACTTACTCTTGCAAGAGGGGGATTTTGTAAGAGTGAAGAATACCACCCTTCCAAAAGGAACCTTTGTTAAACTGCAGCCTCACAACATTTAAATTCAATTCAAGTAGACCACTATCAAGCAAACAGTCATTAAACTCCTGCATACATTCTAGAAGAAGGCTCTTTACAAACTTATTAAATGTCCTTACAATTGTGATCTACCTATAGGGTCTACTTGTAAACCCAAAGTGTAATATCTTGTTTCAAAGGATAATTCCCGAGAAACTTGATGATATTGACCCAAAGAAGATCTAATCGATATATGTAAAAATAAGAGCATTTGTAAAAATAAGACCATATCAAATCAAGTAGCAGAATCTGAAGAAACTAGAACAACACTTCTATTGGTGAATCAGAAAGCAGTATTTTTCTGGATCAAAATGGTAAATTACCTTGATAATTTCCCATTTCAAATTCTTCCTATATTGCACATCTCTCTTTTGATAAACTTTATGAGTCTTATTCAAATTCATATCAAGAATTCTATGCATTAGTAACTATATATGGAACTTTCAAAACATGTATTATGTAATTGAAATTGTTTTATGAAGTACTTACAACTCAACTCATTCACTCAGGAGTATTCTAGTTTAGGACATATCATATCACATATCTCATAATTCTCAAATCTTGGAGTTTAGGTTCTCTAACCCTCTCCCAATGGGTCCACTCTCTTTGGAGTTAACCCCGAAACTGGTCCTAACACTAGAGGTCCTCCTTCGTAAAAGAGATTGAGGCTCTTGTTGATTCACAACTTTGTCTCAACTTAGCTTATCTTGTCTCATAAAAGCCTATTTACTTGCATCATCAAAACTTATCTCAAAACCTCAAAACTGAACTTAAGTCCTCAAAGACAAACATGTATTATCGTAAAGCATCTTATACCATCTATATACAACTTAGATCATCATCTAATCTTATTCCATCTATCACATATATTCTAAACAAGGCTCTAGACATCTAATCTAGAACTACTCTCTCTTCTAGAATGATGTCATCACTTTCACTTAGGTTGCATGACCACCTCCTACTCGTACATGTGTGGGGACACATTTTTGTAATACATATATATAATAAAATATTATATAGTTTTTCTCCGATAAAACAAGCGTCAGAGAAAACTACCAAGGTTCGATACGATTGGAATCAAAAACCAAATCCAGAAAATGAGTGTCCCACACATAGTAGAGAGTCCAGTGTCATGAAAACTAATGGAAAGGGTGAGAACATGGTGTAGACTAGTGTAGCTACTCTAGACACGAGCGCCATATGTCTAGGGTTTCTCTTCCCTTGATGCATGTCATTTCCAAATAGTGCAACGTCCCATACCGCTGCACTAGAAGGAAAGTATGACATCTAAGGACTTTCTATACAACAAGCACTAGTCTAGACCTAGTTCTCAGACATCCAGGTGCTAACCTAGAGGCTAGGTCAGATCTAGTCTCTAAAAGATGACTAATCTAACCCTACAAGATTATTGAGTTCAAGGTTGTTTAGTTTTGCGTTGCATAATGAGCAAATGTCAGGCTTTGCCATTGTTCATGCTCTGATACCACCGGTGACGTCCCTGGATTTTCTAAAACTTAATATGATGTGTGATGTCTAAATTGAAACCCTCACCTCAGCGAGAATCCCAATTTAAACATCCCACACTAGGCTAAGAAGAAGAAAATCAGAGGAAGTCAGAAGGAAACAACAGTAGCACATGTACATGAACAATAATAAAACCATACACACATGTTCACCATTCAACATATAATTACAACATGAATTGTTACAACATTTGATATTACATATTGAACAGCAAACTTATACATATACATGTACTACCACTAAACTACAGGATCTTAAGACAACAGGTCCACCTGTACATCAGCTTGCCACACAACTCTCAACTATCTTGGATCTTCAAGAACATATGTCCACAACCTAAAAAAAATATTACATGTGGTACACGTCAGCACAATATTTCAAGAATATTGTACTGAGTACACCTACGTGTCTTTTTATATACCTCTCATCATATCTTGGCAATACGATAAAACTAATACTTGGCAGTAACAGAAGAATATAAGAAAAGCATATACTTGCACAAAGGTATTCATTAACAGAAGTGAACACATATTTTAAGAATATTTTCCATTATATCATCCATGCATTTACTACCTCATAATTGTTTGCATTAAGGCCTTTATGATCTACTACCAAAGACTTGGATCATTTCACAATGTGATCTACTACCAAAGAGTTGGATCACTTCCAAGTACTTTACTACCAAAGAGTTGAAGTACTTGTTTTCCAGCACTTTACTACCAAAGAGTTGAAGTGCTTGGATATAATGGAACAGATATATTATGTGTCATGTGTTCATAGCATTAAGTATGGAAAATCAAGGAACATAGCATACCAGAACAATCATTTCATCCAATACCATATGCCAAGTATTTTACTACGCATATAACACAAGCATATTGTATAATAAGCCAAGTAAGAGGTAATGGTGTACCTTCCAAAGAGATAGATCACAATCACATATTCCTCATGTCAACCCTAACCTTGGTCAACCCTGATTAAGACAAGATCATATACTATCATCAGATTCTCATCATCATACATCTTATCTTAACCCTAATCTTGTTCATTAGGGTTTCCCTTATCTCTTTAGTATATTTCCATTATTACTTGCATTCTAGTTTTATAATTATCATACTTATGTCATTTTCCAGATTATTTACTCATTAACTGATCATCACAGTTTCCATCATATGTGAACCTATTAGCCTTAGGTTACATGCATTAGCCTAAATCAGGGTTTCATACCATGTATTAAGGGTCAATCTCATATAACATGAATATCGTGTACAAAACTGATCTCAGATCTACATATTATCATCCAGTTACTGATATGAACGTATTCTGTAAATTTCACCATTTATTGAGCATGCATGTAATGAATACATTTTATTTAGGGTTAATAGCCCTAGCTAGTCATATAAAGCAAATTACATGATTTCGTGTTTCAACATCATGATTACTGACATCCGATAGATTACAGATATTATTTGTGATTTACTGGTATTTTCTCATAATTTTAGGTCGATGTTTGATATTTATTATCTATCTATTAAGCATTTCACAACTAATAAAATATCACTGATATTACTGTGTCAAAAGCCTAATATTATACTTCCATGTTGTTCTATGCATTTTTCTGATCAATTTGACATATTATATGTATTTTTCCGATAAAGGATCTATTTACTACAAATTATACAAAATTTGGAAATATTATGGGATTATTACCTTTTTCGATGAATCAGAGACCGCCACGTGTCCATATTGGGGTGTGGCTCCCTGCTCCTGCTTGTTGGTGGAGCTGGCCGGTTCAAGGGCACCTGGACCCGATTCATGGATGGGTTTGGGTGACTGGACCGGGATTCATTACTTGCCCTTTCTCATGTCAGCGTTGGGACTCCCGACGCCAGCGTCCACTCTGCGTTGAGCACCGCCTCTAGGAGACTAGTGATCAGACCACGACGACTAGGTTTCTAGTGAGAGATAGGTGATGATAAGCTTGCCTCTCTCGTTCTTCCTCCTCCGTGAATGCCTCTCCCGATCATCCGCACAAGTCGCACACCTCTGTTCCGGGCGTGAGCGAGCCTGCAGCCTTTGCTTGCTCCCAAGCGTCGTCGTGGGATTCAGATCTCTGGTTGGCTACTGTGATTGCTCCTCTGCGTCGTACACCGGCTTGGTGAGAGATTGATGCCTCTCTGTTCTCCCTTCCTCCGCCATGTGCTCGCCGGCACCAGCGATGGTTGCGGCTGCTTACTCCATCCTCCTATCTACTGACAAAGACTCCTCGACGTTGCTCCTCCTCCACGTCTAAAATCTTGTTCAGCCTTCTTCAGCTTCCTCTCGAGTCCGACACCTTACCAAACCACCACAGCCCCAGTGAAACCACCATCGTTGGCCATGGAAGTGTCCTCATTCATCTTCTCAGGCATGCCTTCTTTGTTCCTGCTCCTTCTTCGATATCTCTGTTGCTTGCCGTGGTGAGGACCAAAGACCAACAGAGGCTTGATTTTCACTTGGCATTCACGGTCTCAGGGCCAGATCGCACTGCCTCCTCCTCGCTTCTAGATGACATGATACTGTCCATCTCTGGCGAGGACCGATAGAGTATGAGTTACAGGTTCTTTGTCTTGTTCTCCAGACTAACTGACTTCTATAAAGGGTCGGTGGAGAGTACTCAAAAGGCCATCAGGTTGATGTGGTTAGGAACCCCTCTCTTCCACGTTCACCGATCATGCTTGCATGCACGATCAGTCACTCACCTCGCCTAAACTACATAACCGCAAGGTGAGATGCTTGAATTTCGTCTGATTCCAACCATCCAAAGAAATAAGAGAGGGCCACGTGTGGCTCCTAAGTCTGGGGTGCGTGACATCAAAGATTCTTAGATCTTAATCAACTATATTGAAACGTTGGCCATTTATTGTTTATATTCTAACATGTATAACTTCTTCACAAAACATACAATGATTATGCAACATTGGTCATAGTTTTGTCACCACTCGATATATACACCATGCTATTTTTGTGCCAATATTCAACTATTAGATCATTCAACCCGCATCTCAAAAAGGCACATAAACAAGGATATACCAACATAATATTATTGTCACATAAAATCTAAACTTATCTAAATCATGTGTAACTCATACTATGCCCAATTGTAATACTTTGATTATCTCTCTTAGGTATTTAAAATCCTTAAAAGTTCACTCCACCACATCATGCACACCTTAAAAGAAATTTTGTCCTCAAAATTAAGCCAGAAAACCACTTTATCACATCATATACATCTCAAAAGAACTTTTGTCCTCGAAAGTAAACCATACTCATACTTCCAGGGAAAACCTTATCTTGCTCTCATCCACACGTTGGTACTATTCTATGTGTAACATATCTGCAGAGGTTACCTAGATACATGTATTCAAAGCACTATTAGGAGGTTTCTACTGTTGGCTAAATGGACATCTATAAAATCCCTTTGTTTTGATTATGACAAACATTTCATTCTTATTTATCTGACGAGCTACTTGAGTGTGCAGGATGACAAACCTATAGGGAAATTCAACAAGAAGTATTTATATTTTCATGCAAATGTAATCATTGTAAAAACTTGTACAGAAATATAATGTACAAGTACTTAGAATCGCATGTAAATCAAGCATTGGATTTTCCCTAGCTAAACACCTTAGTCATCCATTCAATAGGATCACCTATGCACACTCACACACATAATTAATGCCTAACTTGAAATCTTAAAACAGGATCTATCTCGGTCGACCAACTCCTCGACCGAGACATTCTCGGTCGACAAACTCCTCGACCGAGAAAGATCCAAAGTAGCTGTTAGACACAACTGACAAGTTAGTTGGCAGATGAAAATAGACGTTGATCCAGAGAGCATGTCGGTCGACAAAACTTCGACCGAGTAGGTGTCTCGGTCGACAATTTCTCGACCGAGACGATCTCTGACAGAAACTGCAGAGTAAAGTAATTAGCCGTTGCAAAAGCAACAAACTTGTACCTAACGGCTAGTTAAGCACTTAGAAACCCCTAGAAGTTATCTAGAACGTCCTTAAGCATACTTAGGCCATTTCTATAAATAGGACAAGCCATAGGACACTAGGACTCACTTGATACACTTGCTATACTTGAGAAAATACTTGAGCCCTCTTGTGCAATCTGTTGTGAATTGAGCATTGTGATAAATTGGCCACTTTCCTCTTAGCTCAAGCTCGTCCTATAGGCTAGATTTTCCTAACCCTAAGCAATCACAAGTCCATCATCTTGGCTAGGAAAATCCAAACGCTTGATCTAGGCTAATCAAGCCTTGAGCTTCAAGGATAAGTTGTATTTTCTCTTATTTCTTTCTTGTTCCTAGTATTCCTTGTACTCTTCTTGCTACTCCAGGTAGGAGGCTGCGGATTGGAGAGGGTGAAGCTCTTCGTGGTGAAGAGGAGGAACTTTGGACTACTTCAGAAGGCTGTCTTGACGGGAAGCTACTTCGGGAGGAAGGCTACTTCAAGGGGGAGCTTGAAGTTACTTCAAGGAAGGCTGCTTCGAGGTTGGCAAGACTACTTCAAGGCGAAGGCTGTCCAAAGGGTGTTTGGAAAGTATTGTAAATTTTATGTAATATCCTTGAGAGGTAATAAAATTTAGTACTTTCAAAATCCCGGTTGGGTAAGCAACCGGGTAGTGGATTGACTCCTTAGTATTTTCTAAGGTGGAACCACTCTAAACACCTGTGTTCCTCTTCTTAATCTTTACTTTGGTTGTTTGAGTTTAAATTACTTTAAAATCTATATAAAACTCTATTCACCCCCCCCCTCTAGAGGTTTTCAATTGGTATCAGAGCAGGGCTTCAAGGAACCTTAACACGGTCTTGAAGAAATGGGTGATGGAGTGCTCAACCACCTCAACATTGAAGGAACGCTCGTTGCTAGACCTCCGGCATTCGACGGGACAAACTATCAATACTGGAAGAGAAGGATGCAATTCTACTTCCAAGGAATCAACTGGGATCTTTGGAGAATGGTATCTACAGCATACACACTCCCACAAGACGATTTCGCAGTATGGGATGCTAATACGGTAAAAATGGCCCAAATGAATGCAAAGGCAGTAAGCATTTTATATTGTTCCATTTCAGTAGGTGAATTTAATAGAGTATCAAACGGTGATACCGCATATGAGATTTGGCATAGATTATCTATAACATATGAGGGTACCGTTCAAGTTAAAAACTCTAAAGTTAGTTTGCTTAAAACCAAGTTTGAACATTTTTGTATGGATCCAAACGAAACTATTAGTGAAATGTATTCAAAATTTTCTACTATTGTTAATGGTTTGAGTGCTTTAGGGAAACCTGTTCTTGAGGAGGATCAGGTATCAAAAATACTTCGATCTCTTCCTCCAAAGTACAAACCAAAGGTGACAGCTATTGCAGAAGCAAACGAGCTCACTCGCCTCAAAATGGAGCAGCTCATCGGAAACTTAGAAGCTCATGAGGCAGACCTAGAAGAGGAAGAGAGAAGAGAACATGAGCATCAACGTGGGCCAAAGAAAGACGTGGCTCTCAAAGCATCAAAAGCTCTCTCACAAGAGAGTGAGGAATCCAGTGAAGAAGAAGGAGAAGAAGCATTGATAGTCAACGGTAAGAAATACAGAAGGTTTAAATCTAATAAAATTTCTAGTTCTTCTTCCACTCCCAGGTGCTTCGAATGTGGAAAGAAAGGACATTTCAAAAATGAATGTCCCAAAGCTAAGAAGGGAAAGAAAAGCTCACATAAGAAGAAAGAAAAAGCTTATAAAGCGGCATGGGATGAAACGAGTGAAAGTGAAAGTGGAGATGAAAATGTGGAATGTCTAATGGCAAGAGAAGACAATGAAGACTCTCAAGAGGTAAGCCTTATTGATCTTCCTAAAGAAGAATTAGTTGCTAGCTTACAAGAAACTCATGATAAGTATGTTGATGCCAAGAAGAAACTAAAGAAGACTATGAAATCAAATAATGAGCTCATTGCCAAAATAGATGAACTTTCTTCTGAAAAGAATAACATTGATCTTGAAAATGTATCTTGAAAAACATCTTTAGATGATTGCACTAGAAAGCTACTTACTTTGGAAACCAATCTTAATCTTCTATCAAAAGAAAAGACTGATTTGTTAGCCAAACTACAAGCTTTTCAAACTCAACCTATCTTGTGCAATCATTCGGACTATGACAATATTGTAAAAGAAAAGGATTCATTGTTTTCTGATTTAGACCAGGCAAGAAAAGATATACATAAGAAGATGAATGACATTGCTCAGTTGCAAAGAGAACTTTATGAGTTAAGAAGAAAAGATATTCTTGATAACATATTGAGAAGTGGTACTACCTTCAATGGAAGAAAAGGTTTGGGATATGTTCCAAAGAAAAACCAACCCAAAAAGACCCAAACTATGTTTGTACCCAAAAACACAATGGCTAGAAAGAGAAATGAAGTTGATTCTATTACTTGTCATTTCTGTTTACGTCTTGGACATTACTGTTTTTCATGCCCCTACAAGACTAAGAAGTCCAACTTAGTTTGGACTCCAAGACCCCAAACTTAGAAGAATGGAATGTAGTTGAGATATGACAAAATACTTAATTTTTGCTATTTATATTGTTCTATCTCAACAAACGATGCTATGCTTATTGGTATTAATTTTTCTGCATTGCTGTACTAAAACAGAAACTTCGTCGGTCGAAGTACTGTCGACCGAGCTCTGGGTCGGTCGAAGTATTGTCGACCGACTGGATGTCTTTAACAAATCGAAAATCTTCCAGTACTTATTTCGGTCGAAAATTGGTCAACTGAGAAATTTTCTGTGTTTTTGATTGTAATACAGTAACTTGCTCGATCGACAAATTGTCGACCGAGAATGATATCGGTCGAACAATTGTCGACCGACTGGTTTTCTGTATCAGAACTTTTATACACATAAGCAAATTAAAAGTTTCTAACCTTATCGGACCATCACATGGGTACCAAAATCTACATTCTAATGCAGGAATGGGTAGTTGACAGTGGCTGCTCCAAACATATGACCGGAAACAAGGACGCATTTCAAACTTTTGAAGAAAAGAAAAGTGGAACGGTCACCTTTGGAGACAATGGTAAGGGCAAGATCGTTGGAATAGGTAATGTTGGAACAAATCTTGAAATCAAAAATGTTCTACTTGTTGATGGATTGCATCACAATTTAATTAGCGTAAGTCAACTATGTGATAGTGGTTATGATGTGTTATTTAACAAAACCTGCTGCAAGTTGTTGATAGAAAACACTACAAATGTCATTTATGAAGGAAATAGAGTTGGAAATCTTTATATCCTTAAACCAAACTCTATGAAATCAGTAATCGGCAAATGCTTGCTTGCAAATGAAAATACCTTACAGCTATGGCATAAAAAGCTAGGACATGCTAGTTCACACACTATTAAAAAGTTAGTGAAATATAATCTTGTTCGTGGATTACCTGCTCTGTCTTTTGATCAAGCTGAAAACTGTGAACCTTGCACAATGGGAAAGCAAACCAAAACATCTTTTAAATCAAAACATGTACTCAGCACCAGTAGATCCTTAGAATTAATTCATATGGACTTATATGGACCAATGAGGACACAATCTATTGGTGGTAAAAGATATTGTTTTGTTATTGTTGATGATTATAGTAGATTTACATGGGTACATTTTATTGCAACTAAAGATGATACTATTCATGTCTTTATGCAATTTTGTTCTAAGATTGAAAATCTTTTACAACATAAAATATGTACCATTAGAAGTGATCATGGTGGCAAATTTGAAAATCATACATTTGAGACCTTTTGTACATCTCAAGGGTATACTCATAATTTTTCTGCTCCACGTACCCCACAACAAAATGGTATAGTAGAACGAAAAAATCGATCCCTACAGGAAATGGCTAGGACCATGATGCTTGAACACAACACACCTAAAACCTTTTGGGCTGAAGCCGTAAACACTGCTTGTTATGTGCTTAATAGAGTAACTATTCACTCTCATTTGAAGAAAACTCCATATGAAATACTACACTCTAAGAAACCTCGAGTTGACTACTTTCATACTTTTGGCTCCACATGCTACATTTTAAATACCAAAGATGATAGAGACAAGTTTGATTCTAAATCACACAAAGCATTTTTCTTGGGATATTCCACTTCTAGCAAAGCCTTTAGAGTATATAACACTATATCTAGAAAAGTTGAGGAATCCATTCATATTTCTTTTCATGAAGAATCAAAATCTGAAAATCTAGATATCATTGATCTCACAAATCAATTCGAAAATACAACCATTTCCAATGATAGTGAGAAAATTCCTATATCGGAACCCCAAGTTGAAACACAACCTACACCTAGGCTTATCAAGGATCATCCCCAAGAACAAATTATTGGAGATCCAAATGATAAAGTCAAAACTCGGTCTTCCTTCAAAGATGTTGTAAACATGGCTTTCGTTTCTATCATTGAACCTAAGAAGATATCCGAAGCTCTTAAGGATGATTACTGGATAATAGCCATGCAAGAAGAATTAAATCAATTCACTAAAAATGATGTATGGGATTTAGTTCCTAAACCACAAGACAAAACCATCATAGGAACTAAATGGGTTTTTAGGAATAAGCTCAATGAAGCAGGAGAAGTCATAAGGAATAAAGCTCGATTAGTAGCACAAGGATATAATCAACAAGAAGGAATAGATTTTGATGAAACATATGCACCCGTAGCTAGACTTGAAGCCATTAGGATGTTACTAGCTATTGCTGCCCATAAAAACATTAAGCTATATCAAATGGATGTCAAAAGTGCATTTCTAAATGGCATCATACAAGAAGAAGTTTATGTTGCTCAACCACCGGGCTTTGAAATACCAGAAAAAGGTGACCATGTTTATAAACTTAAAAAGGCACTTTATGGTCTAAAGCAAGCACCTAGGAATTGGTATGAACGGCTCAAGACATATCTTTTTGATAATGGTTTCTCTATTGGAAATTCAGATTCCACTTTATTCTTCAAAACATATGCATCTGATTTCCTAGTTGTGCAAATATATGTTGATGATATTATTTTTGGAGCTTCAAATGATTTATTATGCACACAATTCAGTGACATTATGCAAAAAGAATTTGAAATGAGCCTTATGGGTGAATTAACATTTTTTCTTGGTTTTCAAATTAAGCAAACGCCTGCAGGAATTTTCATAAGCCAAGAAAAATACACTAAAGAACTTTTAAAACGCTTTGGGATGGATCAATGCAAACATGCTACTACTCCTATGGCTCCTTCTATCAAAATTGATAAGGATGAAAATGGGGAACCTATTGATGATTCCTTATATCGAGCTATGATTGGTAGTTTTCTATATTTAACCGCTTCTCGACCGGACATCATGTTTTCCGTTGGTCTTTGTGCTCGATTTCAATCTCAACCTATGCAATCTCATTTTCTTGCGGTTAAACGAATTCTTCGATATCTAGCTGGCACTACTTGTTTCGGTTTATGGTATCCAAAAGGACAATCCTTGGATTTTAAAGCATATACTGATGCGGATTATGCTGGTTGTCGACTTGATCGCAAAAGTACTAGTGGTGGATGTTTCTTATTAGGAAGAGCCTTAGTATCTTGGTTTAGTAAGAAACAAAATACGGTTGCCCTATCTACAACTGAAGCTGAATATATGGCAGCCGGGTCTTGTTGTGCTCAAGTACTTTATATGCAACAGGTTTTAAGCGATTATGGTTTTAAACTTTCATCTACACCTATCTTTTGTGATAACACGAGCGCCATAAACTTAGCACATAATCCTATTTTACACAGCCGGGCAAAACACATTGAAATCTGTCATCACTTCTTAAGGGATCACATATCAAAGAATCATGTTTCCCTTCATCATGTTGATACGGAAAATCAATTGGCTGATATTTTTACAAAACCGCTTCCTTTCGATCAATTCAACAACATTAGGAAGCAACTGCTTATTACTCCTTTGGAAGATGTTTTCTTTGATATCTGCGGTTCTTAACACGAATACTTGTTTAATTGTATCATTTTGGCTTTTCAATGGACATTTTCTTATTAGATTTGATGGGATATCTAATTAAGGGGGAGCTTTTATTAAAATGGTTATCTTTTTGAAATGACAAAGGGGGAGAGATATATAAAACTATAACTTAGTATTTATGACAAATTCAATCAATGAGTTTCATAAATATACTCTTGGCTTTACATTGAAAGTTGCTATATTCCCAAATGAACTGGATTTCATGTTCCATAATTCATTGGGAATAATAAGCACACATTTTATAAACAAGAGGAAAAGTTACAAATGGCAATCTAAATGTATGACATTTATATGTTTTATATTTCCTTTATTTATATTTTGGAAATGTTTGTCATCTTCAAAAAGGGGGAGATTGTTGGCTAAATGGACATCTATAAAATCCCTTTGTTTTGATTATGACAAACATTTCATTCTTATTTATCTGACGAGCTACTTGAGTGTGCAGGATGACAAACCTATAAGGGAAATTCAACAAGAAGTATTTATATTTTCATGCAAATGTAATCATTGTAAAAACTTGTACAGAAATATAATGTACAAGTACTTAGAATCGCATGTAAATCAAGCATTGGATTTTCCCTAGCTAAACACCTTAGTCATCCATTCAATAGGATCACCTATGCACACTCACACACATAATTAATGCCTAACTTGAAATCTTAAAACAGGATCTATCTCGGTCGACCAACTCCTCGACCGAGACATTCTCGGTCGACAAACTCCTCGACCGAGAAAGATCCAAAGTAGCCGTTAGACACAACTGACAAGTTAGTTGGCAGATGAAAATAGACGTTGATCCAGAGAGCCTGTCGGTCGACAAAACTTCGAACGAGTAGGTGTCTCGGTCGACAATTTCTCGACCGAGACGATCTCTGACAGAAACTGCAGAGTAAAGTAATTAGCCGTTGCAAAAGCAACAAACTTGTACCTAACGGCTAGTTAAGCACTTAGAAACCCCTAGAAGTTATCTAGAACGTCCTTAAGCATACTTAGGCCATTTCTATAAATAGGACAAGCCATAGGACACTAGGACTCACTTGATACACTTGCTATACTTGAGAAAATACTTGAGCCCTCTTGTGCAATCTGTTGTGAATTGAGCATTGTGATAAATTGGCCACTTTCCTCTTAGCTCAAGCTCGTCCTATAGGCTAGATTTTCCTAACCCTAAGCAATCACAAGTCCATCATCTTGGCTAGGAAAATCCAAACGCTTGATCTAGGCTAATCAAGCCTTGAGCTTCAAGGATAAGTTGTATTTTCTCTTATTTCTTTCTTGTTCCTAGTATTCCTTGTACTCTTCTTGCTACTCCAGGTAGGAGGCTGCGGATTGGAGAGGGTGAAGCTCTTCGTGGTGAAGAGGAGGAACTTTGGACTACTTCAGAAGGCTGTCTTGACGGGAAGCTACTTCGGGAGGAAGGCTACTTCAAGGGGGAGCTTGAAGTTACTTCAAGGAAGGCTGCTTCGAGGTTGGCAAGACTACTTCAAGGCGAAGGCTGTCCAAAGGGTGTTTGGAAAGTATTGTAAATTTTATGTAATATCCTTGAGAGGTAATAAAATTTAGTACTTTCAAAATCCCGGTTGGGTAAGCAACCGGGTAGTGGATTGACTCCTTAGTATTTGCTAAGGTGGAACCACTCTAAACACCTGTGTTCCTCTTCTTAATCTTTACTTTGGTTGTTTGAGTTTAAATTACTTTAAAATCTATATAAAACTCTATTCACCCCCCCCCTCTAGAGGTTTTCATCTACAACCATCTTGGTGCACAAACACTCCATAGAAGGCTCAAACAAGGGTTTAGAAGGTTAGGTTATGTCATGACATATCTCATATATCAGGGCTGCATCCTTATCTTTACCCATGCATTAGGGTTCCCACGTCATATTACCATGTTCTTTAGGAATTAACTAAAGTTACATTATATCAAGGTGTCATCAACATTTTATTGAGCTAATAGTTAGGACATGTTCAACATTAAAACATTTCTTTTAGGATAGAGTTAATTATACTTAATCCACATTATCCGTCTAGATCATATCAAGGTGTTATAATCATTATGTTGTGCTAACTGTCAAACTATATCTTTCACCCTTATTAAGCACTAAGATTAACACCTCATGTAACATGTTTCATTCATATGATTTCATTTCATTTCTCATAATAAATTGCAACATTTACTAGTGATTTTATCACAAGATTAACCAACAATTTCAGATTAATCATCATTGTTCATGTATATGGTTAACCATTTATGCATTGATATCAATTAAACCGTCTCTAGGTTTTCATCATATCATGTCTATATATCACATCTCGAGATTAGATCACGTCCTTACATATATTATATTATGGTTGTGCTAAACAAACTTATGTGAGTGGCTTATTAAACATATATCAAAACTTTATCTAGCCCAATTGCGGTTCTCCTAACCCATATCAAGAGGGCATCACCATGCTCAGTCTCTCTGAGCTAACTCAACTCTATGAGTTTCTCATATGTGTTACTTTATCTTCCCCTCTTAGTCTAGGGTTCTCAGGTTACCTCATTGGCACTAACGGATAGCTTCACAAGATCCAACCACAAAGCACAAACCAAAACATTCTATGACATTCTCTTCTCAGCTCTATACCCATGAAAACTATTTCTCAACTCTCTTTCTCTTATATACACACCACTAGATTCTTATATGGGAACCACCGACCCGAGCATGAGACTGGACAAAACTAACATAGCTACCTTCTCCAGGGTCTTGGGCTCTCTCCCTCACCCAGATGGTAGGCACTCATATTCATACTCACATATGCACATATAACCAGCCTCTCTCTATCTCTAGGGTTTGGTCTTCCCAAGGACATCTAGGGTTCAAGAGGACTATAGGAATCATGCATTAGGCAACTCAACTCATTCACTCAGGAGTATTCTAGTTTAGGACATATCGTATCACATATCTCATAATTCTCATATCTTGGAGTTTAGGTTCTCTAACCTTCTCCCAATGGGTCTCACTCTCTTTGGAGTTAACCCCAAAACTGGTCCTAACACTAGAGGTCCTCCTTCGTAAAAGAGATTGAGGCTCTTGCTGATTCACAACTTTATCTCAACTTAGCTTATCTTGTCTCATAAAAGCCTATTTACTTGCATCATCAAAACTTATCTCAAAACCTCAAAACTGAACTTAAGTCCTCAAAGACAAACATGTATTATCGTAAACCATCTTATACCATCTATATACAACTTAGATCATCATCTAATATTATTCCATCTATCACATATATTCCAAACAAGGCTCTAGACATCTAATCTAGAACTACTCTCTCTTCTAGAGTGATGTCATCACTTTCAATTAGGTTGCATGACCACCTCCTACTCGTACATGTGTGGGGACACATTTATGTAATACATATATATAATAAAATATTATATAGTTTTTCTCCGATAAAACAAGCGTCAGAGAAAACTACCAAGGTTCGATCCGATTGGAATCAAAAACCAAATCCAGAAAATGAGTGTCCCACACGTAGTAGAGAGTCCAGTGTCATGAAAACTAATGAAAAGGGTGAGAACATGGTGTAGACTAGCATAGCTACTCTAGACATGAGCGCCATATGTCTAGGGTTTCTCTTCCCTTGATGCATGTCATTTCCAAATAGTGCAACGTCCCATATCACTGCACGACAAGGAAAGTACGACATCTAAGGACTTGCTATACAACAAGCACTAGTCTAGACCTAGTTCTCAGACATCCAGGTGCTAACCTAGAGGCTAGGTCAGATCTAGTATCTAAAAGATGACTAATCTAACCCTACAAGATTATTGAGTTCAAGGTTGTTTAGTTTTGCGTTGCATAATGAGCAAATGTCAGGCTTTGCCATTATTCATGCTTTGATACCACCTGTGACGTCCCCGGATTTTCTAAAACTTAATCTAATGTGTGATGTCTAAATTGAAACCCTCACCTCAGTGAGAATCCCAATTTAAACATCCCACACTAGGCTAAGAAGAAGAAAACCAGAGGAAGTCAGAAGGAAACAACAGTAGCACATGTACATGAACAATAATAAAACCATACACACATGTTCACCATTCAACATATAATTACAACATGAATAGTTACAACATTTGATATTACATATTGAACAGCAAACTTATACATATACATGTACTACCACTAAACTACAGGATCTTAAGACAACAGGTCCACCTGTACATCAGCTCGCCACACAACTATCAACTATCCTGGATCTTCAAGAACATATGTCCACAACCTAAACAAAAGATTACATGCGGTACACGTCAACACAATATTACAAGAATATTGTACTGAGTACGCCTACATGTCTTTTTATATACCTCTCATCATATCTTGGCAATACGATAAAACTAATACTTGGCAGTAATAGAAGAATATAAGAAAAGCGTATACTTGCACAAAGTTATTCATAAACAGAAGAGAACACATATTTTAAGCATATTTTCCATTATATCATCCATGCATTTACTACCTGAGAGTTGAATGCATTAAGGCCTTTATGATCTACTACCAAAGAGTTGGATCATTTCACAATGTGATCTACTACCAAAGAGTTGGATCACTTCCAAGTACTTTACTACCAAAGAGTTGAAGTACTTCTTTTCCAGCACTTTACTACCAAAGAGTTGAAGTGCTTGGATATAATGGAATAGATATATTATGTGTCATGTGTTCATAGCAATAAGTATGGGAAAATATGTAACATAGCATACCAGAACAATCATTTCATCCAATACCATATGCCAAGTATTTTACTACGCATATAACACAAGCATATTGTATAATAAGCCAAGTAAGAGGTAATGGCGTACCTTCCAAAGAGATAGATCACAATCACATATTCCTCATGTCAACCCTATCCTTGGTCAATCCTGATTAAGACAAGATCATATACTATCATCAGATTCTCATCATCATACATCTCATCTTAACCCTAGTCGTGTTCATTAGGGTTTCCCTAATCTCTTTAGTATATTTCCATTATTACTTGCATTCTAGTCTTAGAATTATCATACTGATGTCATTTTCCAGATTATTTACTCATTAACTGATAATCACATTTTCCATCATATGTGAACCTATTAGCCTTAGGTTACATGCATTAACCTAAATCAGGGTTTCATACCATGTATTAAGGGTCAATCTCATATAACATGAATTTCGTGTACAAAACTGATCTCAAATCTACATATTATCATCCAGTTACTAATATGAACGTATTCTGTAAATTTCACCATTTATTGAGCATGAATGTAATGAATACATTTTATTGAGCATGAATGTAATGAATAGTACATGTGAGCACTAAATCTCTTTGGTAGAATAGTGCATGTGGTTGATTGAGTTTTACATATAATGGAAAATGTGCTTAAAATATGTGTTCTCTTCTGTTGATGAACATCTTTGTGCAAGTATATGCTTTTCTTATATTCTTCTATTACTGCCAAGTATTAGTTTTATCTTATTGCCAAGATATGATGAGAGGTATATAAAAAGACATGTAGGCGTACTCAGTACAATATTCATGAAATATTGTGCTGACGTGTACCGCATGTAATCTTTTGTTTAGGTTGTGGTTTTGCTCTTGAAGATCTAGGATGTTGAGAGTTGTGTAGCGAGCTGATGTACAGGTGGACCTGTTGTCTTAAGATCCTGTAGTTTGGATGTAGAACATGTATATGTATAAGTTTGTTGTTCAATATGTAATATCAAATGTTGTAACAATTCATGTTGTAATTATATGTTGAATGGTGAACATGTGTTGTGGTTTGTTTATTGTTCATGTGCATGTGCTACTGTTGTTCAGATTAAGTTTTAGAAAATCCGGGGATGTCACAGGTGGTATCAGAGCATGAACAATAGCAAAGCCTGACATTTGCTCATTATGCAACTCAAAACAAAAGAACCTTGAACTTTAATAATATTTAGGGTTAGATTAGTCATCTTTTTTAGAGTAGATCTGACCTAGCCTCTAGGTTAGCACCTAGATGTCCGAGAACTAGGTCTAGACTAGTGCTTGTTGAGTAGCAAGTCCTTAGATGTTATTCTTTCCTTGTAGTGCAGAGGTATGGGATGTTGCACTATTTGGAAATGATGTGCATCAAGGGAAGAGAAACCCTAGACATATTGTGCACATTTTCTAGAGTAGCTACACTAGTCTACCCCTTGTTCTCACCCTTTTCACTAGTTTTCATGGCACTATACTCTCTACTATGTGTGGGGCACTCGTTTCAGGATTTGGTTTTGGATTCCAACCGGATCGAACTGTGATAGTTTCTCTGACGCTTGTTTTATCGGAGAAAACTATATAATATTTTACTATGTATATGTATTACAAAAATGTGTCCCCACACATGTACGAGTAGGAGGTGGTCATGCAACCTAAGTGAAAGTGAATGACATCAGTCTAGAAGTGAGAGTAGTTCTAGATTAGATGTCTAGAGCCTTTTTGATATATATGTTAGATGGAATAGATGATATAAGTTTTGATAATATGATGTAAGTCTTACATAGATGACATAAGATGGTTATGATGATCTATGTTTGTCTTCAAGGACTTAAGTTCAGTTTTGAGGATTTGAGATAAGTTTTGATGATGCATGTAAATATGCTTTTATGAGATAAGATATGTTAAGCTAAGACAAGGTTGTGAGTCAGCAAGAGCCTCAATCTCTTTTACGAGGGAGGACCTCTAGTGTTGGGACCAGTTATAGGGTTAACTCCAGAGAGAGTGAGACCCATTGGGAGAAGGTTAGAGAACCTAAACTCCAAGATATGAGAAATATGAGATATGTGATATGATATGTCCTAAACTAGACTACTCCTGAGTGATTGAGTTGAGTTGCTTTCAGTATGATTCCTATAGTTTTGTTGAACCCTAGATGTCCTTGGGAGTGCCAAACCCTAGAGACAAAGAGAGGCTGGCTATATGTGCATATGTGAACATGAATATGAGTGTCTGCCATCTGGGTGAGGGAGAGAGAGAGCCCAAGACCCTGGAGGAGGTATCTATGTTAAGTTTATGTGAAGCCTCATGCTCGGGTTGGTGGTTCCCCATGTAGGACTCTAGTGGTGTATAAGGGAGCTTTGGGTAAGATGTTTCATGGTAGATGACCTATGAAGAGTATGTCATAACATGTTTTGGTTTGTGCTTATGTGGCTAGAGCTAGTAAAGCAATCGACTAGTGCCAATGAGGTATACCTGATAACCCTAGATTAGAGAGGAAGGATAAAGTATATGCATATGAGATACTCATAGAGTTGAGTTAGTTCAGCGAGACTGAGCATGGAACTACCCTCATGATATGGGTTAGGAGAACCTCATTTGGACTATATAAAGTTTCAATACATGTTTGATTAGCCACTGACATAAGTTGGTTTTGCACAGCCATGATATAATAAATGTAAGGACGTGATCTAATCTCGAGATGTGATATATGGACATGATATAATGTAAATCTAGAGATGGTATAATTGATATCAATGCATAAATGGTTAACCATATACAGGAATAATGATGATAATGTGATATTGTTGGCTAAGCTTATGATGAAATCACTAGTAAATGTTGCAATTTATTATGAATAATGAAATAAGGTCATGTGAATGAAACATGTTACCTGATGTGTCAATCTTAATGCTTAATAAAGATAAAGAACATGTTTAATAGTAGCACATCCTAATGTTGATGACACCTTCATATAATCGGTTCTTTTTAGTTAACTCCTTTAGAACATGGTAATATGATGTGGGAACCCTAATGCATGGGCGAAGATAAGGATACAACCCTAATATATGAGATATGTAATGACATAAGCTAAGCTTCTAAACCCTTGTTAAGCCTTCTATGAAGTGAGGTTTCACCCTAGATGCTTTCAAAACCTCCTAAGAGTGGTTTGGATATGATTATGGAGCTTTGTTCTTGGATATGTTGCACGTAGAGTGGTTTCCTACATGTGGATGAAGTCATGGTTGTTTTCCTAGGAGTACGAGTATGGTTGACTTTCGAGGACGAAAGTTCTTTTAAGATGTATATGATGTGACAAAGTAGTTTTTCTGGCATAATTTCGAGGATGAAATATCTTTTAAGGTGTGTAGGATGTGATGGAGTGGACTTTTAGAATCCTAAATGTCCAATAACATAAGTGAAATCATATGGATTTGAATTGGTGTTGACATCATGATTGAGATCCTTAAGTTTATGCCAGTTTAAGATATTTATTTGAGTGGTCATACTTTTGTTTTTAATATAACAAAGCTTTATGGGGCATTTATTGGACAAAGATAAACTTATAAATAAGATATGGTGACGATAGAGTACTCATCAAAAGAGATATTGAGGTTTAAAAGTGATGTCTGAATGTATATAATTATGTATGATTGGCAATGGTTCAATTACATTAGCTTAGGCTTTGATCAATATCTTTGTCACGCTGCCTTGATCGCAAGTAGATCCCTTGCACATGCTTTATGCCATGGACCGATTAGGTGAACAGTTCCCAGACCCTCAGATGGTTCTGACTCTTTTCCTACCCAGTCTTATGAAGATCGTGGAAAATGAAGTCGTGCCCCATGACGTGAACGTGGAGAGACAATGGTCTTGGACTAACAGTTGATCTCCGCAATTTTTCTTAGAGCATCACGATCCACTACTTGAGGATAGTGGGCAAGAGAAGATGGAGATCAGTCCTATCTCCACGTCTTGTTACAGATGATCAGAGCAGGCCAGTATCTGAGCTCACGATGGAGGCTAGGTGGAGGACCTGTTAGCACAAAAGAACCTAGAAACCACATATTAGCAGCGGTGGCTGCGTCACTGGAGTAGTGTCCTGTACCGGCTACACACCAAGCGGCTGATCTCTTGCCTCTGTTCCGACCCAGCATCAGTGTTCACAGAGGAACGTAGGAGTCGGGCGGAGATTCAAGCCCCACCGGAGTCTCACGCAGGAAGGGCGACGGTGGTTCAGGAAGTCACACCGACAGAGAACAACAGAGTTCTCACGGATATCATAGATCGTAGTAGTGGTGAAGAGATGGATCGTCGGGGACCTTCCGTGGCGGCGATGCTTGCATATACCCGTGAGGAGGAGGAACCGTGAAAGTCGGCATACGCCGAAGCAGTCCCAGGCGTCAAGGCATCGTGGAAATAGAGAGTCCCACTGTGGACTCAAAGTGAGAGAGATGAAGGCGAGTAGAGGACATATGACCTCTTGTTGGGGAAAGATGTAGCGGCGGCAGGCTCTCCAAGCCATAGGGAGGAGGTAACAATGGTGAGGCCTTATGGTCACTGGAACAGTAGGTGATCTACTGAAGATCGTGGCCACAGTAGATGGTGGCCTGGAGACACCGATGGAGATTGATCGCTCACTGGTAATCATCCTCGCAGTGGCGGCCCTGCAACTGACCGGCTGCTTGTAACATAGAGGAAGGGAGGGATTCTTTGGCGCAGAGGATCTCTTCTAAGCCATAGCCTCAACCATCCACGTCGGCAAAGAGAACTAACGCACGCAGCGTCAGGTCGAGTGAGAAGCAGTGGGCATAGCGCTGGATCGCATGGAACACGAGGAAGAGGAAAGGGATAGCGGGTGGCCTTGAAGCCACTAGGTTTGCTTGCCGGAGGAAAGCCCCACGGTGGCGGATCAATTTCCGCGGACAGACCGCGTCAAACGAGGGAATGAAGGAGACGGAGAAAGAATAAAGGACGCAGACCGGCCCAGATCACAGACCGTCCGGCTCAAGTGAACGAGGGCAAAGATGTGCGGGCCTTAGTGGCCAGGTGTCGACCTCTGATTGGCCTGAAGGTAAGAAAAATCCTAGAAAATCTCAGAATTTATACAAATCACAATAATTAGCCCGTATATCAGAAAAATGCAAGTAATATACCAAAACATTCAGAAAAATGAGTAGAATACAATAGAACCATCATATCAATCTTTTAATGCAGTAATCTTAGAAATATCGTGTAAGATGTAAAATATTCTTTTCATGTCTAATAAATAATGACTGATGACATAAAGTTATGAGAATATGACAGTAAGTCTATAATCACGTTTAGAATGCACCTGATGTCAAGGATGATCATGTTGATGTACGAAATTATGTAATTTACTCCATATGGCTAGTTAGGGCTAATAACCCTACATAATATGTAATTAATGCACACATGCTCAATAAATGATGAAATTTACAGAGAAAGCTCATATTAGTATATTGAACCTCAGTTTTAATTATGAGATCATAGTGATGAACAAAATTCATGTTATATGAATATGACCCGTAATAGATGTGATGAAACTCTAATTTGAGTAATACACTTAACTTAGGGTTGATATGTATAAATAATGATATGGAACCTGATATTCAGATTATGCATCCTAATCTGGAACATAACATCAGTAACATAAATCCCACATAAGGATGAAGATAAGACAAGTCATAATGTATATATCCTAATGAACTAAGTGAAACCCTAAAATGGATATAAATAGGGTTAATGATGATGAGAACCTGATGATTGTATATGGTCTTGTCTTAATCAGGGTTGACCAAGGATGTTGTTGACATCAGGAATAGTATGTGATGATTAGGGTTTCTCTTGATCAAGGTACGCCATTACCTCTTACTTGGCTTATTATATATTATGCTTGCGTTATATGGTAGTACAAACTTGGCATATGATATTGATTGAAATGATTGTTCTTGTATGATATGTTGCATGATTCGATACTTATTGCTATGAATACATGAAACATAAGATATCTGGTCCATTATATGATAGCACTAAATCTCTTTGGTAGAATAGTGCATTGATGAAAGTACAAAATCTCTTTGGCAGAATAGTACATGTGAGCACTAAATCTCTTTGGAAGAATAGTGCATTTATGAAGTACTAAATCTCTTTGGTAGAATAGTACATGTGAGCACTAAATCTCTTTGGTAGAATAGTGCATGTGGTTGATTGAGTTTTACATATAATGGAAAATGTGCTTAAAATATGTGTTCTCTTTTGTTGATGAACATCTTTGTGCAAGTATACGCTTTTCTTATATTCTTCTATTACTGCCAAGTATTAGTTTTATCTTATTGCCAAGATATGATGAGAGGTATATAAAAAGACACGTAGGCGTACTCAGTACAATATTCATGAAATATTGTGCTGACGTGTACCGCATGTAATCTTTTGTTTAGGTTGTGGTTTTGCTCTTGAAGATCCAGGATGTTGAGATTTGTGTAGCGAGCTGATGCACAGGTGGACCTGTTGTCTTAAGATCCTGTAGTTTAGATGTAGTACATGTATATGTATAAGTTTGCTGTTCAATATGTAATATCAAATTTTGTAACAATTCATGTTGTAATTATATGTTGAATGGTGAACATGTGTTGTGGTTTGTTTATTGTTCATGTGCAAGTGCTACTGTTGTTTCCTTATGACTTCCTCTGATTTTCTTCTTCTTAGCCTAGTGTGAGATGTTTAAATTGGGATTCTTGATGAGGTGAGGGTTTCAATTTGGACGTCACACATCAGATTAAGTTTTATAAAATCCGGGGACGTCACAGCCCCAGTGAAACCACCATCGCAGGCCATGGAAGTGTCCTCATTCATCTTCTCAGGCATACCTTCTTTGTTCCTACTCCTTCTTCGATATCTCTGTTGCTTGTCGTGGTGAGGACCAAAGACCAACAGAAGCTTGCTTTTCACTTGGCATTCACGGTCTCAGGGCCAGATCGCACTGCCTCCTCCTCGCTTCTAGATGACATGGTACAGTCCATCTCTGGCGAGGATTGATAGAGTCTGAGTTATAGGTTATTTGTCTTGTTCTCCAGACTAACTGACTTCTATAAAGGGTCGATGGAGAGTACTCAGAAGGCCATCAGGTTGATGTGGTTAGGAACCCCTCTCTTCCACGTTCACCGATCATGCTTGCATGCACGATCTATCACTCACCTCACCTAAACTACATAACCACAAGGTGAGATGCTTGAATTTCATCTGATTCCAACCATCCAAAGAAATAAGAGAGGGCCACGTATGGCTCCTAAGTCTGGGGTGTGTGACATCAAAGATTCTTAGATCTTAATCTACTATATTGAAATGTTGGCCATTGATTGTTTATATTCTAACATGTATAACTTCTTCGCAAAACATACAATGAATATGAAACATTGGTCATAGTTTTGTCACCACTCGATATATACACCATGCTATTTTTGTGCCAATATTCAACTATTAGATCATTCAACCCGCATCTCAAAAAGGCACATCAACAAGGGTATACCAACATAATATTATTGTCACATAAAATCTAAACTTATCTAAATCGTGTGTAACTCATACTATGCCCAATTTTAATACTTTGATTATCTCTCTTAGGTATTTAAAATCCTTAAAAGTTCACTCCATCACATCCTGCACACCTTAAAGAAATTTTGTCCTCAAAATTAAGCCAGAAAACCACTTTATCACATCATATACATCTTAAAAGAACTTTCGTCCTGGAAAGTTAACCATACTCATACTTCCAGGGAAAACCTTATCTTTCTCTCATCCACATGTAGGTACTATTCTATGTGTAACATATCTGCAGAGGTTACCTAGATACATGTATTCAAAGCACTATTAGGAGGTTTCTACAACCATCTTGGTGCACAAACACTCCATAGAAGGCTCAAACAAGGGTTTAGAAGGTTAGGTTATGTCATGACATATCTCATATATCAGAGCAGCATCCTTATCTTTACCCATGCATTAGGGTTCCCACATCATATTACCATGTTCTTTAGGAATTAACTAAAGTTACATTATATCAAGGTGTCATCAACATTTTATTGAGCTAATAGTTAGAACATGTTCAACATTAAAACATGTCTTTTAGGATAGAGTTAATTATACTTAATCCACATTATCCATCTAGATCATATCAAGGTGTTATAATCATTATGTTGTGCTAACTGTCAAACTATATCTTTCACCCTTATTAAGCACTAAGATTAACACCTCATGTAACATGTTTCATTCATATGATTTTATTTCATTGCTCATAATAAATTGCAACATTTACTAGTGATTTTATTACAAGCTTAACCAACAATTTCACATTAATCATCATTGTTCATGTATATGGTTAACCATTTATGCATTGATATCAATTAAACCGTCTCTAGGTTTTCATCATATCATGTCTATATATCACATCTTGAGATTAGATCACGTCCTTACATATATTATATTATGGTTGTGCTAAACAAACTTATGTGAGTGGCTTATTAAACATATATCAAAACTTTATCTAGCCCAATGGAGGTTCTCCTAACCCATATCAAGAGGGCATCACCATGCTCAGTCTCTCTGAGCTAACTCAACTCTATGAGTTTCTCATATGTGTTACTTTATCTTCCCCTCTTAGTCTAGGGTTCTCAGGTTACCTCATTGGCACTAACGGATAGCTTCACAAGATCCAACCACAAAGCACAAACCAAAACATGCTATGGCATTCTCTTCTCAGCTCTATACCCATGAAAACTATTTCTCAACTCTCTTTCTCTTATATACACACCACTAGATTCTTATATGGGAACCACCGACCCGAGCATGAGACTGGACAAAACTAACATAGCTACCTCCTCCAGGGTCTTGGGCTCTCTCCCTCACCCAGATGGTAGGCACTCATATTCATACTCACATATGCACATATAACCAGCCTCTCTTTATCTCTAGGGTTTGGTCTTCCCAAGGACATCTAGGGTTCAAGAGGACTATAGGAATCATGCATTAGGAAACTTAACTCATTCACTCAGGAGTATTCTAGTTTAGTACATATCGTATCACATATCTCATAATTCTCATATCTTGGAGTTTAGGTTCTCTAACCTTCTCCCAATGGGTCTCACTCTCTTTGGAGTTAACCCCGAAACTGGTCCTAACACTAGATGTCCTCCTTCATAAAAGAGATTGAGGCTCTTGCTGATTCACAACTTTGTCTCAACTTAGCTTATCTTGTCTCATAAAAGCCTATTTACTTGCATCATCAAAACTTATCTCAAAACCTCAAAATTGAACTTAAGTCCTCAAAGACAAACATGTATTATCGTAAACCATCTGATACCAGAGAGAGGATGATGCTTCTAGTACCTATGGTATAAGTGATTACCTGCTGGATGAGATAAAGAGTGCTTTAGACCCTGAGGTGGTTTAAGTAACCAGTTGTGGGGCTTTATGCCTAGTTGGTTGTCTTGGAAGAGGACTCAACTCCGAAGTGTTGCTCGACTAGAATGATCATGGAAGTACATGACATACCTTGGACATGCTTGATTCGTGGTTAAGAGATTGAGCATGCAGTCGGATACCCAAAGGTGAACCTAGGGTTCCTAGGCCTAAGAGGGGAAGCAGTGTATCCGATGCTCATGATGAGATTTGAGTCTCCATAGTTTCGAGCATTGTACTCCTCATGTGTAGAGGTAAAGGAAACCCCTTATGTTGAGGGTATGTTTGACAAACCCCTCACAACTAAGTTGGTCTAATGTTGAGGAAGAGAACAAGTGTGACCTAGCATGGTTTAGCAGGTACACTTGTGCCTTAGTAGTTGCTGGTTTAACCATGCTCATATGGATGTAAACCCTAAGGATGTTTGTGACCTTGTTTTCATGAGTTGTAGTTTCCTCCCATTATAGGAGAGGGACCCTTTGGTTGGGTATATGCCAGTTTTGTTAGTGTTGAGGTAACCTAAAGAGGTTTCATGGGATCTTGAGAAAGCTAAGTGAAAGGTACATGGTATGAGATTGAACCTGTAGACCCATAGTTAACCATCTCTAAGTGCATATGGATGTGTTACCATGGAGGTAACCGGTATGGGGCCTGACCAAGGTAGGCAGGTCGCCATGATCCCTGAGAAAGGATAAAAGATAGCCCAAGAATGCAGAGAGAGATGATGATGGATTGGGTAAGGTTCTATGTTGGACATGTACTATAATAGAATCCTAAGTCTATCCTAGGGTCAGGTAGGGATAAGACCGATGGAAGAATGAGTTGCCTAATTCCCTAGTTTCACATGATCATAGGGTCAGGAGGTAACAGTTATCATTGTCTAAGGGCCATAGGTTAGGAGATTGATTACCTTCATGAAATTCATGGGACCCAAAGGGTAGATGAGTAGGGCACTCTCTGGATGCATAAGGGAAAAGGGATGACCCCAAAAGTTTTGGCACCCTATAGACCTAGAGGAGATGACAAAGGATTGTGTGGTGACCCAAGTAGGTTTGAGACCAGTTTCCCATGGAAGTAACTTTGATATCATGACGTTTGTGATGTAGAGACATAAGTTGCACGTTTCAACTTAGAATTGAAGGTGTACTGGTGATGTGGATGTATCATCTCTACTCTTGGAACAGGAAGAACTTTGTGTTTGGACGGCCGCCAAATGCTTATTTCCTCTTGTTATGAGAGGGAGAGATGGGACAGTATGCATGCCATACACCAAGGATAAAAGATGATGCGAGTTGGAATGTTTCTACAAGGTATGAGGATAGAGATGATAACATACCCTAGTGGAGCGAATGATACATGGAGGGTTTACAAACACTAAGAGTATTAAGGAAATCTTTTTGTGAGGATGTTTTATCTTGAACTAGATGGTTTTTTTGCAAGTGTTACAAGGAATCACCATTTATTGAGCATGCATGTAATGAATACATTTTATTTAGGGTTAATAGCCCTAGCTAGTCATATAAACCAAATTACATGTTTTTGTGTTTCAACATCATGATTACTGACATCCGGTAGATTATAGATATTATTTGTGATTTACTGGTATTTTCTCATAATTTTAGGTCGATGTTTGATATTTATTATCTATCAATTAAGCATTTCACAACTAATACAATATCACTGAGATTACTGTATCAAAAGCCTAATATTATACTACCATGTTGTTCTATGCATTTTTCTGATCAATTTGACATATTATATGTATTTTTCCGATAAACGAGCTATTTACTACAAATTATACAAGATCTGGAAATATTATGGGATTATTACCTTTTTTGACGAATCAGAGACCACCACGTGTCCATATTGGGGTGCAGCTCCTTGCTCCTGCTTGCTGGTGGAGCCAGCCGGTTCAAGCGCACATGGACCCAGTTCATGGATGGGTTTGGGTGACTGGACTGGGATTCATTACTTGCCCTTTCTCGGGTCAGCGTTGGGACGCCCGACGCCAGCGTCCACTCTGCGTTGAGCGCCGCCTCTAGGAGACTAGCGATGAGACCATGATGACTAGGTTTCCAGTGAGAGATAGGCGATGGTAAGCTTGCCTCTATCGTTCTTCCTCATCCATGAATGCCTCTACCGATCATCTGCACAAGTCGCACACCTCTGTTTCGGGCGTGAGCGAGCCTGCAACCTTTGCTTGCTCCCAAGCGCCGCCGTGGGATTCAGATCTCTGGTTGGCTACTGCGATTGCTCCTCTACGTCGTGCGCCATCTTGGTGAGAGATCGGCACCTCTCTACTCTCCCTTCCTCCACCATGTGCTCGCCGACACCAGCGATGGCTGCGGCTGCTTACTCCGTCCTCCTATTTATGAAGAAGACTCCTCGACGTTGCTCCTCCTCCACGTCTAAAATCTTGTTCAGCCTTCTTCAGCTTCCTCTCAGGTCTGACACCTTACCAAACCACCACGGCCCCAGCGAAACCACCATCGCAGGCCATGGAAGTGTCCTCATTCATCTTCTCAGGCATGCCTTCTTTGTTCTTGCTCCTTCTTCGATATCTTTGTTGCTTGTCTTGGTGAGGACCAAAGACCAACAGAGGCTTGCTTCTTCACTTGGCATTCACGGTCTCAGGGCTAGATCGCACTACCTCCTCCTCGCTTCTAGATGACATGGTACAGTCCATCTCTGGCGAGGACCAGTAGAGTCTGAGTTCTAGGTTCTTTGTCTTGTTCTCCAAACTAACTGACTTCTATAATGGGTCGGGGGAGAGTACTCAAAAGGCCATCAGGTTGATGTGGTTAGGAACCCCTCTCTTCCACATTCACCGATCGTGCTTGCGTGCACGGTCAGTCACTCACCTCGCCTAAACTACATAACCACAAGGTGAGATGCTTGAATTTCGTCTGATTCCAACCATCCAAAGAAATAAGAGAGGGCCACGTGTGGCTCCTAAGTTTGGGGTGTGTGACATCAAAGATTCTTAGATCTTAATCTACTATATTGAAATGTTGGCCATTGATTGTTCATATTCTAACATGTATAACTTCTTCACAAAACATACAATGATTATGCAACATTGGTCATAGTTTTTTCACCACTCAATATATACACCATGCTATTTTGGTGCCAATATTCAACTATTAGATCATTCAACCTTCATCTCAAAAAGGCACATAAACAAGGGTATACCAACATAATATTATTGTCACATAAAATCTAAACTTATCTAAATCGTGTGTAACTCATACAATGCCCAATTGTAATACTTTGATTATCTCTCTTAGGTATTTAAAATCCTTAAAAGTTCACTCCATCACATCCTACACACCTTAAAAGAAATTTTGTCCTCAGAATTAAGCCAGAAAACCACTTTATCACATCATATACATCTTAAAAGAACTTTTGTCCTCAAAAGTAAACCATACTCATACTTCCAGGGAAAACCTTATCTTTCTCTCATCCACATGTAGGCACTATTCTATGTGTAACATATCTGCAAAGGTTACCTAGATACATGTATCCAAAGCACTATTAGGAGGTTTCTACAACCATCTTGGTGCACAAACACTCCATAGAAGGCTCAAACAAGGGTTTAGAAGGTTAGGTTATGTCATGACATATCTCATATATCAGGGATGCATCCTTATCTTTACCCATGCATTAGGGTTCCCACATCATATTACCATGTTCTTTAGGAATTAACTAAAGTTACATTATATCAAGGTGTCATCAACATTTTATTGAGCAAATAGTTAGAACATGTTCAACATTAACACATGTCTTTTAGGATAGAGTTAATTATACTTAATCCACATTATCCATCTAGATCATATCAAGGTGTTATAATCATTATGTTGTGCTAACTGTCAAACTATATCTTTCATCCTTATTAAGCACTAAGATTAACACCTCATGTAACATGTTTCATTCATATGATTTTATTTCATTGCTCATAATAAATTGCAACATTTACTAGTTATTTTATCACAAGATTAACCAACAATTTCACATTAATCATCATTGTTCATGTATATGGTTAACCATTTATGCATTGATATCAATTAAACCGTCTCTAGGTTTTCATCATATCATGTTTATATATCACATCTCGAGATTAGATCATGTCCTTACATAAATTATATTATGGTTTTGCTAAACAAACTTATCTGAGTGGCTTATTAAACATATATCAAAACTTTATCTAGCCCAATTGAGGTTCTCCTAACCCATATCAAGAGGGCATCACCATGCTCAGTCTCTCTGAGCTAACTCAGCTCTATGAGTTTCTCATATGTGTTACTTTATCTTCCCCTCTTAGTCTAGGGTTCTCAGGTTACCTCATTGGCACTAACGGATAGCTTCACAAGATCCAACCACAAAGCACAAACCAAAACATGCTATGCCATTCTCTTCTCAGCTCTATACCCATGAAAACTATTTCTTAACTCTCTTTCTCTTATATACACACCACTAGATTCTTATACGGGAACTACCGATCTGAGCATGAGGCTGGACAAAACTAACATAGCTACCTCCTCCAGGGTCTTGGGCTCTCTCCCTCACCCAGATGGTAGGCACTCATATTCATACTCACATATGCACATATAACCAGCCTCTCTCTGTCTCTAGGTTTTGGTCTTCCCAAGGACATCTAGGGTTCAAGAGGACTATAGGAATCATGCATTAGGCAACTCAACTCATTCACTTAGGAGTATTCTAGTTTAGGACATATCATATCACATCTCTCATAATTCTCATATCTTAGAGTTTAGTTTCTCTAACCTTCACCCAATGGGTCTCACTCTCTTTGGAGTTAACCCCAAAACTGGTCCTAACACTAGAGGTCCTCCTTCGTAAAAGAGATTAAGGCTCTTGCTGATTCACAACTTTATCTCAACTTAGCTTATCTTGTCTCATAAAAGCCTATTTACTTGCATCATCAAAACTTATCTCAAAACCTCAAAACTGAACTTAAGTCCTCAAAGACAAACATGTATTATCGTAAACCATCTTATACCATCTATATACAACTTAGATCATCATCTAATCTTATTCCATCTATCACATATATTCCAAACAAGGCTCTAGACATCTAATCTAGAACTACTCTCTCTTCTAGACTGATGTCATCACTTTCACTTAGGTTGCATGACCACCTCCTACTCGTACGTGTGTGGGGACACATTTTTTAATACATATATATAATAAAATATTATATAGTTTTTCTCCGATAAAACAAGCGTCAGAGAAAACTACCAAGGTTCGATCCGATTGGAATCAAAACCCAAATCCAGAAAATGAGTGTCCCACATGTAGTAGAGAATCCAATGTCATGAAAACTAATGAAAAGGGTGAGAACATGGTGTAGACTAGCGTAGCTACTCTAGACACGAGCGCCATATGTCTAGGGTTTCTCTTCCCTTAATGTACATCATTTCCAAATAGTGCAACGTCCCATACCGCTGCACTACAAGGAAAGTATGACATCTAAGGACTTGCTAAACAACAAGCACTAGTCTAGACCTAGTTCTCAGACATCCAGGTGCTAACCTAGAGGCTAGGTCAGATCTAGTCACTAAAAGATGACTAATCTAACCCTACAAGATTATTGAGTTCAAGGTTCTTTAGTTTTGTGTTGCATAATGAGCAAATGTCAGGCTTTGCCATTGTTCATGCTCTGATACCACCTGTGACGTCCCCAGATTTTCTAAAACTTAATCTGATGTGTGATGTCTAAATTGAAACCCTCACCTCAGCGAGAATCCCAATTTAAACATCCCATACTAGGCTAAGAAGAAGAAAATCAGAGGAAGTTAGAAGGAAACAACAGTAGCACATGTACATGAACAATAATAAAACCATACACACATGTTCACCATTCAACATATAATTTCAACATGAATTGTTACAAAATTTGATATTATATATTGAATAGAAAACTTATACATATACATGTACTACCACTAAACTACAGGATCTTAAGACAACAAGTCCACCTGTACATCATCTCACCACACAACTCTCAACTATCCTGGATCTTCAAGAACATATGTCCACAACCTAAACAAAAGATTACACGTGGTACCCGTCAGCACAATATTTCAAGAATATTGTACTGAGTACGCCTACATGTCTTTTTATATACCTCTCATCATATCTTGGTGATATGATAAAACTAATACTTGGCAGTAACTGAAGAATATAAGAAAAGCGTATACTTGCACAAAGCTATTCATTAGCAGAAGAGAACACATATTTTAAGCATAATTTCCATTATATCATCCATGCATTTACTACCTGAGAGTTGAATGCATTAAGGCCTTTATGATCTACTACCAAAGAGTTGGATCATTTCACAATGTGATCTACTACCAAAGAGTTGGATCACTTCCAAGTACTTTACTACCAAAGAGTTGAAGTACTTCTTTTCCAGCACTTTACTACCAAAGAGTTGAAGTGCTTGGATATAATGGAACAAATATATTATGTGTCATGTGTTCATAGAAATAAGTATGGAAAATCAAGTAACATAGCATACCAGAATAATCATTTCATCCAATACCATATGCCAAGTATTTTACTACGCATATAACACAAGCATATTGTATAATAAGCCAAGTAAGAGGTAATGGCGTACCTTCCAAATAGATAGATCACAAACACATATTCCTCATGTCAACCCTAACCTTGGTCAATCCTGATTATGACAAGATCATATACTATCATCAGATTCTCATCATCATACATCTCATCTTAACCCTAATCGTGTTCATTAGGGTTTCCCTTATCTCTTTAGTATATTTCCATTTTTACTTGCATTCTAGTCTTAGAATTATCATACTGATGTCATTTTCCAGATTATTTACTCATTAACTGATAATCACATTTTCCATCATATGTGAACCTATTAGCCTTAGGTTACATGCATTAACCTAAATCAGGGTTTCATACCATGTATTAAGGGTCAATCTCATATAACATGAACTTCGTGTACAAAACTGATCTCAGATCTACATATTATCTTCCAGTTACTGATATGAACGTATTCTGTAAATTTCACCATTTATTGAGCATGCATGTAATGAATATATTTTATTTAGGGTTAATAGCCCTAGCTAGTCATATAAAGCAAATTACATGATTTCGTGTTTCAACATCATCATTACTGACATCTGATAGATTACAACTATTATTTGTGATTTATTGGTATTTTCTCATAATTTTAGGTCGATGTTTGATATTTATTATCTATCAATTAAGCATTTCACAACTAATAAAATATCACTGAGATTACTATATCAAAAGCCTAATATTATAGTTCCATGTTGTTCTATGCATTTTTCTGATCAATTTGACATATTATATGTATTTTTCCGATAAACGAGCTATTTACTACAAATTATACAAGATCTGGAAATATTATGGGATTATTACCTTTTTCGACGAATCAGAGACTGCCACGTGTCCATATTGGGGTGCGGCTCCTTGCTCCTACTTGCTGGTGGAGTTGGCCAGTTCAAGGGCACCTAGACCCAATTCATGGATGGGTTTGGGCGATTGGACCGGGATTCATTACTTGCCCTTTCTCAGGTCAGCGTTGGGATGCCCGACGCCAGCGTCCACTCTGCGTTGAGTGCCGCCTCTAGGAGACTAGCGATGAGACCACGATGACTAGGTTTCCAGTGAGAGATAGGCGATGGCAAGCTTGCCTCTCTCGTCTGTGAATGCCTCTCTCGATCATCCGCACAAGTCGCACACCTCTGTTCCGGGCGTGAGCGAGCCTGCAACCTTTGCTTGCTCCCAAGTGCCGTTGTGGGATTCAGATCTCCGGTTGGCTACTGCGATTGCTCCTCAGCATCGTGCACCGGCTTGGTGAGAGATCGGTGCCTCTCTACTCTCCCTTCCTCCGCCATGTGCTCACTGGCACCAGCGATGGCTGCGGCTGCTTACTCTGTCCTCCTATCTACTGATGAAGACTCCTCGACGTTGCTCCTCCTCCACGTCTAAAATCTTGTTCAGCCTTCTTCAGCTTCCTCTCAGGTCTGACATCTTACCAAACCACCATGACCCCAGCGAAACCACCATCGCAGGCCATGGAAGGGTCCTCATTCATCTTCTCAAGCATGCCTTCTTTGTTCCTGCTCCTTCTTCGATATCTCTGTTGCTTTTCGTGGTGAGGACCAAAGACCAACAAAGGCTTGCTTCTTCACTTGGCATTCACGATCTCAGGGCCAGATCGCACTGCCTTCTCCTCGCTTCTAGATGACATGGTACTGTCCATCTCTGGCGAGGACCGGTAGAGTCTGAGTTACAGGTTCTTTGTCTTGTTCTCCAGACTAAATGACTTCTATAAAGGGTCGGTGGAGAGTACTAAAAAGGCCATCAGGTTGTTGTGGTTAGAAACCCCTCTCTTCCACGTTCACCAATCGTGCTTGCGTGCACGATCACACCTCGCCTAAACTACATAACCACAAGGTGAGATGCTTGAATTTCGTCCTATTCCAACCATCCAAAGAAATAAGAGAGGGCCACGTGTGGCTCCTAAGTCTGGGGTGCGTGACATCAAAGATTCTTAGATCTTAATCTACTATATTGAAACGTTGGCCATTGATTGTTCATATTCTAACATGTATAACTTCTTCGCAAAAAATACAATGATTATGCAACATTGGTCATAGTTTTGTCACCACTCGATGTATACACCATGCTATTTTGGTGCCAATATTCAACTATTAGATCATTCAACCCGCATCTCAAAAAGGCACATAAACAAGGGTATACCAACATAATATTATTGTCACATAAAATCTAAACTTATCTAAATTGTGTGTAACTCATTCTATGCCCAATTGTAATACTTTGATTATCTCTCTTAGGTATTTAAAATCCTTAAAAGTTCACTCCATCACATCCTACACACCTTAAAAGAAATATTGTCCTCAGAATTAAGCCAGAAAACCACTTTATCACAGGCAAAGTATCCAATGTCCCCTACGCATACATGAGTATTACATTTTAAGATTAATGTATTTTTAAGCAACATTTAAAGAAACAAATAACAGACAATCGACAAAATGTATGTGTACCCCACATTATAAGGTATAAAGAACAATTCTAATCTTTATTTCTTCCTTCTAATGAACTGATCTTCTAAGTACTGCGCCCGAGTCTCCACTTTATCATTGTATAACAGATCTATAAAATGTGGACATATAAATCCAAGTATATTAAATACAATGTTTGGATCAAGGGTCAAGATTATGATATTTGCAGATCAAGTTTTAGTATTCGAGATTAGGGTTACACTTTTCTTATGTCAACCTTACGGTTGGGTCATTCACTTATAATCAACCACTATATTAATATGTCCAACATTATTTCAAATATCAAGTATTTCGAGTGTGAATGGCCTACCTAGGTTTTCTAAGTACATGTGTTAACCCTAATTATCTTGGTCAATATGCAAGTCCAAAAATCAAGTCTTTAGATCATTATCAAATTCTAACATCATTTGGGTTCAAGATTAGGTCAAGTTCTAAATTAGTATTATGAGTAAATCAGAGATCAACTTTTAGGTCAATAGATCAAGATGTGCCACAAGATTTAGATCAATCATATTGTTAAGATGTCATCATCATATTCAAGATTGAATCAAGTCAACAAATATAGATCTAGATCATTAAAGGGTCAAGTATGATTTAGATTCTCAATATGAACATTAGAGTCAAGAATTAGGGTTTTCAGTGGTTTAGTCAATATTAACCATCAATAGAGTCATTTAGATCAATTATATAAGCAATAGATCAAGATTAAGATATATCAGTGAGAAACGTTTCCAATCAGGTTTCCAAAGTATTTTTAGTCGATAAACTAGGTTTTTATGATCAAGATTGACTACTTGTTTGAATTATTTGGAGTTAGGATGCGTTTTCTACAATTAAAACAAGATCTGAACATTTTACTGATTTTCTGAATAGAGAGGAGAAACAATACCTTAAATCGGAAGTTATGAGTCGTTTGATGTGTAATCGACGGTTGAGATTTGTCCATGTGGGCGAGGCAACTCCCTTGCTTGGTGGTCTGGTTCAGAGGCTAAAAGGTCGGTTCGATCACTGTTTTAGCTGGGTTCTTTGAATCCATATTGAACTGCACTGATCCTTTGGACCAATGGTTCCGGAATCTTCCTCTTACACTCTATCTTCCCCACGAGCCCAGACAGCAGGCAAAGGAGCTCGTCGGAGAGGGGGTGTTTGGGCACAGGGGAGGCCGATGGAGGCCACAAGAAGGTCGTCTGTGATCGCTGCGACTTCGTGAGTTGGGTGGCGGTGGTGGATTGAGGCAATATGGTGAGGAAGGGGAACAAACATAGTGGGATATGTGGTGGCACCGCACCAGCAGCAGGAGGTAGAGCAAGAGGTGGTTGGGGGTGCTCGAGACCAAGAAAGACCACGAAAAGGGGTGGGAACCCTACGGAAAGGTATAGGAAACCTTGTGCGAGGGTTTATATAGCTAGAGAAGGCTAGGTCTAGGGTTTTCCTATGGCCACAGCATCCATGGTGGTAGTCATGAGAGAAAGCTCTCAATTGTTCACAAAATAGGTCGAAACGAGGGGGGAAGGCCATTTGAGTTCGGAATGGTGGGGGAAACATTTCAGTTCATTTGATTTTTGAAACTGGTCAAAAACGAGCCAAAAGGGTGTGTCGGTCCCCTTAGTCTCCTCCCTGCTGATTGCGGGAGGTAGGAGATGACCTCCTAACTACTGGATCAGGCTGCAATCCGTGGCTCTCTGATCTAAAGGCTGAGGTTCATCCCTTGCCTTATCCTGCGGATTGCTGACTAGAAAAAGATCAGAAAATGGCCAATAAAAGGGGTTTTTGAGCACAGAACTTTCAAAAATCATAGTAAATCGTAGGAATGTCCAAATGACATAAAATTTGGACCATAGCTTCAAAAAAACGTGGAGAACCTTTAGAAAAAGTTTGATAACCAAAATATGAAGTTTGGTGTATCAATTTGATTCTTATAATAAAGTGATGATTGAATCTAATTTGAAGTTTTATAATGTGTATAAAAACTACATTGATCACCATATTTCGAATTTGATTCTCAACATTGATTTAGGAGCCAAGAAAATTAATTTGGGACAATGAGTGAGTTTAAATGAGGGCAAAAATAGTAATTACATCATTATAATGCGAAAATCCACTTTGTTACAAAATCCTTTGGCCTTGTTGAGTTTTGTAGTAGTGATTGAGGGGAAATAGTCTTTAGAAAATATTGAAGCATGAAACAATGCTAAATGAGTATTTTTTTTAAAACCATTCAGAAATAAATTATTTTGTTCGGGATAGTACGTGAAAATATGTAAATGACGAATAAAACACAAATAATTTGTAAATTTTGGGGAAAATACGGGTTTAATATGAAATTCAGGTGTACCATACGTCGAATAAAAAAACTGCATATTATACATGAATACTTGAAAAATTTAGAGAATTATGTGAATATGACGTGTTGTTTAACTATGGTCCTTTACAATATGTAGCTAGTACAACAGGTGATATCATGTTGTGTAATAATAGTATATTACAATGGTTTAGTTTGCGTTGTGTAATGAAGGTCTATTACAACGATGTTTTATGTGTGGATATTAAAACATGTTGTGTAATTATAATATATAACAACAAGTTCGAGTCTGTTGTCTCATGTTGGGATATAACAACGAGTTTCAATATGTTGTATTATGGTGGTCTATTACAACATGTACCAAATACAACATGTAAAGGCCTGTTGTATAATTAATACATACTACAACGGGTGAGTCTGCGTTGTGTAATGATGGTTTATTACAACAAGTGACTATTACAACGGGTCAAAATATGTTCTGTAAATAACATCTTTTACAACGGTTTTGAATATGTTGTGATACTACAACCTATTACAACACTTTAGCAGTTGTTGTAGTATCCCCCTATACTACAATAGGTTTGGCATGTTGTAAATGACTTGTGTTGTATAAAATATACAATATACAACACAAAATTGGGCTTGTTGTGATAAGTATGCTAACTACAACACAATCATCAAAACTGTTGTCTATCTCCCATTGTAAAAAGCATTTTCTGTAGTAGTGATATAGCGAGGAGATGTGAAACTTACAAAATATCAACTTGAAGAAAATGTTGCTAACCCACTATAGTAGCACTTGCAAAATGGAAACATCATGGACATGTTAAAATCACTTGGAATAAAGATTTGTGGGTGATTGTCTCTAAGTGCAAGTGGAAGTATGTTGGTATGTATGCCCAGAGAGCCAATCATATGATGATTGCAATGGGGCAGTAAATACCTGATTTGATAATAATAAAGCTAATTTTGTCTATTTTGTTTGTCTTTCTCATGAGATGATGACACGTACATAGTAGATGTCTAAAGAATGATGTTACTCGATGACGTATGTCTTTAGGTTGATGACATGACCAATGAGATCATATGTATGATAAGATTACATACATTCTTGTTATGTACCTAGTCAGATATTGTTGTGGAAGTAAAATAGATGACAATAATACATAAAACTAGAGTGTGTGTTGATTGATGATAGAATCTCATTAGTCATGATATGTGATATCAATTCAAGCACACAAATACATGTTAGAGAATAGCACATCAGACAGACCCACCATGAGAGTGATACATGGATACCATGGAATGATAGTCATAGTTATATCTATAGTAATATTGGTGATTGTGGTTCTCACTAATCGCATGTTGTTTGACATACTTGGACATCATCCAAAATAACCTTGTATATGGGTTGCCATAAAGGTGATTCTTGGGTTCACTTTGACACATGGGGATTGAGTGTGAGTAATGTAGATGGGATTTGTCCCTCCTATAGGAGATTGATATATAGGGCCTCTTGATAAGAGAGATTAAGAAATGTATGGCCCTACTCATGTGATACAATATATGATATGTGAACTCACATGCATCTCTGACAGATTACTCTAGTTCAAGGAACATGGATTGAACGTTGAAGAGGATGATGATTCCATGCCTTGAATTCAACCTGGATATTAGAGACAAAGGAATTATACGATCACGGTAACACTAATCATAGATTTTAGGATGAAGTTGATCTCCATCTTTCTGAATTACTTGGGTAGAAATGAAGTGTTGTTAGATAACACTAATCACAGATTTTAGGATGAAGTTGATCTCCAACTTTCTGCATTACTTGGGTACCAATGAAGTGTTTCTAGATACCGCTCATCGCTTGTGATGTCATAAATTGGTTATGGGAATTCATTGTCAATGTAATTCTAGACCTATAGAGTCACACGCATAGGATGCACATGGAATAGGGGTTTATTCATGACTAGTGTTTAACTTGATTACTAAAAGTGTTTTAAGTATTAAAAGTAAATAGTTGAGGTTCAAGATTGACTGATTGGAATCTAAACTAACTTATTTAAGTGTTGAACTAATCGGTTGGAGTGTAAGGTCAATTGAAATCAACATTGTTTGAACAATGCCTAAATCAAGGCATGAACTGATCGGTTCACCTAGTAAACCGACCAGTTCATGGTCCCAATCAATCAGTTCATATGATGAACCACCCAGTTAAATGGTCAATTCGATTATATTAAGGATTGATTTCGATGTCATGATTTGCATTAATCATGCATTAACTATCAGCATGATTCAGAATAGGAAATTGCACGAACTGACTAGTTCATGGCATGAACGGAATAGTTCATACACAAACCGACTAGTTGGGCATGCAAACCAATCGGTTTGGCATCCAAAGTTTCCAAAAAATTTGTGTATTCCGTCCTTTTGACTCCCGCACAGATTGGGAATCCTAACCCTAGTCTCTCCTATTAATAGAGGGGTATTGGAGGCTTTCCAGATATGAAAACTAGCTCTAACAGTTGTTGTCCTCTCTAGTTGTGGTAACCAATAGAGAGCTTGAGAAAGTCCTATCAGATAAAGGGAGGGATATCAAGGGAGAGACAATTGTGGGAGAGTGAATTGGTGCTAGTACACTAACGTTCAAAGGGACAACTCCTTCATGTTGGCTCTGGAAGCGCAACGTGTAGTTCCCAATGGTTTGCATGGACTACTCTAGAGGCAAGGAGTTTTTCCAGCTAGGAGGGCACTATCAACCATTGTTTGTGGTGCTAGACCAGGAGGTCATTCATGATGACTGTTTGAGTGATGCCTGAAGGAGAAGTTTGATGCTTCTTGGAAAAGAAGCATGTTGCTACAACAAGGGTAATGTCACTGGACTTGCTCCATGAATAGGTATAACTCTTGTTACCTTCCTTCCTAGATACATTGTTGTTGACGTGATCAGCTAGTCAGGAATCGGGCTTTAAATTTTTGTTTTTGTTGCCTTATCTATCACTGCAATTTCCCAACAGTGGTATCAGAGCCACATCAAATTACGATGTATCTGGATTTAAATTCATATGATCATATTTCTTTTTATTGCATACAATGTGAATATTAAATTGGTTAATTTGCATATCTGATTAATTACCACATATGATTCCCGAACTAATATATATACACATATATGCTTGTATATATATGCAACTCACATGGGTTGCCCTAAAAGTTGGTTTTAATGATGGATGTTAGCATGGTTATGGCCAATAACTCTAGATCTATGTGTCCATGGTTGTGGTTGTTTATTCCTAATTATATCTTGGTTTTCATAACGAGCCTCTCTCTTCCTTTCCAAATGTAATTAATGCTCTTCTTCCTATTTCCCCTCGAATGTAACTCGAGGTTTTCCCTTTACAATGTAATATGAAATAGGATCATTTTAATTTATGTTTTTTTGTGAGAAGACATTTTGTGCCATATGAATCGACTGGCTCATGATATGAACTAATCAAGTGGAGGACCAAGGAGGTCAATTGATAGGAGGATGAACTGATCGACTGGTGGCCCAACTGATCAGTTGGAGGAGTTTATACATTAGTTGAGCCTGAGACCAGACGACCATTTCAAGAACCCAATTGGGAGGCCAGGAGGCGATCTGATTGTTCAAGTGTTGAACCGACTAACCCAAATTGGTTTGAGCATGGATCATCACCAACAATATGTTGTTGCATATGATGTAGACCTTAGGTGTTAGTAATTCCTTGTGTCTCCAAGGAATTATAGTAGTATGGCCATAACCATCACTTGTGTTTATAATTGCATGTTTTTGTTGTGGTTATAGCATGTATATGATATGTACTATAAGTATGTGGAGAAAGGATATGTATATGTATTTATATATAAAATCCCTCAATCCAAATATTAAGTCTAAGATGATTTCCATTAGCAACATACATGAAAATCTTGATCGAATATGCGTAGGCATGCCAAGCATAGTGTGTTGTCCATCTCATGGAAGTGTGATGGTAGTTATGTGGGTCTTCCAAGTGGGGTGCATTTATGTTGTGTTGGCTTTTGGGTCAGGCTTAACTAGGTATCCTTAATGAGATTAACCACCTAGAAGCATGCATATGGACTATGGCAAGGAGTTGTGTATACCACCTATCCAAGGATTGCATGAGATGTAATTGGCAAAAGTTGTCTACCGTAAAATTGATTGTGGACGATGGCGTTGGCCATGTAATAATTTAATTATTTTGGGTCTTGTCTCATTAGAAGATTGTATGTTGTAGTCTTCTGAATTAATACATAGGGGTTATCATTTGGAAAAAAATAGTGGTAGTAATAATTAATTAAAACCCCTATTAATATCGTTAAACTTATCATATCAAATTAATCAAAAATGTTTTGACTAAAGTTGCAATATCTTTTGTATAATATAATGGAAAACAATGTGATCAGTCCTTGCATAGGACAAACTAAATAGGATTAACTTTCACATCTCGCTTAGGAATTTGAGAAGTTTTCTCACAAATGAGCAAAAGCTCTATGTCCTAGAAAGACTAGATCCAGAGGAACCCTCTCCAAATGTGCTTAAGGATGAAATGGATGCTTACCTGAAGCATGACAATGATGTCCTAGACATTGAGTTCCTTATGCTATGTTGTATGAACTACGAGTTGCATCAAAATCATGAAAACATGGGCATTCACTAGATGGTAACACGTCTTAAAAATTCATGTAAAGATAGAAAGGTATAATGTCTCCAAAGCGTGATATGAGTGCAAATTAAAAGAGGGAGATCCAGTAGAGCCCCATGTGTTCAATCTGATTGGGTATGTTGAGTGACTAGGATTTCTTTTAGATTGAGAGTTGGCCACAAATATGATTCTACAAGCATTTCATGAATCATATAGCTAGTCTATCAAGTGTTATCACTTGAGTAACTTTGCCAAATTGTTGTATGAGTTGATTGGTATGTTGATTAATGTTGAACCACAAACAAAGAAGGACAAATTTGTGACGGCGAACAGCAGAAGTGAGTCAAGAGAAAAGGCAAGGTTGAGAAGAATTATGAGGCTAAGTTGAAGTCCAAGTCTTCTGCCATCAAGATAAGGAGAGGGTTAAGTGCAAAAGTAATCTGTCCTTTTCACTTAAATGATTAAGGAAGGAAAGTGTCACCATTTTTACATGTGTGGACATTGTAAAAGAAAATGCCCTCTTTACATAGAGGATCTTAGGAAGAATAAGGAGATAGAGATCTCCACTTTAGGGCCTGAGAAGAAGTAACTAGAACTGTGCGGAGAAAGATTTGCTACCACAATAATTGGAATTTGTCATGAATCTCATGGGCATGTAATAGAATTAATAAATTGTTGTTATGTACCTGCCATTAATGAAAACATCATGTATCTTATATGGATAAGAATATTATGAGTGTTTTATTTTAAAAGATGAGATCTTAAATGGAAATACCCTATGTCTCATGATCTATACATGATAGTCGTAGAGACAAATGTGTATGACACATATATCGAATGACTTGATGACTCAAACAATGAATACAAATAGCATTGTCATCTAGAGTGCATAAATGAGATATGCTTTTTTGGAATCCATAATTATGATTATCTAAATTCTTTTGGTTATTGAAGAAATAGAGACTTGCAAGTCTTGTTTATTGGGAAAAAATACAAAAGCATCTTCATTATATGTAGTGGGAGAGCGACTACACTATTAGGGCTCATACATATTGATGTATATAGACCTTTTAGAATAAATTCTAGATGTGATTATTAGTACCTCATTATATTTACTGATGATCTCAGTAGATATGGTAGATTGTATTTAATGAAATACAATTTGAAATCTCTTGAAGTGTTCAAAAAGATTAAGAATGAAGTACATAACATACTTGGTATATGTAGTAAAACACTTCAATATGATCGATGTGGAAATACTTTGAACCAAGAGTTTCAGGACCTTCTAGGAAATCATAATAGTGTATCATGATGAACTCCACCTGAAACATTATGATGTACCAGGAAGAAGGAATGACACCCTATTGGTCATGATGTGATTATCAATAAATCTAGCTAATCTTCCATTTTTTTAACATGCTTTACACTAAAACAATGTACTGTCTGAAGTGTTCAAAAGACACCATATGAGATATGGCATGGGAGGTGTCCTAATAAGTCTTTTATAAGGATCAAGATTGTAAGCTTGTAAAAGAAAATAGTTTCTTGAAAACCTTTGTCCATAAATGATATAAATGTTATTTTGTTGAATACTACTTTTATATTCTAATCCAACAACAAAGTTGTTTGTTGACAAGGATGATTGTATTTCTTAAAGGGAACTTAGTCGGAGTAAAAGTAGAACTCAAAAAGTTCAAGACAAACAAGAAAATATTGAACCTAAAGAGGTACAATGGGAACAATGAGAATGAAAAATTGTTGTGGAATCTCAAGTTCCTTATGTAACACAAAACCTCATAAATCTAGTAGAACACTCCTTAAGCTTGAAAGATTGTGATATCTTATAACTCAAAAGGTGGTGAGTTGATCATAGATGATGAGTCAAAAACCTACCTAGAACCTTTTGAGGAACTAGAGTCTAAGAAATGGCTTGATTCTATGAAATCCAAGATGAAGTCCATGTAAACCAACACGTTATGACCTTGATGGATCCACCTGAAGGGGTAAATCCCATAGGGGTGCATTTGGGTCTTTGAGAGAAGACCAACATGGAAGGGTAGATTGGTTGCAAAGAGTTTCAAACAAGTTCAAGGTGTTGAACATGATGAAGTATTTTCACCAGTTTCCATGGTTAAATCCATTGGGATATTGCTTGCTATTGTATCTTAATATGACTATGAGATTTAGAAAAATGGATGTTATCCTTAAAAGGAATATTGAGAGGATGTGTATGTGACACAACCTAAAGGTTTTATAAATTCATATAATGAAAATAAATTATATAAGATACAAAGGTTAATCTTTAGATTAAAGCAAGCATCTCAGAGTTGGAATCTTCAATTTGACAAGATTGTCAAAGAATTTGACTTGATTCAGAATGAAGATGAAGTATGTGGTTACATAAGATTTAGTGGGATCATATTTATATTCCACATAATGATGGAGAATAACATCCTCATACTAAAAATGTTTAAACTTGGTTGGGAAGTACCTTATCTATGAATGGTTTAGGTGAAGCATCCAATGTGATAGGAATTAAGATCTATAGAGATAGATTGAGAAAGCTTCTTGATGTATGTAAGAGCACATACATTGGAAAGATTTTGAAGGGGTTCATCATGCAGGACTCAATGAGAAAAAACTTGTCCAGTTCCATGGGGTTAGTCTCTCTGGAGCCCAGTGTTCCAATTCTTGTAAAGAATGGGAAAACATGAGTGAGATGCCAAATGCATTGGCATTTGGATCTATCTATACTCTATGCTATGTACTCATCCCGTTATCTCATATGTATTAACATGAGGAGAGGATATGTAATCATTAAATTGTCTCGTATGTATTGTACATGATGAGTGGATATCTTTCAGATCCTAGTGAAGGTCACTATAATGTCATAGGAACATCCTTTAGTACTTAAAAATCACTAAAAGAATAGGTTCCATGGTTGTGGTAATAAGGAAGAGTTGGTTGTAAAGGGTTATACCGATGCAAGCTTCCAAAATGACAAATAAAATTAATGATAACAATATAAATTTCTGTTTGACCTTGAAACTAGAACTATAAGATGGAAAATTTTTGACCAGGAGATAGTTATTAGAATCTACAATAGAAGTTAAGTATCTCGGTGTTATGAGAACAATAGAGGATATTGTATGGATCTATAAGTTCATATAGATGAACTTGTAGGAGGATCCAAAACATAGATGACACAATAGAGATATTGTGATAATAATGGAACTATTGGATATGATGGGAACCTTAGATAGCATACTATGGCACTTCCATCTCATTAGAGAATTAGTATAGCTAGGAGATGTAAAACATGCAAAATACTGGCTTGAAACAAACATTGCTAACCTGCTATAGAAGCACTTGCGTAGCATGTTCATGATGGACATGTTAAAATCACTTTGAATAAATATTCATGGGTGATTGTCTCTAAGTGCATGTGGGAGTTAGTTGGTATGTATGCCCACTGAGCCAATCATATGATGATTGCAATGGGGTAGTAGATACCTGATTTGATAATAATAAAGGTAATTATGTCTATTATGTTTGTCTCACACATGAGATGATGACACATACTTACTAGATTTTTGAAGAATAATGTTACTTGATGACATATGTCTTCAGGTTGATGACCTAAATGATGAGATCATATGTATGATAAGAGAACATACATTCTTGTTATGTCCCTAGTCAAATATTATTGTGGAAGCAAAATAGACAACAATAATACATAAGACCAGAGTGTGTGTTGACTAATCATAGAATCAGATTAGTCATGATATGTGATATCAAGTCAAGCACACACATGCATGTTAGAGAACAACGAATCAGATAAATCCACCATGAAGGTGATACATGGGTACCATGGAATGATAGTTACAATTAGTTCTCATGGTGATAGTAGTGATTGTGGTTCTTATACCTGAAGTCACTACACTAATCACATGTTGCTCAGTGTACTTAGACATCATGTAACGTAACCTTGAATAATTGTTTCCATAAAGGTGAAGCTTGGGTGCACTTTGACAAATGGGGATTGAGTGTGAGTGATGTATCTAGGATTTGTCCCTCCTACAGGATATTGATATCTAGTACCTCTTGATAAGTGAGACAGAGAAATGTATGGCCATACCCATGTGATCTGATATGTGATATGTGAACTCACATACATCTCAAATAGTTTGTTGTACTTTAAGGAACATGGATTAAACATTAAAGAGGATGAGAATTACATGCCTCGAGTTCAATCTCAATGTCAGAGACAAAGGAACTATACAATCAAGGTAACACTGATCATGGATTGTAGGTTGATGTTGTTCTCCAACTTTTTGAATTACTTGGGTAGCAAGATGTGTTGCTAGATACCTCTTATTGCTTGTGATGTCATAAGTTGGTTATGGACATTCACTACCAATGTAATTTTAGACCATTAGGGTCACGCACATAGGGTGCACTTAGGATAGGGGTTTATTCATGAATGATGTTTAACTTGATTACTAAAAGATTTTAAGTATTCAAATTAAACAACTAAGGATCAAGATTGGCTGAGTGGACTCTAAACCGACCAGTTCAAGTGTTGAACCAATCAGTTGGAGTGTCAGGTTAATTGGAATCAACATTGGTTGAATAATTCTTGAACCAAGGCATGAACTGACTAGTTCATAGTCCCAACTAATCGATTCTTAAGATGAATTATCTAGTTTAATGGTCAATTTGATTGGACCAATGATTGTTGTTGATTTCATGATTTGCACTAATCATGTATTTAATACCAATGTGATTTGAACTGACCAGTTCATGGCATGAACTGACCAGTTCATGGCATGAACTGACCAGTTAATGGCATGAACTGACCAGTTCATGGCATGAACTGACCAGTTCATGGCATGAACTGACCGGTTCATGAATGAACCGACCAATTGGGCATGCAAACTGACGGTTCACCATCAGAAGTTTCCTGAAAATTCATGAGTTTCATCCTTTCGACTCCTATACATACTAGGAACCATGACCCTAGCCTCTCCTATAAATAGAGGGGTATTGGGGGCTTGCTAGACACGAAAATTACATCTGAAAATTGTTGTCCCTTCTGGTTGTGGTAACCAATAGAGAGCCCGAGAAAGTCCTACCCAATAAAGGGAGGGTTAGCAAGGCAGAGACAATTGTGGGAGAGTGAATAAGTGCTAGTACACTAACATTTGTAGGGACAACTCTGTCTCGTTGGCTATGGAAGTGCAATGTGGAGTTCTTGGTTGTCTGTGTGGACAATCTAGAGGTGAGGAGTTTTTCTTCTAGGAGGGAACAGTCAACCATTGTTCATGGTGCCAGGCCAGGAGGTTGTTTGTGATGATTGTTTAAGTGATGCATGAAGGAGAATCTTGTTTCTTCTTGGAGAAGAAGCATGTTGCTACTGCAAGGGTAATGTCGTTGGACTTTCTCCAGGACCAGGTATAATTGTTGTTCCCTTCCTTCCTAGATACATTGTTGTTGAAGCGATCTGTTAGTTAAGGATTCAGGCTTTAAATTTTTGTTTATGATGCCTAATATGTCGCCCTAATTTTTTTATAGTTTGAAGGGACCATTCCTTCTTGTTGGATCTAGTAGCACAACATGGAGTTTCTAATGGTCTCCATGGATTACTTACTGGCGTGGAGGTCGTTGGGACCCTCTAGGAGGGCAACAACCCCCTCCGTACGTGGTGGTACACTAGGAGGTGGTCGTCACCAATTGTTTAGGTGGAACTTGAGAAAGAAGCACGTTGTTGCAAGGACAAGTCATTGGACTTGCTCTAGGACCAGGTATATGCCTTGCAACCTTCCTTCTTAGATACATGGTTGTTGACGCAATCCCGCTCGTTTGGGAATCGAGCATTCAATTTTTGTTTTCATTTCCTTATTTGTCGCCCCAATTTCTCAATAGTGGTATATGAGCCACGTCAATTAATGGTGTATCTGGATTTAAATTGATATAATCAGATTTATTTTATTGCACATAGTGCAAATATTAAATGATTAATGTGTATATTTGATTACATAAGGGATCCAATCTCATATATATATATATATATATATATATATATATATATATATATATATATATATATATATATATATATATATATATATATGTATGTATGTATGTATGTATGTATGTATGTATATCGGAATCATATAATATATTTGGACTTCCCCCTAAGATTATAGGGGGTTAAGAGTTACATATAGCCCGATGTTATACAACAACACAGGACTACAACTCACTCTTCTATATAATGTGAAGCTTGGGCTTAGCACATTTACACATTTTTATAGCAATAGTCCTCTCATTAGTGGTTGTCCCTTTGTGTCTCCTCGGATTTTGTTCCCCCCAGTTGTGGTAGCATAGAGCAGCAAACAATATCTTTTTTGTATCGTCCTTTCCACATCTTGTCAGCATTCCTCTCGAGTCTTCTTCAAGCAGTAGTTGCATGTGGAAATCCTCACATATAAGCCTCCATACCTTCTTTGTGAATTTGTAGCCTCCCACTAGGTGATTATGGGATGCTTCAGCCTCCTTGCATAGTAAGCACAGTGTGAAGACATCATAATTCCACTCATGTACTTTGTCAAGTGTGGCAAGTAAACTATGCAGAATTTTATATACACACATGCTCCATTTTAGAACATGAATACCAATCCAAATCTACTCCAGATTCGTGTCTTTTTCTTCCCATGAACGTATCACTTCCCATAGGATCATGTTTGTGTCTTTTAGTCTCCAGTTCCCCCTTGAATGAAACTCAAATAAATGTCTAACATGTTGCCATACATATGTCATGACATTAATGGTGTGTGAGTATCCTTCTTTTGTTCTTGGCTTGAAGTCAAGGCCTCTTGGGTATCTTTCTCTCATCCTATTTCCCCATGTGGAGGTTCCTTATTGATAGATAATTATTCTCTATAGTGTCCCCCACTTTGCTATGTTTCAAGGAGTTTTTAAATTCAGACCTCCTTCATCTTTTGGAAGCGCCATTCTTGCATATCTCATCGGGTGATGTTTGCTTGCCAATAGAAAATTGGTCATCTTCATCTCCATTCTATGCAGGACTGAACCAAGAATCTCCCCTTGTTGTACCCAGAATATAAGAAGCCCCTCTATAGCATCCCTTATCGGTGTTGTTCTTCCCGTCATGGATGTATTTTGTGTCGGCCACCTATTAATGATTTCCTCCAGTTTTCCATGCAATCAGCAAAGTCCTTCACCTGTAGAGTGTAGATTACCCCTAGCCATGGGAAAACCATGATACTTTGTGGGGAGTTTTCCTTTCTCATCTCCCATTGCTTCCATTAATCTATCTTCAACTTGGTAACAATTTTTGGATAGAAAGAGATGTGTTGTAACATCCTAGGATTTGAGGCCTTGGATAAGATGATCTTAAAAGGAATGATTGGACTACCCATATCACCAATGTGCACCTCCTTTTCCGAGAGCCCATCACTAAAGAACTCCATAGTTAAGCGTGCTCAGCTTGGAGTAGTACTAGGATGGGTGACCTGTGGGGAAGTTGATCCTGGCATGCACGTGAGTGAGGACAAAGCATGCAATTAAGGCTAGTAGTGGTCTGTGGAGACAGTCATCATTCCTGAAACTCTACTAGAGCCTTGGGCAGTGGGCCCGGGCATTACAAATGGTATCAGAGCCATAACCCCTCAGTAGGTGGGGCCCACATGGGTATGTGGCATGCCAGTCTTGAGTCGTGCGGTCCAGGAAGGTAGGAAAGGGTTGTCCATGGTTGACGTAGCCACCCCTGTGCTGGTATTCCGTGGTCAGGAGTTGGGTGTCCATGGGCCATTGTGGGTCTACACTAAAATGAGGTCATATTATGAGGCCATATAGTTGAGCCTTGACGAGGGCGTCAAGAGTCTAAGTGGGGGAGATTGTAACATCCTAGGATTTGAGGCCTTGGATAAGATGATCTTAAAAGGAATGATTGGACTACCCATATCACCAAGATGCACCTCTTTTTCTGGGAGCCCATCACTAAAAAAATCCATAGTTAAGCGTGCTCAACTTGGAGTAGTACTAGGATGGGTGACCTGTCGGGAAGTTAATCCTGGCATGCACGTGAGTGAGGATAAAGCACGCAGTTAAGGCTAGTGGTGGTCTGTGGGGACAGTCATCATTCCTGAAACTCTACTAGGGCCTTGGGCAGTGGGCTCGGGCGTTACATGTGTTTTATTTGCATTCATGCATAGTCTCGTCTGCTCCCCAAACACTTTAAGAAAGTTTCTCAAGCTCACTAAAGTGTTATGTTAATCTTCTATAAAGACTAATATGTCACTTGCAAATATCAAGTAGGTCATCACCTTTTTGCCATGGACTGTATAGGGCTTGATCTCCTTTCTTTTTCCACATCATGCATCTTCTATGTAAAATAATCCATAACAATCACAAAAAGAAGAGGGGACAAGGGGTCCCCTTGGTGCAGACCATTACCCCCCCTGAACATACTTGCTGAGTGCCATTAACCATAATAGAGAAGCTAGTAGTCCCAACACATTGTTGTATCCAATCTATCCACTGCTCATTGAAGCCCATTTGCCTCATAATCTACCATAGTTTCTCCCACTTGACACTATCAAATGCTTTAGAGACATCCAATTTTACACAAGCTTTCATGCTTCCTCTCATGACATTGTAGTCCAACAAGAACTCCCCTTCCAAGAGTACACAATCACATATGCTCCTCCCTGTCACAAAGGCTCCTTGATTTACAGAAATAAGATAGGGAAGTACCAACTTCAATTTAGAAGCCAGAATCTTTAAAATAATTTTATATTGTACCGAGTAGCATGCAATAGGTCTAAAATCATAAAGGGGTGATGTCACTTTTTTTCTTAGGAATGAGTACCAGAAAAGAATGATTAACTTATCTCACCATGTTACCTCCCTCTAAGAATCAAAGGACGTATGCAACCAAGTCCTCCTTGATGACATCCCATGTCTTCTTATAGAAATATCATTGAAACCATATGACCCAAGTGACTTGTTGTCAATCCTCCATACTGCCTCCTTGACCTCTTGTTCATTGGTTTTCCTTGTCAAGATATTATTATGAGTGTTGGTGAGCTTAAACTTCCACTCCATCTCCTCCTTTTTTATATCATTTACAAATTGTTTGTTATATAATGAAGTATAGAAGTTGATGCCTTGCTCTTCTAAATCTTCTTGCTTGTTGATGACTCTCCATTCCGCATCACTCAGCTCAGAATTAATATTGTCTACCTATCTTCTCTTGATAGCATTGTGATATAGCTTGGTATTCCTATCCCGATCATCTATCCACTTCTCTCTACTCCTCTTCCAGAAGAATTTTTCCTCCACTTTCTTTAGATCTTCTAACATCCTCTTTAGCTCTCCATCTTTCTTTATCACTTCATCATTAAGTGGATCAGATAACGGCTTCTCTCCAACCTCTTTACATTTTCTTTTTGTTTCCGCAATTAGATTTGGAATATTCACTACAGCTTTAACCCATCTTTTAAGCACGGCTTTGGTGTTTGTCAGCTTCTTTACAAAGGTAAACATAGGGTTCACTGTCACATGTATTTTCTAACTATCTTTTATAACATCATTGAAGCATTTCCATTCAGCCAAGTAGTTCAAGAATCTGAAAGGTTTCCTTTTTTGTTTCTTTTCTCTAATCTGAACTGAGATAGGAGCATGGTTGCTCAATCCAGATCCTCCTGCTTTCACCTGCACATTAGGAAAAAAATTAGCCATTCATCATTCACCAGCGCTCTATCTAGCTTGTTTGGAATTCTATCATCGGGACTCCTCTCGTTGTTCCACGTGAAGATATCACCCCTGGTCATTGGTAGTTCAATAAACCCACTTCATCAATAGTCTGGTTGAAAGCATCTATCTTCACATTTGAAGTCAGTCTCCTTCCTTTTTTCTCAACCTACATACGAACACTATTGAAATCCTTGATAGTCATCCACTATAAAGTTATCTATCTGGAGAGAGACAGCATATCTTTCCATAATCCAGTCTAGACTTTGCATCATTATGGGCAGATACAGCTATCACCAACATGTGCAAACCCCATTATTCATGCAGTCTATCATAACATGTTGCTCTGACACATGTATCATTGACACCTGTCATGCATTGGGTTTCCATGCCACACAGACTCTAGCTACCTCTACCTCCTCTGCATTAGATACATGCTCCCATCCCTATGGAAACAAATATCTAATGCTATTTTTATTCCTCTCCTTTATTTGTGTTTTCACTAATGCAACCAAAGAGTGACCACTAGCAGCAATCCACTCCCCAATCTCCTTCTTTTAGTACATATCACACCCCCCTTTAATATTCCATAGTATCATGGACATGTTAACGGGTCTTTTGAGCTCTGGTTTGCCTGGTGGGCTCCTTGTTGTTGGCTTTGTTCACCACCCCCTTGCATCTCTAGTCTGTAGGGTTAACCACCTCCTTGTCAGATTCATTGAGTGCTTCAAACACATTGGATGTGTCAAGAATGGATCCAACTCCTTGGCTTTTTGGGATCCAATCCCTCTTGGGACCTTTTTTCCTATATGGGGGAGTGAAGTCACCTTCCTCCTTCTATTGTTCTTGTGTGTTGGGCTCCTTGACAGTCTTTGACACCTTCTTGTTAGGCTTCAGGTCCCCTCCCGTGCTACTGGGCATTTCTGTATTACTTGTCACAGAGCAACTCCCCATTAGTCCTCCTCCATCCCGATAGATACCTCAAGTGCTAGTAGCAACTAGTTGGCTATTGTTGTATTCAGCAGTCTTGGGTCTATCAGCACCCTCGCCTCCCTCATTTGCTACCTTGTCTTGAACTCTCCTCCATATTTTCTTTGGCACTTCAAAGCCATCAACATCCTTCCTCTGTGATATCTCAACATTATTTGGACACTATAGATCATCATGGAAGAAAACTTTATAGCTACTGCAGCTCATCGGCACATGTTCATATATGATCCTAACACCAATCTTCAGTCATCCCTTCACCTAGAGCCACACTGTCTATGGTAGTGGGGATTTATACATGAGGTTTACCATCACTCGATCATTATCACCTGCCAAGGATATGTTGTCCACCCATATGACTTCACCAACACCAGAGACAATAGTGCATGCATCCCACCATGTCCATGCCCTCCTGAACTAAGCCAGGTTGATCCAGATCAGAACTGAGATAGCAGATCCTGTGGTAGCTCACCATCATGCTTGTACTCCTTTGGTATGACCAGATAATTGTCCATCCACCTCAGTCCTGAATCCAACACATATTTCTTATCTTCTTCATTGGAGAGCTTTAGCAAGAACATCCCACCGTTCTTTGAAATCAGTTCAAAGTCCTCCTTCATCCTCCAATTTCTCTTGATCCAAGCAACTAGGTGAGGATAGTAAGGGCGTTTGCCTATCACATAGATCAGAACTGTGTGCTCCCACACATTCTTCATCATATTGAATTCGGCTTCTTCCAGTTCCACACTAACCTTGTCGTCCATGACCATCGGTGTTGGGAACTTCAACTTCCTATCATTAGTGGGCAGGATCACTTGTAGTACCTGACTCCATGCCTTTCGTGTTTGCATCGTGTTCTAATTATCACCTAGGTTTCTAGTGGTAGTGCCTCTCTCCGTCAGTTCTGATTGAATCTGTGGATAGGGGTTGTTTGGGTAGTGGAGGTGGTCTGTCTGGGTGTGGGGTGGATGTGGACGCCGCTGGCAGGAGTTGCCACCGACATGGGTGACATGCTCGTAGGGCATTTTCGGTCATTGCTAGACAATCACCAGAGCCAACCCTAGGGGGGCGCTCCATTGTATTGTGTGTGTGTATGTGTGTGTGTCTATATATATATATATATATATATATATATATATATATATATATATATATATATATATATATATATATATATACATACATATACATATATATACACATATACATGTATGTATCTATATATATGGAATCAATATGTGTCACCCTAAAAGTGTTTTTTGAATCTAGATGTAAGCATGGTTGTGGACAATAACCCCCTAGATCTTTGTGCTCGGTTAGATGGTTGTTATTCCTATATATATTTCAGCTTGCATACCGAGCCTCTCTCTCTTTTTCCACATGTAATATTACTAATGTTTTCCTTCTATGCTCCCCTCGAATGTAACTCGATTTTTCCCTATTACAATGTAATAAGCTAAATAGGAATAGGATAGTTTCTATTTCTATTATGGCAAACAAGACGTTCGGCTCTAGACCAATTGAGCATTTCATAAGACGAACCAATCAACTGGAGGATCAAGAGGTTAGATAGTAGGAGGAGCCGACTGACCAAGTGGTGGCCCGACCGATCGACTACAGGTGTCTAGATTTCACTTAGACCAGATGGCCTATCTGAAAGACCAACTGACCATCCAGGAGGAGAATTGATCGATTCAAGAGATGAAACAATCGGTCAGTATTGGTTTGAGAATAGATTTGCATCAACAACAGGTTGCTATATATGATTATGGCCTTTTGTAGTAGTAATTACTTGTGACTCCAAGGAATTACAATAGTATGGCCATAACTATCGCTCGTGTTTTATAATTTCATGTTTTGTTAGTGAGTACACTGTGTATATGATACATATAAGTATGGGGTGATTTGATATGTATATATATTTATATAATTATAAATCCATCAATATAATATTAATTCTTTGATGCTTTCCAAAAGAAACATACATGAATATCTTGATCTACTATGTGTTGGGCATGCCAAGCATGGTGTGGTGTCCATCTCGTAGAAGTGTGATGGTAGATAGTCATGTGGGCTTGCCAAGAAGGATGCATTACTATTGTATTGGCTTTTAGCTTAGACTTAACTAGGTGATCTTAATGAGATTAAGTACCTAGAAGCATGCAGATGGACTTTGGCAAAGAGTTGTGCATACCATCTATCCAAGAATTGCATGAGATGCAATTGGCAAAAGGTTCCTATCTTAATAATTGGTTATGGACATTGGCGTTGGGTGGGTAATAATTAAATTATTTTGGGTCTTGTCTCACTAGAAGATTTTGAGTTACAATCTTCCGAATTGATATATGAGGGATATCAATTTTAAAAAAGTAGTGGGAGTGATAACTAATTAAAGGCCTAATTAATATCGCCAATATTATCAAAACAAATCAATTTTTTTGACATGAATTGCAATATTACTTTTGTAAAAACTAATGTCAAACACGAATACATTTTCTTTGTGAATGGTCCTTGAGAAGGACAAGCTGAATAGGAACAACTTCCATGACTAGTTCCAGACGTTGAGAATCATTCTCACTCAAGAGCACAAGCTCTATGGCCTAGAGACACCAGAGCCAGATGAACATGCTCGCACCGCACCTAAGGCTAACAAGGATACTTACTGGAAGCACTCTAAAAATGTCATGAATGTCAAGTGTATGATGTTGTGCTCAATGAACTATTAGTTGCAGAGACCTCATGAGAGAATGGATATTATTGAGACGGTAACACATATTAAGAACATATACCAAGACCAGGTAAGACAAGAGAGATATGATATCTCAAAGGTGTTGTTCAAGTGAAATATGGTAGAAGGAGATCTAGTAGGTGGAGAACCTTGCTATATTGGGATTTCCATTCGGTCAAGAGGTGGCCACAGATGAGATTCTATAGTCACTACTAGAATCATACAGTTAGTTTTTCATGAACTACAGCATGAATAATTTTTACAATTCATTGTTTAAAATTACTTGGAAAGTTGAGGATAGATGAATTATAGATAAATAAAGACAAACCCAAATTTGTGTTGAAGATCATCATAGGAAGTCCAATGGAAAAGGCAAAGCTAAGAAGAGTTCTAAAGCTAGCCTCTACATTGAAAGCTAAGGGAGGAACAAATAAGAAAGGGAGTGCCACCATTGTCAGAAGCCTAGACACTGGAAAAGGAATTGTCCTCTTTACATAAAGGAACTTAGGAAGAACAAGGAGATAGAGATCTCCACTTTAGGACCCAGGAAGAAGTAAGCTAGAACTATGCAAAGAAAGAGTTGTTTCCACTACAGTTGGAATATATCATTCATGTAATGGGCGTGTAATAGAAATACTGAATTGCTATTATGTACCTACCATTAATGAAATATGCCATGTATCTTGTATTAACAAGAATATTATAAATATATTTGATGTTTTGCTTTCAAAGATATAAAAAGAGGCCCCAATGTTTCATAGTTTACAATTGATAGTTCTAAAGACAATTATTTGAAGATATTGAATGACTCAATAACTCAAATAACAAATACCTATGACATTGTCATCTAGAGAAAACAAATGATAAATGCATTTCTAGAATCCATAATGATGGTTATCTAGACTTATTTAGTTATTGAACCAATAGAGACATGCAATTCTTATTTATGGAGCAATATGACAAAAGCACCTTTCACTCGATGTAGTGGGAGAGTGAGTAGTCTATTAGGGTTTATACATACTAATGTATATAGACCTTTTATAATAACTACTAGAGGTGGTTAATAGTACCTCACTATATTTACTGATGATCTTAGTAGATATGGTAGGTTGTATTTAATGAAATACAAATTTGAATCTCTTGAGTGTTCAAAGAGATCTTGAATGAGGTACATAACCCCACTTGGTATAAGTATTAAAACACTTTGATATGTCATTGTGGATATATTTTGACTAAGAGTTTGAGGACCTTCTGGGAGATCATGACAATGTATCATGATGAACTCCACATGAAAAATATGATGGTGTATCATGATAGTGTATTCAAAAGAAGGTATCACACCTTGTTAGTCATGGTGTGATCAACAATAAATCTAGCTAATCTTCCTATTTCCTTTTTGGGAACATGCTTTACACTAAATGATGTACCGTCTAGAATGGTTCAAAAGACACCAAATGAGATATTGCATGGGAAGTTTCTACGTATGTCTTTATAAGGATTAAGAATGTACGCTTATAAAAGAAAATAGTTTCTTGAAAATTGTTGTCCAAAAATCACATAAATTTTATTTTGTTGAATACTAATTTTATATACAAATATAACAAAAAAAGTGTTTGTTGCCAGAATTGTTGTATCCTAAAGGGAATTTAATTCTAAAGGAATCAGTGGAAGAAAAGTATAACTCAAAAAGAAAACATTGAACCTAAATAGCTATAGTTGGATCAAGAAGAATTGCAAGTTGTTGTGGAATCTCAAGTTCCTTATGTAACCCAAAACCTCATAGATCTAGTAGAAAACACCTTGAGTTTGAAAGATTATGATATCTTATAACTCAAGAAGGCAGTGAATTGGTCATAGACGATGAGACAATAACCTACCTATAAGCTATTAAGGGACCAAAGTCTGCGACATGGCTTGAGGCCATGAGATCCAAGATGGATTCCATGTACACTAACAAGGTATGATCTTGATGGGTCCACCTAAAGGGGTAAAACCCATAAGGTGCAATTGGGTCTTCAAGAAGAAGACCAACATGGATGGCAATGTACAAACCTATTAGAGTAGATTGGTTGAAAAGGGTTTCAAACATGCTCAAATTGTTGAACATAATGAAATCCTTTCACCAGTTTTCAAGATCAATTCCATCAGGATCATGCTTGCCAGTACAGCTTAGTATGATTATGAGATTTGGAAAATGGATGTTAAAACTACATATGTTAAGAGGAATATTGTAGAATATGTGTGTGTGACACAACCTAAAGGTTTTATAAATCCAATATTTGAAAAAGAAGTCTATAAGCTACAAAGGTCAAATGAAGTCTATAATATATGGATTAAAGCAAGAATCTCAGAGCTAAAATCTCTGATTAGAAAAGATAGTCAAAGAGTTTGACTTTAGTCAAAATGAATATGGAATGTGTGATTACAAAAGATTTAGTAGGATTATATTTATATTCCACATTGATGGGGAATAACATCCTCATCCTGCAAATATTCAAACCTAGAAAGGAAGTACCTTCTCTATGAAGAGTCTAGGTGAAGCATCCTATATGATAGGAATTGAGATCTATAAAGATAATCTAGAAAGCTTCTCAACCTAAGAAAGAGAACATACATTGGTTAGATGTTGAAGGAGTTTGGCATGCAGGACTCAATGAGATAAAACTTGTTAAAGTTCCATGGAGTTAGTCTCTTAGGAGCCCAGTGTCCTAGTTCTTATGAATAATAGAAACACATGGATAGATGCCATGTGTTTCCACAATTGGATCTATCATGACTAAAATGGTATGCACTAATCCCATTATCTCGTATGTATTGGACATGACAAATGGAAATCAGACATATCCCAGTGAAAGTCATTAGATTTCCATAAAGAACATCCTTAAGTACTTGAGAAGCATTAAAATTATTAGTTCTTTAGTTATGTAATAAGGAATACTTGGTTGTAAAGGGTTACATTGATGCAAGCTTCCAAAATGACAAAGAAAATTAATGATCACAATCTAAATTTGTGTTTGACCTTAAAATGAGAAATGTAAGCTGAAAACATTCTGAGTAAGAGACAGTTGTTTAATTCTATAATAGAAATTGAGTACCTTGTTGTTTTAAGGGCAGCAGATGATATTGTATAAATTAAGAAGTTATTTTGGATGAACTCATGGGAGGTTCCAACCATTGATGACAATGTAGAAATGTTGTGACAACAATGGAGCTATTAGATAGGTAAGGAATTTCAGATAGCATACTACAACACTTCCATCTATATGAGAAGTCATGTAGTAAGGAGATGTGAAACCTGCAAAATATTGACGAGAAGGAACATTTCTAACCTACTATAAAAGTGCTTGTGCAGCAGAAACATGATGGACATGATAAGATTACCTGGAAGAAGATTTGTGGGTGATTGGATCTTAGTGAGGGTGGGAGTATGTTGGTGTGTATGCTCAGAGAGCCAATCATATTATGATTGTAATTGGGCATTGGATACATTATTTGATAATGATAAAGGTAATTTTGTCTATTATGTTTGTCTCAATCATGGGATGATGACACAGACATAGTAGATCTCTAAACAATGATGTCACTCGATGACATATGTCTATAGGTTGAGGGCCTAAACAATGAGATCATATGTATGCAAAGAGTATACACATTCTTGTTATGACCCTATTCAGATATTACTATGGAAGCTAATTACACAATAGCAATACATAAGACTAGAGTGTGTGTTGGTTGATGAAATAATCTCATCAGTCATGATATGTGATATGAAACCAAATACATAGATACTTGTTGGAAAACAATGTACCGAACAGACCCACCTTGAGAGTGATACATGGATACCATGGAATGGTAGTCAAAATCATCTATCATAGTGATAGTGGTGGTTGTGGTTCTTAGACCTGAAGTCACTACACTCATCACATGTTGTTCAATGTATTTTGACATCATCCAACATGACCTTGAATAAGGGTTTCTATAAAGGTGATGCTCAGATGCATTGTGACACATGGGGATTGAGTGTGAGTGATGTATATAGGATTTGTCTCACCTACAGGAGATTGATATGTAGGACACTTGATAAGCGATATTGAGAAATGTATGGCCATACTCATGTGACTCAATATATGATATGTGATCTTACATGCATCTCATGAAGTCTTCTCTAGTTCAACAACATGGATTCAACATTGAATAGGATGACGATTCCATTCCTCGAGCTCAATCCGGATAATGATCACAATAACACTAATCACAGATTGTATGTTTTGTTGATCTCCAACTTTCCAATTACTTGGGTAGCAATGATGTGTTGCTAGATACTGCTCATTGCTTGTGATGTTGTAAACTGGTAACGGACATTCACTGCCAATGTAACTTGGTACCTATAGGGTCACACGCATAGGATGCACCTAGAATGGGAATTTATTCATGAATGATGTCTAACTTGATTACTAAAGTGTTTAGGTATTCAATTTAAACAATAATGGATGGAAATTGACTGAGTGGATTGTGAATTGACTAGTTCAAGTGTTGAACCAATTGGTTCAAGTGTCAGGTGAATTTAAACAATAGTGGTTGACCATTGCATGAATTAGGGCATGAATTGACTAGTCCATGTCTAAAGCAACACGTTCAATGATCAATATTATTGGATCAAGTATTGAAGCTAACATCATGTTGTGCATTAATTGTAGCATTGAAAGTGAATATGTTTGTGAATAGGAAACATGGTGAAATGACTGGTTTAAGGGTTGAACCGTTTGTCTCCCACGTGAACCGATCAGTTCAACTGTGATTCGATAGGTTCAACATTCATAGCTTCTAAAAAAATCATGATATTATGGATCTTCGTCTCCCAAATGAAATAGAAACCCTTACCTTGTCCATCCTATATGGGAGGAGTCTAGGTTGTCAGAGACACAACAATAAGCTTTGACAATTGTGTCCTCTCTGGTTGTGGTAACTAGAGATCCCAAACAAGTCCTACCCATAAAGGGAGGGACACCAAGGGAGAGACAACACAGGAGAGAAAATCAACCCTAGCAGGTTGATGTGTAAAGGGACAACTCCTTCATGTAGGCTCTGGTATCGCAACATGGAGTTCTCAGTGGTCTGCATGGACTACATATAAGTTGAATGAAAATAATCTATTGATTGTCCTACCTAGATTAAGTTTATTCTTAAAGATCAATCTACATTCAACTATAGAGAAACTAAGAGGTAACTCCACTAATTCCCAAGATATATTTGAGACAATTGATTGGCTTTCATCGTTGACGGCTTCTTTCTAAAACTTATCTTCTGGAGAACCCAGATCTTGTTTGAAAGATATAGGATCATACTCAATATTGTAAGTGAGAAACTCACTTCCAAAACTCTTGGATGTCCTCAGTTGCTTACTTCTCCTTCATTCATCCATCTTTTCATAATCATCAGATTTAGAAATAACTTTTTCTAAGTCACCCCTCACATTTGTCATCCTTTCCATGTGTTCGGAAGTGGAACTTGTGGTGAATGAAACCTCTTGAGATACTAATTCTTTGGGTACACCAAATTTTATGGAAAGTGCATCCTCAAAGAATGTAGCGTCATGTAGCTCCACAATTGTGTTGATATCAATGCATGAGATATCAAATTTTACAATTAAGAATTTATAGGCATAATGTGTCTCAACATAACCCAGGAAGATGGCGTCAACCATTTTTGGTCCCAATTTCTTCCTTTTGTGTTCAGAGGCAAGTACCTTAGCAACGAACCCCCACACTCAAAGATATTTGAGACTTGATTTTATCCCTCTCCATAACTCAAACAAACTACTTTCTTTATGTTTGTGGGGAACTCTATTTTGAATGTGGCAAGTTGTATCCAAATCTTTCCCCCACATAAAGTTGGGTAAGACCTGAGGTGACCATATATATTTGGTTTTGTTCTTACATTATACAATCCCATTGGATTGTGATGAATAAGGAGCAGTAATCTCATGAACTACACCATGGAGGCAACAAAATTCCAAGAACAAGTTTGAGGCATACTCTCCTCCCTTATCAAACCTTAATAATTTAAGTACTTTACTGGTTTGAGTTTTAGCTTATTTCTTAAAGATTTTAAATTTTTCTAATGCCTCATCTTTACTTTTAAGTTAATAGACATAATTGTATCTACTTGCATCATCATAAAATTTATTAAATAATGTTTTTTATCTCTAGTACCAATCCTATTAAACTTGCAGATATCAGTGTGTGCTAAATCAAGGATTTCCAAATTCCTATTCACATATTGAAAAGGCTTTCTAGGAAGTTTAGCTTCCACATAGATTTTTCATATAATAACATTAATATTAGATCTAGGAATTAATTCTAGATTCATCATTCATTTCATTGAGCCAAAATCAACATGTCCCAAACAAGTATGTCATACATCAGAGTTAATATGATTCATGCAAATAGAACTATAATCATTCAAATTTTAAATTGAATTTGAAATAGGATGAATAAGAATCTTAAATTATTTCTCCATGTCACACAAATATCACTTGCCAAAAAATAAAGAGTCACAAAGGCGTGTAACCTTATTATATTTGTAGTCTATTCTAAAATCATATCTAATCAGAATTACACCAGTAAGGATATTATGTCAAATGGATGGATCATGTCTGACTCTATGAAGTGGCAGAACCTTCCCTGAAGGAAACTTCAAGTCCATCTATCCTTCATCTTTGATTTCTACAGAGCTGGATGTTGGAAATATGGTGTCAAATAAGGCAGTAGAAACAAAATTTTACTTGCCATATTCTCCTAATATAGTAGATCAGGTCAATAACTATGTAATGGGAAGGAAGGTTTAAAAAGTTTATACATGGTCTTGGAGCAAGTCCAGTGACAATCCCTTGTAGTAGAGTGCATCTTTCTTCAATTTGCACATGGATGGCTAAAAGTGGTGGCCTCCTGGTTGGTCACCATTGACGGCTGTTGACTTCATCCTCCAAGCAGTAGGCAACAGCCTCCTTGCCTTTATATTGATCCACACAGACCACCAAGAACTCATGTCATTCTATATGAACGGACATGAAGGAGTTGTTTTCCTAGTTAGCGTGCTATCACTACTTTCTCTCCCAATTGTCTCTCCCTTGTTGTTCCTCCCTTTGATGGGTAGAACTTACTCAGGTTCTCATGTTACCACAACTATGAGAAGATAACAATTATCAGAGTCTATTGTTGTGTCTTTGGAAGGCACCCAATACCCCTCTATTTATAAGAGGGCTAAGGTCAGGGCTTCCAATCTGAGCAGGAGTTGAAGAGATGGAATTTCATGAACTTTCCAAAACCTATGAATGTTGAACCCGTCGGTTCACTGATGAATCGGTCAGTTCACTGCTGAACTGGTCAGTTCACATGTTGGTCGATTGGTTCAACCCTTAAATTAGTCTTTTCTCTATGTTTCCCAATCACAAGTATTGGTAATTAATATTCAATTAATGCACAACATGACACCAGCATCAATCCTGTAGAAAATCAAATTGATCGACCAAACAGTTGGTTCACAACCTAACCCGATCAATTCATAAACCTAAGCCGATCGGTTCACTTCCTGAACCGGTCATTTCATGGTTCTGATTTCCAATGTTGGTTCGATTGACCTGACATTTGAATTGATTAGTTCAACACTTGAACCAGTCGGTTCACAGTCCTAACAGTCAATTTTTATCCATTGTTGTTTAAATTGAATACTTAAAACCTTAGTAATCCAATTTAAACTACATTCATGAATAAACTCCTATTCTGAGTGCATCCTATGTGTGTGACCCTATAGGTTTCAAGTTACATTGGTATTCAATGTCCATAACTATTTAATGACATCACAAACAATGAGTGCTATCTAGAAAGACATCATTGCTACCCAAGTAATTGGAAAGTTGGAGAACAACTTCAACCTACAATCTATAATTGGTGTTATAGTGATTGTATCTTTCCTTTGTCTTTGATATCTAGATTGAACTTGAGGCATGGAATCATCATCCTGTTCAACATTCAATCCATGTTCCTTGCACTATATTAGACTGCCTGAGATATGTGTAATCTCAGTATCACATATTGACTCACACTAGCATGGCCAAGCATTCCTCAATATCACTTATCAAGTGGCCATGATATCATACTCCTATATGATGGACAAATCCCATTTACATCACTTACAATCATCCCCATGTGTCACAACACACCCGAGAATCACCTTTATATCAACCCTTATTTAAGGTCATGTTGGATGGTGTCAAAGTACATCGAGCGACATGTGATGACTATAGTGATTTCAAGTCTAAGAACCACAATCACCACCATCACTATGAGAAATGACTCTAACTATCAATCATGGTTTCGATGTGTCATGCTCAAGGTGGGTCTATCTAATACACTATTCTCTAAAAAGTATCCATTTGTTTGGTTTGATATCACATATCATGATTAATGAGATTATGTCATAAACCAACACACACTCTAGTCTTATGTGTTATTGTTGTCTATCAGCCTTCCACAATAACATCCGACTACAGACATAATAAGAATGCATAAACTCTTAACATGTGCATGATCTCATTGTTTAAGTTATTAACCCAAAGGCATGCATCATTGAGTAATATCATTCTTTAGACATTTATTATGTTACACCATTATCTCATAACTGAATAAAACAAAATAAATTATAAAATTGTCTTTATTATTAATCAAATCATTTACAAGATATGTCATTACAACCATCATATGATTGGCTCTCTAGGAATGCATACCAATAGACTCCCACTTGCAGTTAGAGTCAATCACCCTTGAACTTAATCCCAAGTTTTCTAACTTGGTGTTCATGTTTCTTCTGCAAAAGTGCTTTTGTCAAGGGGGCAGCCACATTGCTCTCGATTGGTACTCTATAAATCTTCACATTTCCTCGTTGTATGATTTTTCGTATGAGATGGAACATCCTTTGTATATGCTTGAAAATGAATGTGATCTAGGTTCCTTAGCTTGTGCAATAGCACCATTGTTGTCGCAATATAGCTCAATCGCATCGTTGATGCTTGGAACCACCCCAAGTATTGAGACAAACTTCTTGATCCAAACATTTGTTGCATTAGAGGCAGCAATATACTTGGCTTCTATTGTAGAATGTGCAACTGTCTCTTTCTTGGAAATCTTCCAACTCAACATCTTTGTTGTTGAGGCAAAACACAAATCCAGATTGCGATCTATAGTCATCTTTGTCAATTTAGAAGCTTGCATCGATGTAGCCTTTTACCATGAACTTTTCCTCACCACTGTAGACAAGGAATTGATCCTTATTTCTTCTCAAGTACTTAAGGATGTTCTTTACAATATTCCAGTGACTCTCATGGGGATATGATTGATATCTACTCTTTATACTCAAGGAATACGAGACATCTGGATGAGTACATAACATTGTGTACATGATACATCCAATTGCAGATGCATATGGAATCTTACTCATGTGGTCCCTTTCTTTACAAGAAATGGGAAATTGAGCTCTAGAGATGCTAACACAATGAGATATGGGTAAGTTTTCTCTCTTTGAGTTCTCCATATTGAACCTATTCAACACTTTGTCAATGTATGTGCTCTGACTTATCCCAATAAGACTTTTAGTTCTATCTCTATAGATGTTTATTCCTAAGATATAGGATATTTCTCCCAAGTCCTTCATAGAGAATGTACTTCCAACCAGTTCTTTACCATACGTAAAGAAGGAATTTTATTCCTTATCAATAGTACATCATCCACATACAATATGAGGGATATTATTATGCTCCCACTAACCTTCTTGTATACACAAGTTTCGTATTCATTTCGAGTGTATCCAAACTCTTTGATTGTCTCATCAAAACAAAGATTCTAGCTCTGAGATGCTTCTTCAATCCATAGATTGACCTTTGTAGCTTATAGACTTTATTTGCATCCTTTGTATTTATAAAACCCTTAGATTTTGTCATGTACACATCCATAAGAAGATTCCCATTAAAGATTAACATCCATATGTAAAATCTCATAGTCATAATTAGTGTAATGGCAAGCATGATCCTGATAGACTTAACCATGGAAACTGGTGAAAAAGTTTTATCATGGTCAACACCTTGAACTTGTTTGAAACATTTTTGCAACCAATTTGTCCTTATAGGTTTGTACATTATCATCCATGTCAGTATACTTCTTGAAGACTCATTTACACCCTATGGGTTTTACTCCTTCAGGTGGATCCACCAAGGTCCATACCTTGTTGGTATATATGGATTCCATCTCAGATCTGATGACCTCAAGCCATTTCTCAAACTCTAGTCCCTTAGTAGGTTTTAGGTAGGTAGTTTTCTCATCATCTATGACCAACTCACCCCCTTCTTGAGTCACAAAAAACCAAATCTTTCAAGCTCAAGGTGTGTCCTACTAGATCTATGAGGTTCTCATGTTATATGAGGAACTCGAGATTCTACAACAATTTGTGAGTCTCCTTGTTCCTCTTGTACCTCTATAGGTTTAATGTTTTCTTATTGATCTTGAATCTCTTGGAGTTCTACTTTTCTCCCACTGATTCCTTTGGAAATAAATTTATTTTCAAGGAATACACTACTCTTGGAAACAAACACTTTGTTGTCAGATAAAGTATACAATTAGTACTCCCTCATTTCTTTGGGACATCCAAAAAAATAACATTTATCTATTTTGGGTCCAAGCTTTTCAAGAAACATTTTCTTTACATAAGCTTCACACCCCCAACTTTTCATAAAAGATACATTGGAAAGTTTCCCATACCATATCACATATGGTGTCTTTTGAATGAATTTAGATGGTACATTGTTGAGTTTAACCATTGTGGTTTCTAGAGCATAACCCCAGAAGGAAGTCAGAAGATTGGCAAAACTCATCATAGATATCACAATATCAAGTTATATTTGATTCCTTCTTTTGGATACACCATTGTGTTGTGGTGTTCAAGGTGGAGTTCTTTGTGATACGATACCACAAGCTCACAGAAGGTCCTCAAACTCTTAGCTTAAGTATTCTCCACCTTGATTAGAATGAAGTGCCCTAAAACTTTTACCAAGTTTGTTTTTTACTTCATTCATAAAATCCTTGAAGTTTTCAAGGGTTTTTGACTTATGCTTCATCAAGTAAACATAACCATACCTCCTAAAATCATTAGTAAAGGTAATGAAGTATTGATAATCATCTCCACCATTTGTTCTAAAAGGGCCACATACAGCAATATGTATGAGTCTAATAGATCACTAGCCCTCTCATTATTGCTAGTGAAGGGAGTCTTTGTCATCTTTCCCAACAAATAAGATTCACATGTCTCCATTGATTTGAAATCCAAATAGGCTACATATCCATCTTTATGGAGTCTAGAAATGTGTTTCTCATTTATGTGCCCTAGATGACAATGCCAAAGGTATGTTCGATTTGAGTTATCGAGGTTTTGTCTTTTGGTATTTACATTATTTATCTAGATATATCAAGTATAAACCATAAGAAATTGAGCCACTATCATAAAAGATCCCATCTTTACTAATAAAACATCGATCGTTTGTTATAAGATATTCAAATCCATTCTTGTCCAATTAAGATATAGGTATGATGTTGCTATTAATGGTAGCTACATAATAGCAATTCTTTAACTCACTACAAGCCCACTTGGAAGAGATAACTCATAGGTTCCAACTGTACTAGCAGCAACTCTTGCTCCATTAGCAACACACAGTTCAACCTCATCTTACTTCAAAGGTTTACATCTTTTCAGATCCTTCACATTTGAGCAAATGTGTGATCGACATTTGGTATCAAGTACCCATAACGAAGAAGTAGTGGAGTTAATATCAATTATGTATAAGTAGAGATATCTATCCCTTGCTTCAGCCTCCTAGGTTTCCTTTACCCTCTTCATATGTTAATGTCGAAGAGTTGGACTTAAGCTTATCCTCAGAACACTTCTTGGCCTTACCTTTGTCCTTGGACTTTATTTCGTTGATCATCATCACGGGTTTGTCCTTCTTCATTTGTGCTTTGACATTTATCAACATGTCAAGCAACTCTGACACTAGTTTAGCCATGTTACTCGAGTGACAATACTCGATAAACTAGATATATGACTTAGGCAATGATTGTAAAAGCATATATGTGGCCAACTCTTGACCTAATGGAAATCCCAATCTTTCTAGATGTTCCACATGCCCAATTGTATTGAGCACATGGGGTTCTACTGGATCTCCCTCTGTCATTTTGCACTCAAATAGTGCCTTGGAGATAGTATGCCTTTCTTGTTTTTTGTGCTGTTTATCCAACTCATAGTTCATACAGTCCAGCATAAGCCTTTTGATGTCTATGGTATCATGGGCATGCTTCAAGTAAGCATCCATTTCAGCCTTCGACTCATATGGAGCGGATTCCACTAGTACTAGTGTTTCAAGGATATAGACAACACTTCTCAAAATCTTGAACTAGATATGGAAGTTTATCCCATTTATATTGTCCTTCTCAAGGACTGATCATAATGATTGTGTGTTTTCCATTTATATCTACAAGAGGGAAATTTGCACTTTGTCAAAACATTTCTTATTTGATTTGATAATATTGACGATATTAATTAGGCCTTTAATTAATTATTTCTCCCACTATTTTCTTCAAATCAATATCCCTCACTACCAATTTGGATAATTCCAATGTACAATCTTCTAGGGATCCAAGATCTAGAACAATTAAGTCAATACCCAACCAACACTGGCACTTATAACCAACTATTAACATAGGAAACATTTGCCAATTGCATCTCGTGCAATTCTTGGATAGATGGTATGCACAACTGCTTGTCATAGTCCATCTATATGCTTCTAGGCACTTAATCCTAATAAGGTCACCTAGTTAAGCTTGACCCATAAGACAACACGATAGGATATGCACCATGCTAGGTCAGACCCACATATCTACCATCACACTTCCACGAGATAGATGGTGCACCATGCTAGGACGTGGCCACCCTTGGTAGATCAAGATTTTCATGTATGTTTCTTATGGAAAGCATCTTGGACTTAATATTTATTGAAGAATTTTATGTTTATATATACATATAGATATCCAATCTATAACGTCTCAAGATTTGAGGCCTCAGATAAAATGATATTTAATAGGAATCATTGGACTATCCATATCACCAAGGTGCACCTCCTTTTCAGGGAGCCCATCACTAAAGAACTATGTGGTTAAGGGTGCTCAGTCTAGAGTAGTACTAGGATGGGTGACCAGTCGGGAAGTTAATCTTGATTTGTGTGTGAGTGAGGACAAAGTGTGCAATTAAAGCTGGTGGTGGTCTTTGGGTCTAGTCTTCATTCCTAAAACTTTGCTATAGCCTTGGGCAATGGGCCCGAGAATACAAATGGTATAAGAGCCAAATCCCTCCAATAGGTGGGGGGCACATGGGCCTATGACATGCCAGTCTTTGAGTTGTGTGGTCTAGGCATATTAGAAAGGGCTATCCGTGGTGATGGAGAGATTTCAAACCCAAAACCAGTGGATGTTGATAGTAGTACTTGTGTGGAAGAAGAAATTGCCTCCGATGATTTCAATGTGAATGAACCAGTTCCAGTAGACATCGTTGATGCGATGCTGGATAGTTGTGGGGTAGAGCACACCGATCCACCTCTCATTTTTAGAAGCATTGTGCATGATGCTGAGATATCGTTATACACAGGTTGTACTAAGTTTACGAAGCTTAGCGTTGTGTTGAGATTGTATAAGCTGAAAGCTAACAATAGATGGAGCGACAAAAGCTTCACGTCATTTTTGTCTTTGTTGAAAGAAATTCTTCCTGAAGGAAACAAGCTACCAATCTCAACATACCAGGTAAAGAAATTGTTGTGCCCAATGGGAATGGATGCCAAGAAGATACACACATGCCCGAATGATTGTGTATTATTTCAAAAGGACTATGTGGATTTTAAAGATTGTCCAAAATGTGGTGCGTCACGGTATAAATTGACGACTTCAAGGGGGTCCAAAACTGGTTCTCCTGCCAAGGTGATGTGGTATCTACCTATAATATCACAATTTCAATGTTTGTTTGCCAATCTGATAGATGTGAAGAATTTGAGGTGGCATGCAGATGTTAAGAAAAATAATGATGAGATCCTACAACATGTGTCTGATTCCCCACAGTGGAAGAAGATTGATCTATTGTACCCTAAATTTGGTGAAGAAGTCAGGAATCTAAGACTTGGGCTTTATACATATGGGATGAATATGTATGGGACATTGAGCAGCCAACATAGCACTTGGCCAGTCATGCTTGTTATATACAATCTTCCTCCCTGGCTGTGTATGAAAAATAAGTACGTAATGTTGTAGTTGTTGATATCGGGCCCTAAACAACCTGGAAATGATATCGATGTTTATCTTGAACCTATGATTGATGACTTAAAGAAACTCTAGGGTGAAGGTGTGAGGACCTATGATGCTTCATGAAGAGAGACATTTCATTTGCATGCTATGTTGTTTTGCACTATTAATGACTTTCCAGCATATGGGAATTTGTCTGGATATAGTGTCAAAGGAGCTAAAGTGTGTCCTATATGTGAAGAGAACATTGATTCAACAAGACTAAAACATGGCGGTAAGACTGAATATCTCGGTCATCGAAGGTTTCTTACAAAATTACATCCGTATCATAGGAAGCGCAAATTGGATTGAATGAGGAACGGAGTGCACCTAAACCTATACCAGGGGAGGTTGTTTATGAAAGAGTAAAAGACTTTGTCAATGAATTTGGTAAGAGATCACAATGTATGGCCACACAGAGTGACAAATCTTTATTCAAGAAGAAGTCAATTGTGGCATCCAACTCACAAAAACAAGATTAACTAATGCGGAAGCGTATCATTTGCAGCGGATTACTAAAAATTAAAAACTGTTACAAAGAAATCCAATCATAGGAAAACTCTTTCAACAAGAACCAATGTATTACAATTACAACCTGGTTCATAAGTACATATCTTGTATCATCTCTCCTCGAGATTTACAACATCGACTGTCTTGTTAAAAACTAAACACAGACAGCTTAAGAATCTTGAGGCATCAAGCCAAAATCTCAAATCGTTTTGTTAAAAGCACTAACTATTAACTCCGAGGACCTGAGAGTACAGAGATGACACATAGGACTTCTATCTACATGACACAATAGACAGTACACTCAACCTGAGTTGTCCCTGATGTCCCTGCTGCTGCTGAAGTTTCTCTTCTGTAAGATGTTCTCACTCTCCTCCGTGCTTGTCCACCTAAAAATGTTGGATCCCACAGGGGTGAGACAATTGTAATTGCCCCAGCAGGAGATATAACTCTCTGCCAAAGACATTATTATTGCAGTTTATAAATATGAAACTGGGCAGAGGATAAGCAGTTTAAAGCATTCTCATCTTAAAGCATTGTGACCATTTATGGTAGAACAATAGATCAACTATTCTCTTAATAAGGAATAGGAAGAACATGTATATCATTTATCCATCATATTATACCATCATGTCAAACTTCTCTTGTGACATTCATTCTCTTAATATGTCACCACAAAACATTCTTGTTTCATCTTTTGGCCTTAGCCAATCTGCTAAATAGATATGGAATTATATTTACCATGTACTCATATATCATCAACACAGGCATTGGGTTATTACCAATCATATGTCATCATTATAGGCATTGGGTTATTACCAATCCTATGTCATCATTACAGGCATTGAGCCTCTGCCAGGTATTGGACTCTTCCAAACCTGATTACACTGCCAGGCATTGGACACTACCAATCCAGATTTCACAACTAGGCATTGGACTCTAACCAATCCTGATTTCACAACCAGGCATTGGACTCTAACCAATCCTGATTACACAGCCAGGCATTGGACTGTAACCAACCCAGATTACACAGCCAGGCATTGGACTCTAACCAACCCTGATTACACAGCCTGGCATTGGACTCTAACCAATCCTGATTACACAGCCAGGCATTGGACTTTAACCAACCCTGATTACATAGCCAGGCATTGGACTTTAACCAACCCTGATTACACAGCCAGACATTGGACTTTAACCAACCCTGATTACACATCCAGCCATTGGACTTTAACCAACCCTGATTACACAGCCAGGCATTGGACTCTAACCAATCCTGATTACACAGCCAGGCATTAGACTTTGACCAACCTTGATTATATGGATCATGGAATATAAATTCCTTTGACCCATCATTAATCATCACATCCTTCCCTAGGCTCTGAACCCTAAGGTTAACCTTCATAACTTTTCACATTCTTTACTGAATGCAATTGTTCCTTTTATTAAGTTTATTAAAACATTATCATTTCTTATAATAAACTTTTATAATTATCTTGGTGCCTCTCACTAGACCACAATTGTTCTCATGGTTCATAAGGCCCATAAGGCATCTTGTCACCTCTCACTAGGCAACATCTAACCATATGGATCACAAGGCCATTAAACATCTTGTTACCTATCACTAGGTAACATATGGCCACATGGATCACAAGGCCATTACTTATCTTGAGTATTCAAGCATATTTATTACTCTTATCATTTATCATTGAATGATTATCAATACAAGGTATGATTTCATGTCTCATCCTTATTATGGTATGATTACATCATACTCTTTAGTTTGGCTTAACCCCATTCTCAAGGTATATTAGCCTATACTTGTCAAAGTATATCAAACTTATTACATTTCATTGTAATAATTTACATAACACATTTCATGTGTTTCTTGTCCAAGTATATTGAATTTGAGATGTATCAAGGTATATCAATCCTGGAATGCTAAAAGTGATATCTGTCATATATTGATGTATCACTTTCCTCATCAATTCCATTTACTTGGGTTATCAACTTATCTTGTATTAAGGTATTTCTTATCTTAATACTTCCATCCACTAACCTATCACTTTTACCACGAAGTGCATAGGTCACACACAAGAATGGTCCAGCTATCTTCAATGATATGGACTCATTTCAGGTTACTGCATTGCTTACTTAAAGTTGTCTATAATCAACTATTTGGGATAATTCACCTTTATAAGGCATTACTCACTATTTCAGCATTAGGGCTCTTTCAAACTATTACCTAGTACTTAGGGTTTTGGTTTATCATCATATTGCCCAAGAATTAGGGCTTCCTGTATTATAACTCAAAATTAGAGTTTCATATACCTTCACCTTGTATTAGGTCTCCTTATCATATCATTTTCATAGGATATGGAATCACCCTCAATTAGGGTTTCTCACGGAATCACCCTCAATTAGGGTTTCACATGGCATCACCCTCAATTAGGGTTTCTCATGAAATCACCCTCAATTAGGGTTTCACATGGCATCACCCTCAATTAGGGTTATACATGGCATCACCCTCAATTAGGGTTACATCCCTACCCTAGATTAGGGTTAGGGCTCATTAGCCTTCTTAATTAGGGTTCGTGGTCTATTTGTCAAGAATCATACCCCAATTACACATTCATATATGTTGAAAGTGTTGGGACTTAACCTCCACATGATTGTCATTCATGTAAGAAGTCATCTCTCTCATCCTTTACAAGATGACATTTGCATTAAATATGATTGGATTAGGTCAACTCAACATGATTGAAGGCTTGACACCATGTATTATGTCATTACTTCCTTGATCATTAAGGATTAATCATTCACAAGGTATTAATCACCCTATCTTATTAAGGGTACAATCACTATAATCACCTTTGGTTCACATCATATAATGTTCAATTATATAATTGATCTTTAAACACCTTAAGTGTTCATGTGGTTTGGGGTTAATTACTTCCAAACGATCTTGGTCACTTAGACCCCAAACGGTCTTGACCAACCAGACCTCAAACGGTCTTGCACAGATAACCTTCAAACGGTCTAAGTCTAACAATTGAAACTGTGTAGCAAAGTAGGCACTTGAAACCATTTGCTAAAGTAGGTACTTGAAACCGTTTGAGTCTCAATCGGTTTGGGATCGTTTGGTCCCAAATGGTCTTGAGACCGTTTGGTCCAAACCTCCTCAAAACCGATTGGACCAAGAATTGTCTCAACCAGTAAAATTGATTTAGGGTTTTCATGGTTAACTCCCTCATCAATTGAATCTATATAATTACTCATCAATTGAACCTAAGAATCATGCTTCAATTGAGATAATAAAACATCCTTCAATTTATTAATCCTTCAATTGGTCATCAATTAGGGTTTTGAACCTAATTGGATTAGGGTTAAAATCGATGAACCTTCAATATTAAACATTGTGGAACTAATTGCTTTAAAATAATTGGTACATCATTCAATTTGGGCATGACCTGACCTCAAACGGTCTTGAGGTCATTTGGATGACCTCCAAATGGTCTTGAGACTGTTTGGGTTAATCAACCCAAAGAATTACATTAATCAATTACAAAATCAGCACTTAACCCGATTAGGGTTTCAATTTAGATGATTGTTTATTCATTGATTTAATCAATTGGAACCATTTTATCCTTATCCAACATGTTCTAGGTTTCTGACCTCAAACGGTCAACCCATTCAAATGGTCAACCTTCTTAAATGGTTTGGGATTCCAAACCCCAAACGGTTTGCAAACCGTTTGGTCACCAAATGCTTTGGTGAAACCGATTGGACCCAAATTTTGAAACTGTTTGCACAAGATATTTGGGGAGGTGTGTGCTTATGATGATGTCATCATCATCAAGCTCTAAACCCATGAATCTTTCTATGATTTTCATGGTGATTGCGATATTCAACCAAATAAAATTTTGAAAATAAGAAAGGATCAACAATTTGATAAGGAATTGAATGCAACAGCAATATTAAGGGTTCAAGTTATAAAGCCCACCTCCAATTGTGCTTCAAAGCTCCAAGCTCACGTCAACAATGGTGGATTCAACTCCTTTCACCAACCCAAGGTTCGTCCTCAAGCTTTGAGTGAAAAGGAATGGCTAGGATAGAAGATTGCATGGAGAAAAGAAGAAATCCATCCTTTATTTTCGATTTCCACCATGAAATCAAGGTGAAAGAAGATCAAGAAGCTTACCAACAGGTTGGGGTTCGTCCTCCTATTGCTCCAAGCTCCCTTGGTCTTTTTTGCAAGCAATAAGTGAAAGGGGTTTCGAAATTACCCATCCAATCTATGGATAAGGGAGCATATATGCATTTTATTAAAAATTCATTTTAGGAGAGAGAAAGTAGGGATTATCTCCTCCATTTCCTTGCCACTTTCCACCTTTGCTTCCTTGGTCACGAGGCTATATTATTTGCCTCTTATTCCTCTCAATTATCCAAGATTTAAAGAAAAGCAAATTAAGCACCTTAAATCATATTATACTAATATCCATAAGTGAGTGGATATTTCTTTTTCTTATAATAATGTGTGTGAGTTATCCACTTCCTTTGGATATTTTCGTGTCTTTACAAGGCACATGGTCGTCCATTCTCTTGCAAACTCATCCCTCACCTTTTGGTTAAAGGGGTCTCTAATTAATATATTTATTTTTGCATTAAATTGAAGTAAAGTTCCAATTATGCTTAAATCTTGATTATTTTAATATCTAGATTCTCTCTCCTCTTAAGAGATACAAATGAGGCGCCCCTCTCATTTTATTTTCTCTACATGATGACAAGAAACATTAGGGACTATTTTTAAGTGGTAATTTTCATATTGAACCCTGGGTTTTGGGTAAATTGCACATTACACCAAAACTAGGTTTTAATGCACAAACATTGCTTTATCAGCTCTTTCTTGGTACTCAGGCTACCACAAGCCATACCTCTGCATCATCTTCATTCTCATGATGATTCAACATATGAGGAACATCTTATCATGTAAAATTTGTAATTTAACCCCTCAACTTGGATAATTTGCACTTTAGTCCAAAATAGGCAAAACATTATCTCAACATTATTCAGAAAGGACTAAAATTGAAACATAAGTTCCTCTTGAGCCTTAATTACTTTTCAAAAGTTAAGAGCAAGCATAGTTAACTTATTTAAGCAAAACACCTAGGGTTAAGGAATAACCCAGGTCAGGGATGTTACATCAATATTTTGGGATCTTCCTTATTGGAGTTATTTCACAGTTAGACATTGTATCGATGTCATGCATGTTGAGAAAAACGTTTGTGATAGTGTCATTGGTACTTTGTTGAATATACCAGGTAAGACTAAAGATGGGATAAAATCCATACTGGACCTACGTGAAATGGTAATAAGGTCATAATTAACAGAATTACGTGAAATGGGAAATCAGAGAACATACTTACCTCCCGCTTGTTACACATTGTCTAGAAAGGAGAAGAAAGCTTTTTGTGAATGTTTGGTAAATGTTAAGGTGCCACAGGTTTACTCATCCAACATCCGTAGATTGGTATCAATGAAAGATCTGAAGTTGATAGGTCTTAAATCTCATGATTGTCACACTCTAATTCAACAAATATTGCCTGTGGAAATTCGATCTATATTGCCGAAGCATGTAAGGTTTGCAATCACCAGACTTTTTCTTTTTCAACAGTCTGTGTAGCAACGTTATTGACCTTGATACTCTCGATAATTTGCAAAGATAAGTGGTTGTTACCCTATGTCAACTTGAGATGTATTTTCCTCCGTCGTTCTTTGATATCATGGTACATCTTGTTGTCCACTTGACTAGGGAAGTGAAAATGTTGGGACCAGTTTTCTTGCATTGGATGCATCCCTTTGAACGATACATGAGCGTTTTTAAAAGTGATGTTCGAAACTGTTATCGACCTGAAGGGAGTATTATTGAGGGTTATGTGGCGAGAGAGGCTATGGATTTTTGCAATGACTTTCTCAGTTGTAATGACAATCCTGGTAATGACAAGAATATTGAAGAAAAAATTTGGCAAAGGAATTTTGGGATCACGGGTGAAAGTAATCAGCCATGAGCAGTTGGAACAAGGTCACTTGTATATTTTACACAACATGGATGAAGTGAGTGTTTATATCGAGGAGCATACCAATTTCATCAAAAGACAATATCCTCGGGCCAATACAATGTGACTTGCTAGAGAGCATAACAAGACATTTATTAAGTGGTTTGAAGATAAAATCTTACATCAACTATCTCAAACACAAGATGATATTACTGAAACTATCAAATGCCTCACCTTTAAACCAAAATTGAATGTTATGTGTTATGAAGGGTATGACATTAATGGATTCACATGTTACACAAAGCTCCAATATGATAAGAGTGTCGTCCAAAACAGTGGGGTCACCCTTCAAGCGTCGACAATGTTTTTTGCAAGTGCAAAGGATAAGAGTCCACATGAAGATAAAATGTCATATTACGGTGTCATTGAAGACATATGGGAGTTTGACTACATAGATTTCAGAATTCCACTCTTCAAATGTAATTGGGTTGATAACACCAAAGGAGTTATAGTAGATGAAATGGGTTTCACTTTAGTGAACTTTGAAAAGATTAGCGAGAAGGGTGAACCTTTCATATTGGCATCACAGGCGAAACAAGTATTTTATATCGATGATCCTGTAAATGATAACTGGTCGATTGTTCTTCATGGTAAAAGATAGTTCATTGAAGATCCTATAGATGAAGAAGAGTACTATGATAAGTATGATGACTCCAGTCCATTCTCAGTTGGGTTGCCAACACCAGCAAATATTGAAGCTAATGATGACTTGTATGTGCGCGGAGATCACAATGAAGGATTGTTAATTGATAAAAACTCACAATATTAGAGGCATGTTTATATTTTTTTATATGTTTTATTTTTCTGAATGTGAACTTTACAATGTGAATTACTTTACAATGTGAATGTGAACTTTATAATGTGAATTTTACAATGTGAATTACTTTACAATGTGAACTTTACAATGTGAATTACTTTACAATGTGAATGTGAACTTTACAATGTGAGATTTACATTGTGAATTACTTTACAATGTGAACTTTACAATATGAATGTGGACTTTCATATGGTTGAGCATTCTCCTGATGAGCATGCTAATGATTACCGTGAGGGTGAGGACATCAATGTGCTTCCTCATAATGTAAGTTTTAAAAATATATCATATATTTATATGTACATGTCCATTTATAATTATATCTTGTAAGTGTGTTTATTTTGTCAAATTTTAGGTTGATGATGCACATGTACCCTCTGAATCACTTGAGGCACTTGATCAGTAGCACCAAAAAGTTGACAAGAGAAGGGGCATCACTATGATGAAGAAGTTAATAGTGCAAAGGGGCAATGGACCCAAACTTGTTGTGGATTTTGATAATGCAGGAAATGCAATTGGAGTGAATCGCAATTTGTTTGTTTCATATCTTGGGTATGTTACTCGTAGCCATTGCGGTTGTAAGATAGATTCTTGGCATAAAGTTCCTAAGGGGAAGAAAAACGTAATATGGAAGGATTTATGCATGAGTTATTATTAATTTGCAATTCTATTTTGTAGATTACTAATTTTTTGGATACTAGTTAATAGCAATTCTATTTTACATAGTATATTTGAATTAGATGAAAAGTTGCATCGTAAATGCATGATGCAACACTGTGGGAGATTTCTAAGGAACTATAGGACAAATCTCACCCGAGAATACATAAAAGAAGGTGACAAGAAGAAGAAGACAACCACTGAACAGTGGAACTTCCAGGACCAAGAAGAATGGGACGCGTTTGTTGCTTCAAGACAAACTGATGAATTCAAGGTATTAGGCATCACTCCCAATTTAATTAATATACGTTGTATTCACCTATTCATGATTAACATTTAGTGTTACCTAACTTGGCCCTCAGTGAGGCGCAAAAAGCAAGGCGTGCACTGAATGTGCATGACCATACAATGGGTCCAAAGGGGTATGTAGGCATTCGCCAAAGACTACAGGCTGAGTCTAATGCTCAGTATGCTGCTACTCAGGAGTCCTCTACTATAGGTTCCACACCACTGCCTCGCCATGATGTCTGGATAGCTGGGAGGCAAAATAAGAAGGGAGAAATAAGGAAGCCTGCAACTGCTGAGGCGACTGCAAAAATGGTTCGAATATTGATTATTTGTGGTGTTTACTTAATTACAAATTTTTGTTTTGGCAATTAGAGGGAGTTGCACGAGCTGAGGAAATAAGGAAAGTTCATCCCTGAGGGCACAAGGGATGAATTGACAAACTCTCATGGTAACTCAGAGCATCTTGGACGTGTTAGGGCTACAGGAACTGGTGTGGGCATCAAAGCATTCTTTGGGCCATCCCAGCACAAACATGTCCCAAAAGTGGGACTTTCACAAGAAGAGGTAACCTATTCTTTCTTTATAATGTTACTGTAAAAGAGAATTCAATAATTATAAGCTAACGTTTCTTTTATCCATGTATAGGTAGATAAGTTAGTTGATAGGAAACTCGAAGAAGCAATGAGCAAGTGGCAGGCATCTCTGACTGCCACTTAGCAGACAGTACCTATGGCGTCCCGCTCTACTCCTACTGTAGAGGTTGGGAGTAATCTTGTAGACCCACCACCTAGCACATCTGTTGTAAGTATTTTTTTTGACATAGTAACTAGTCTTTTCAAGATGATATGTATATATGTATATAACATTCTTTACACAAAAATTTGTAGGGGTTGAAGCCATGTCGTCTAAAAAGTAAAGAATTTGTCATTGTAGAGGCATCAGCTTACCCATCCCTACCAGGGGAAATGTTTCATGGGTCTCCATTACCAGCTGGTTGGGTTCGTGTGAGCCCGGTACGTATACTCCAATTGGATGGATCTTCCATTTCCATATGCCCACCCAGATTATGAAACGCTTGGTGAGGCAGAAGGCGGAGTGATATTGTGGCCAAAAGTGGATGTCCTCTATACTGAAACTATATGGTAAATTTATATTACGTTAAATTATTAGTGTGTGTATATGATGTCAATAGGTCTGAAATTATATATATATATATATATATACAGGTTAAAAAGAAGACACCTGGAGCATCTAGGCCTCCACCACCACCTCCTACATTATCAAGTTGGGTTCTGCAGGACCTACCTGTCCCGTTAGGTCCTAATTGTAGGGGTATGGCAATATGGTTAGGTGAACATGATATAAATTGCCCTATAACTATTTCTATAGATGTTGATGTTGCAGGTCAATCACACAAAAGAAATCTATTTATACAAGATATTTTGGAGTTGTTTCGATATGATTGGCTGAATACATCTGTGATAGAGCTATGGATAAGGTGAGATCTTGTTTATACATCCATATACCTTGTGTAGGATCTGGTGATCTGCTTTCTTATTAATTAATGCATACGTAATACATGTTTTGCAGCTACTTAGACAAGATATGTGCAGATTTTTCATTCGAACATGTAGGATTTTAATTCCATCTTTGATTAGTCTAGTAGCTAAAGACCATCCGTTAGTTCAACAATACTGCTGTGATGCTTTTACAAATTTTGGTCAAAATACGAAGACGGTGATAATAGCTCCATTCAATGTAGAGTAAGTTTACTTTACTTATTATAATTTGGACTTAAGAAAATTACATTTTTATTATGGATTTTGAGTTATTAATTTTTAACTTTTTTACCTCTAGTGGTATGCATTGGGAGTTACTAGTTATTGTCTCCGAGACGTTCACTATCCATTATCTAGATCCTAAGGGGACTAAATTCAATTCAAAATATGGACACAAAATGAAAATGGCATTATTCTGGTGAGAAATATTTCATTTTCATATCCGTTAACATATGTTATTACATTACTATTTAATTATGCATTGTACTGTGTTACATTAACATGTAGGGGTTTAGATGAGTTCAAAAAGGTTGGAGGAAAGGTCCCCAGGAAAAAGAACCAGCAAATAATTTGGAAGAACATGGAAGTAAGTTCCCGACTGCAATGTATATATTATTTATGTGAACAGTGCTTAATTAGTTGTATTTTTTAATATTTTGTATGTTTCAATTTATAGTGTGCTACACAAGACAACGGATAGGCATGTGCATACTATGTGATGCAATTTATGCACATGATTATCAAATATGCCACAGTGGACATCGATACCATTCCTGAGGTATTATATATAGTCTCGTTAGATAATATCAAATATATCAATCATATTTATATATTATTAATTATATATACATAATTCTCTTTGTAGGTGTTTAAAACTGACCACACTATAGGAAAGGCCTTACTAGATGTACATGCCCCCTATACGACGGGAGAGTTAAATGATGTAAGAGAAGAATGGGCAACAACCATACAAGTAGTGGGTGTTTTAACATATAATTGGGATGTTGATAGCGAATAATGACTAAAGAATTATATTTTGTAAATGAATTTTTGAATTATAATATGTGTGAATGTTTCTACATGCTTGAATGTTTCTACATGTGTCTGAATGTTTATACATGTGTGAATGTGAAAATGAATGAAACTGCTAGTTTCTATATGAATGTTTCTACATGTGTGAATGTGAAAATGAATGGAATTGCAAATTGCTACATGAATGTTTCTACATGTGTGAAAATAGAATGGAACTGCATGTTGCTAAATGTGTGAAAATTAATGTTGTTAATTTTGCAGGTTTGTGGCATGTTGTTGGCTGATATCAATGGATGTCGTAAAACCTACTGTTCATAACTGAACTGTAGGTTTCTCATCCTGTGACCAGCCATAGCATGTATGTAGACTGATAACAAAAAATTGCAATAGGTGTCGGTTATTTGTTTAAAACCGACGACAAATGGCTACAGTGTCAGATAAATAATTATAAACGATGCCTAATGCATGTGATGTGGTGTCGGTTATCAATAACCGACGTCGATTTCCCTAATGAGGCCAGACACTACGGACGTGCTGGCCAGCACAGCCGTGGTAGAGGGCCAGACAACATGGTCATGCTGGCCAGCACGACCGTGACAGCGGGTGAGATGGCGTCAGTTTTCACTAATAGACTGACGTAGATAGTGCCCCAGATGGCACCCTTTCTGTGGCGCGAAGGTTTATGGCGTCAGTTTCAAAGCTAATAACTGACACCTATACCCCCCTGCTGGCGCATTTTCAGTGGCGTGCGAAGACTTGTAGCATCGGTTTGAGAACTGACGCCTAACAGTTGGCCTTTTAGCGGCGCCCACATAGGTGTCGCATTAAAACTGACACTAAAGGCCATAAATAACTGACACTAAAGGCCAGTTATGTACTAGTGAAGGAGTTGTCTCTCCTATTCAGCGTGTGAGGGCCAACTTGCTCTCCCAATTGTATCTCCCTTGGTGTTTCCCCCTTTGACGGGTGGAACTTGCTCAGGTTCTCATGTTACCACAACTATGAGAATACAATAATTGTCAGATCTTATTGTTGTGTCTCTGGAAGGCCCCCAGTACCCCTCTATTTATAGGAGGGCCAAGGTCAGGTCTTCCAGTCTGAACGGGAGTTGAAGAGATAGAAATTCATGAATTTTCCAAAACATGTGAATGTTGAACTGATCAATTTATTGGTGAACTATTCTTTCACAAGTGATTTGATCGGTTCAGCCCTTGAACTGGTCATTTCACTATGTTTCCCAATTTTAATTGTATTGGCAATTAATATTCAATTAATGCACAACATGATATAAGCATCAATCCTTGATCCAATTGAATTGATCAACCAAACGGTTGATTCACAACCTGAATTGATCAGTTCACAGACCTAAGACAATCGGTTCACTTGATGAATCGATCATCTCATGGTTCTGATTGCCAATGTTGGTTCAATTGACGTAAAACTTGAATCGATTGGTTCAACACTTGAACCGGTCAGTTCACAGTTCAATCTATCAACTTTTAGCCATTGTTTTTTAAATTGAATACCTAACACTTTAGTAATAAAGTTTAAACTACATGCATGAATAAACTCCTATTCTAAGTGCATCATGTGTGTGATCCTATAGGTTCCAAAAAATGAGCGGTATCTAGAAAGACATCATTGCTACCCAAGTAGTTGAAAGTTGGAGAACAACTTCAACCTACAATTTTTCGTTAGTGTTATAGTGATTGTATAGTTCCTTTGTCTCTGATATCCAGATTGAACTCGAGGCTTGGAACCATCATCCTCTTCAACATTCAGTCCATGTTCTTGAATGAGAGCATTCTTTTTGAGATATTTGTAAGCTCAATATCACATATTGACTCACACCATCATGGCCATGCATACCTCAATCTTTCTTATCAAGTGGCAAGGATATCATACTCATGTAGGAGGGAAAAGTCCTGTCTACATCTCTTACAATCATCCACATGTGTCATAATACACCCGAGCGCCACCTTTATGGCAACCCTTATTCAAGGTCATGGTGGATGATGTCAATGTACATCAAACAACATGTGATGAGTGTAGTGATTTTAGGTCTAAGAACCACAATCACCACCATTACTATGATAGATGACTCTGACTACCAATCATGGTTTCCATATTTCACTCTCAAGGTGGGTCTGTCCAATACATTGTTTAGTAACAAGTATCTATGTGTGTGGTTTGATATCACATATCATGACTAATGAGATTTTGTCATCAATCAGCACACACTCTATGTGTTATTGTTGTTTATCAGCCTTCCACAATAACATCTGACTAGGGATAGAACAAGAATGCATATACTCTTAACATTTGTATGATCTCATTGTTCAGGTCCTCAACCCAAAGACATATGTCATTGAGTAATATCATTCTTTAGAGATTTATTATATTACATCATTATCTCATGATTCAATAAAACAATTTAAATTGCAAGATTGTTGTAACAACCCCACCCCTTGCTAACCCCCAATTAAGGAAGACCAAGAAGCTAGAGTCGTTATCCCAAAATAGAATCATATGGTTTTGCAAATAATCAAAAATAATTAATAAATTCTACCACAAATAAGCTTAAAATAGGATAAAAAATTTCTTTTCACATACCTTGCTAAATATAGGATTTGAGAAACCTTTCCCCAAATAGGTAACTAACTATCTACAATCCTCTGATCTTTATTTAACTTTATTCTTTCAATGTCACTTTAAATGATTATCCACTTTCTGATAAGCATATAACTACATGTGACCTAAAATGCTGATAAACAAAACATCGGTCAATATAGTGAATTATACTGGTATGTGGGGGAACCAAAAGCTTGCACATATTGTAACAACATATTTGCAACCAAATTATTGGTTATCAGATCAAACTTTACTTCTTAAACATAACTACTCAATCCTAACATATCCTTGCCTCTGTGCTATCCCTACAGTGGACATGGATACTACCTTTCTCATATGGTAGATCCCAAATAGGCCCTTTTGATCCTACATATAGGTAGACCAAGACATAGAGTTGTATAGTCATATGGTCCTACCCAAAGGTAGACCAAACATCAACTCATGATAACCTGATGATCCTACCCCAAGGGTAGACTAATAACTAGGTCATCCATCTCTCAAAAGTACTCAAAGCTATAGAGGAGGACTAGGATCTGAGCTAGTCGTGCACATATATTTATGGTGATAGCCATAGTCACTTTATAATTGCAAGAACTAAAGTTCATCCAAGTAGTTAATTTCAAGAAATCGGTAAAGCCTTGGAAATCACTGTGAAATTAGAGCGATTAGCCATAAGCATAACCACATACCTAATTTGAAGTCACAAAAAGATGCAAGATATCCAATCCAATCAAGAAGTCCAATCAAGCAAGTCAAGCAACCAATCAAGCAAATTTTGATCCTGAAAAGCATGTACAATGCCTAATCATCATAATCAGATCATAAACAACTCCTCATTGACTTGGAACTCCTTTCTAAGGTTTCTAAGCCTTATTAGGATTCATTATGGTTTCTTACATCTATTTCTCAATCTTTATTCTTTTTACATCAACAAACCCTAAAACAGCTTTTCTACTCAGAAAAACCCCAATTACATAAATTATCCACATTAAGGGTATTTATTCTCAAATTATCTTATGAACGTCATATCTCTGTCTTACTTATGTATTTCAAACAATTAAAACTCATAATTACCAAAATTAGGTTTCTAGGCCCATTAATGCACTTTTAGAAACACGGAACCCTAAATTAAGCCAATTACGCATAAAGATCATCTTTTTGGATCTAAATCTTCCTTTATTAATAATAAGTTAATATTTTCTCAAAATATCCAAGGAACATTATCAGATCTAATTATCATCAAAACTTAGGGTTTTTCATTAATTAAACCATTAAAGATGGCATCTTTACATACTTTTCATATTATGAGTAGATTGAGGCCTCAATTATATTTTAAATGAATTATATGGACTTTCCTAATCAATTTCCATATATAACTTATTGTCATTTGAGTTGCCAAGAATTAATTGTGATTTATTCAATTTAATTACCTTTGGGCCAATAACAGAGTGCCACGTCACTAACTGGGGTTCCTTTTTCCCTTTTCCATTGCTTTTCCACACGGGTGTTGTGTAGCCAATGGTTCATGGCCATCTCAGCAACTCGGCCCAATGAGGTGAAGACCGTAAATAGATCTATAAAGACACATTTTCCTTTCCTCACTACGTTGGAATCGGAGGCAGCATCGATATTTCCCCCTTCATCATCTTCTTCCCCTTATTCATTTCGACTCACGAACCAGCATCGGGGTTGGTCAACCCAACAGTTGAGTCTTGTTTTTGGTGCTCTTATGTGGCAAGCAAAGGTAGGAGTACCTTCCTCTTGTCCTACCGAACTCCTTCATGGGCTTCAATTTCCCTCTGTGGCGAGGATGAGGGACCATCTTGGAGCTTCTGTCACCGACAGAGATGGAACATGCATGAGGAATTCAAGCTCTGGTCGATGAACTAATGTCAAGGCAAGATGTCAAGGGTCCAGCAGCATCTCACAAATATGCTAATGACCTCACAGAGAGATCTCAGGGCCCTATTTATAGACTTGGGTTGAGGCTTATTCTTGTTGTTCTAAAAAATTGGGTAAAGCCTCTAAGGCCTCCAAAACCCTAGAAAATATAGGATGAATCTATGTGGTTTCTTGCTACAAGTTCATTGTGCAAGAGTCCAAATTCATACACCAACTAGGTGAGGAGAAATATGATCATGAAAGAGGTTGTGTTCTATTTCCTGTTGTCGGACGCAGCTTAAGGTAGAGGATAAATCGCACACCATTGGATCTTAGATCCAACGGTCCATATCACACATGCCTATTTAATGATATTCCTCTCACTTTAGGGATTTTTTAAAATTCCATAACTCATAAACATGTCCAATTAATCTCAAATTTTAAAGGAAAGTCCATTATGACTAAAACTAGAAGTTTGGGATTCAAATTCAAAACCATTAGAGACTTTGCTTCATATGCAAGTCATACACTCTTAAGGCATATATTATGTATTAAATCATATATTTTCTCTTTCCTTCTTTCCTATTTTCTTATTAGAGACATTGTGGAATCGAACACCACTCATTAGTGGCCATCAATGCCATTTTTTTGGAGAATCCACATATGCCTATAATTCCTTTATTTTCTTTATTGTGGGATTTCTTTTAGCCTTCCTCCTTTTATCATTATTGGATTTTTATCAAATAAATTTTTAACCACGAAATTATGCATCCAAATGAAGGAATTTCAAAAGACTCCATTCTCTTAAAACAAAGCCATACAATTTTCCATTCAACACCTTTTATTTGAAAATTTGCATTTCAATTCATACAAGCCAAAAATTGAGGTTCTAACAATTGCCTTTATTATTAACCAAATCATTTACAAGATTTGTGATTACAATCATCATATGATGGCTCTCTATGCATACATACCAACACTGGATTAACCTAAAGTCACAGACCGACCTCTAAAGGATTGAAAAGACAAAAATAGGGACTTTTCAGCACAAACATGTACATTAGCACCAATGTCAATGATCCATTGAAGTGTTTGGAAATTGAAAGGATTTCAAATTTTATAGACATGTACATATCATTGAGGTTCAAGTATGTATCCATCATATTGATTCTACCCTTCTCATTTGTAGATATGGCAACTTTCTTTGCCTTCTTTGAAGAGCATCCTTGTTCCAGTAGCCACCCTATCCACTAGTCCAACAAGGTTTGTTTTGTGATTTGTTCTGGATCTTAGCCTTAGGTTTATGTATATATTTTTTCTTATCTCTATTCTTAGCAATAGTAAAATTGACACTAGGGTTTACATTAGTAGGTAACTTGATAGTCTTCTCTTTTAAGTGTTCTTCCTATATGTTAATGTCACTCGTGATATCATTTGTTGACATATCTCTTTTGCGGTGATTAAGATTCATGTCAAACAACTCCTAGGATTTAGGGATTTATCTATGATGGACATAACAACAAACTTTTCAGGCAATTCCATGCTTGCTTCTGAGAGCTCATGACACAAGAGTTGAAAGTCATGAGTTGGTTAGAAATAGATATACCTACAACCATATGAAACTTTAGAAATTTGAAAACACAATACTTTTTAATCACCTTGATTTTTTGTGTTATATTTCTTTTCTAATGCCCCCTCCCCCCACACACAAAACCTTGGAAGTAATAATAGATGCCTTAGAGTATAAATCATACAGTTTTTTATTTAGAATAAACAATATTAACCCTCGGCATGTCTAATAACCTTCTTCCAATTTGCAATTAGTTTATCATTGTTAGGTACAATTGCATCAGGCTTAGGTTGATCCTCTTCTAAAAACTAATCCTAACCCACTATATACATATAAAATTGTATCTTATTTTTTCAACAAGCTAAGTTTGTACTAGTAAATCTTTTAGGCATATTCGTGATGTCAATTATATTGCCAAAAATATGGTCGGCCATTGTTAATTAATGATGGGGTAATTATTTGTCTAAGAGTGTTACTTATAAATTATATGTCTTTACATGCAGCACCAACATGTTGCAATTATATTAATAGTTTCAAGCCAGATCCAAATAAGAAATATGTAGAATAAATAGAGCGGGAAAATAGAAATTAATCACAATTATAAACTCCTACCAGATCATCATTGAACAACGAACATGATACTCAAATAAATCACTGGCTTAAAATCCTTAAAGATGAGCATCATTCTTCTAATTGATCTGGTCATGAACCTATAGCAGGAAACCTCTTGCTTATGCTTGACAATGATCAACATGCACTAGCAGGGCAGCCCAGCGATCACAGGTACCACTATCTGGACAGATCACGTCCTAGAGAGAGAGGAAGGATGAACTCACTTCACACAGGAGAGAAATATCCAAAAGTAGTTCGGGAGGGACGGAGGTAGAAGAAGACTACATAAGGGTTCACAAACATGCACGAATGGATAAGGATTGGTGTTCGAAAGCTATGTTTAATCCTAATGACCAAAGACTTATTTATATCCCTTTCACGCCCCCACATTTTATTCTCAGTAAGATATGATCACACGATGGCTCTTATACATGTAACAAAAAACCACGAGACAAACAATTTTTAATTAGGATTAATAGATCTATTTTGAAAATAAACAATGAATTCAATAATACTTAATTACATAGGTGTATCCTTGTACAAAAGAAACATGAAAGATGGAATATGATTCCCACAACACACAACCCATAAGTCACAAGCCACAAGCCACAAGCCACAAACCATAATCCTAAGCCTGTGCCAGCCTAGTCTGGCTAGGTCCAGCCATTCCAGGAAAGGCATAGCATTCTGCATGGGCATGTGTGTGTACATGTGTTGTGGTTACCATACCCACTAAGAAAGTGATCATACTCTCCCCTTGAGCCCTTTAGCCACTAGTGTCACATGTGATCCTATAAAATAAGGAACACAGAAGTTCTAGGAGTGAGCATTGTGGGACTAAATGCTCTTCTCATTTATACAAGATACAAAAGTACATTTCATGTATGTACTAGTTTCACTACATTGGGCTTAAGCCATGTAGATAGACAGATGTATTAGCCATATATACAACAAAAAATGTTGATTTGTATACCCTAAAAGAGCACCTTATAGAATATATTTGAGATATTTGTTGGATTGTTAAACACAAATCAATACTAAAGCATAGCATGTTTTCTTGATCTTGAGTAAAAAGAAAGAAGATTTTAAGGTTGTGATACACAAATGTGTTGTCAAGAACCAACCTTAAAAAATGAATAATTATAATATCAATAAAATCTCATTGATGATCTAGTTACATGTTTTGGGTTCTTTCCTTAAAGTGATTTCTCTTGTTTTAATTTTAGGAAAACCATATTTTATTCAAAGGGTTACAATATATCATCTCTTTACCAACTAATATTGAACATATACCTTTGTGATTATCCACTATCTAATTGATATTGCATGGATGTGAACTTGAGTACATTATATTTATAAAACCCCATGTGTTTGTGGTTTGAGTGTAGTGGTGAATATTTCTTATATTTACAACATGTTAAACTTGTTCCTTCTAAAATAGTAGTAGGAAATGTAGATTTTGATATCTCTAAATATTCCAAACCCATTCTAGGTTATTCTAAAGCTATCGGCAACCACACTGGATGGAAAACCAAAACCTTGGTTGGTTGAAACACAAATAGTATCCTTCTACACATGCATTGTATATTTTCTTTATGAATTGGTGAGAGTGATGTATGTTACATCTCTTTACTCTAAATTTTAAGCACTTCTACTTAAGAATCTTTATATATCATGATGGTTCCTTATGAATTTTCCCAGCCCTTAACATGACTCACTCTCCAACCTCACGAGTTGTGATGTGATCATTATAGCTAAGCTTAGCTTTAATCTCATCAGGTATGCAACTTTTTTGTATTGGCATATAAATAATGGGCATACCACTCATCAATTGCCAGTGTTGATGACTTGATGACCAACTTTTTTAGCACTAAGTTTTAATGGTGCAATTTTTGTAGTCTATAAGATCACCCCCAAACTTGGATCGAGGGACTTTTTCTAGAAAGACCTTAGACCTTTTTTATTTGTCAAATAAAAAATCTTATTGGAAGTAAGAAACTTTTGGAGTATAATATTTCTAGTCACACTTCAAATACAATCTTAAATTTACATTGGTGGAACCATTAAAACTATTGTATGTTCTATGTATCCAAAAAAAACTATGTATATGTCATCTTAAAAGTATCTTTTTCATATTTTATATGATGTCTATAGGTATTATGTAGGTATTTTTTACCACGTATTGTTATGCTACTATTTACATAGTCCCAACAATGTAGACAGCTCTACTAATGAAATTTTGATAGTGAATGTATCGAGTGCTTCTCATCCGAAATGAATGTAATATGACACTTTTATCTATAAGACATGAATATTTTGGGCATCTTAACAAATATATATGCTCATATAGATAATCCAATATTACTATTATGTACTACCTAAATGGGTAATTTATTAACTGCAAATTTTCTATCAAGCTTATGTTAAAAAGAGGAAATGCCCTATTCAGATATGACATGTGTTTATGCTTATTGTAGGTAATTTTGTATCAATGTATACATAATATTATACACATAAAACATTCTTTCTAAAGATAAAGTTTGTGTCTATAAAACATACTAGCCACATATCATTATTACAAAGAGTTTAGATATAAACATATAGGCATTATAATAGGATTAAATATTAATTGTAATGGTGTCTAGTTGTGAAAAAGCCATGAATTTAGGATTGATGTCCCAACTGAATTCCTACTGGAATTGCATTGCCCCTTGATTTTCCACCCCTTTTACCAGGCTTTGTGAGTTTTTCCATCCTATAGGGATTTCTTACCTCTTTGAACTTCCATATAAGGTAAAGAGAATATAACTTGCACATGTAACTTACAAGAACGACAACAAGTATTTGTTCTTGAGTATAGCATTTAAAAACTCCATTGAAGTAAGTGTTCCAAAAGATAATATTTTAAGTATAAATTTTATATCTTAAACATTTATTGTGTGTATATAAACATTAGTATTGTCATATATCATAAGTAATTTCTTTGAATATAAGAAACTCTATATTTTATTTTCATTTATACTAAATCACAAATTGATAAGTCTACAAAATAAATGTAAGTGTATATGGATATTTTACAACATGTGGGTATATATGCACATGTAATATAACACTAGTATAATTTTGGTGTTTGGTGTCAGTTTTCTTAACGTCAATATGCAAATGAAATCCACACTATAGACATCTGACGTCGGTTACTAAAACATAAATTATACAATTGGTCAAGCCTTAACGTTTAGGAAAAAATATGGGTGCTACTTTCATTTTAACGTTGGTTTCTTGGGTAGAAACTGATATCATAGACAGCCCACAAAAGTTAATTTTTAGGAAAAAAATAATAAAGCACGTGACGCGTCGGTTGACAAGAAAGAAATGACACATCCCTTTCTGTAAAATAAGTTTTTCCTCCAAAAGGACTATGATATCAGTTATTGTCTAAGAAAACTGATGCCAAAGGTCTCATGCCCCACAAAAAATATTTACTTCTAAAAATATTTTGGTGTCAGTTCCTCCTTCATGAACTGAGATACTAGGTTCCCACTACGTGCCCCATGAAAAGTTATTTACTCCCAAATTGGATTATGTTGTCTATTTTGATATTGAAATAGACACTATATATCTTAGTGAGAATGGTATTTTTTAATACGAATAAGGACATATCTTGTCAGTTTCTAAATGAAAAATTGATGACATAGTTGAACTTTTATCATTAATTTTTAACAAAATGATGGTAGAATTTTCAATTTTGGTTGCTAAAGTTCACTTAATGACTAAATACAACTTAATAGCATCCCTAAAAATTTATTTTTCACATTCTCTATTTCATCATGATACCTAGTTGCTAACTCTGACAAAGACAATGATGAACTAGCTTCCAACTATCACCACCACCTCAATTACATTCATCGCTACTGTCACTTCCGCTTTCTTCTCTTTCTCAACCACCAGCTTCTCTCCACCTACCACCATCCTCTCTGTGGTGCTTCCTCCTCTACTCCTAATTGGAGATGACATTGATGTTTATATTTATGTTTCTCCTCTCTCCACTCATCCTGCCACTACTCCTCTCTCCACCAACATCAGTTGCCCTACTTCCATTCCCCTATAACTCCTAGCCCTACTATCACCAACTCTAGGAGGTTGCCTCCAGTCCTCTGCCCTTGCTTTTGTTGCTTTGCCACAGCTATTTTTGTTTCTCTATCACTGCTATGACCAAATTGTCTGCCCCTATCGTGGAAGGTCCTTCTTTTCCTTTTTCTCTTTGTATAAATTCCATGTCACCAAATTCATGTGTAGTTTATTGAATTTGAGTAATATATCCCCTGCCTATCTATTTATAATTATATGTTAGTGCATTAATTTTTTATAATTATTTGTTGAATTTTTTGTTGTATAATTTTTTTTATTATATTTGCCTAAACTGCAAATCCTAGTTTAGACATATATCTTGTTGGACTAGAAACCCATCCAATGTTTACTCGTAGGAGTAAATCTTAGACAGATCCCCAATTTGGGACTCTTCTTGAACACATAATCTCACATAAGATGTAAGTGTATAATGTGTATTTGGTTTTCAATATGTTTCTCCAGCACTTCCCTGTTTGTTCTCTAAGTACATATGTAGGTGGGTATCTACCCATATACATCGGTGTTGGGAGACCAACGGGAAAATGTTGCTGAAATATTCTTGAAAATCGAATACATATCATACACTTACCAATGAGATTAAGTATTCAAGAATGGGACATGTGGTACACACTAATCCTAAAAAATAAACCCTAGTCTCTAAAACATAACCCTAAACCATAATCTCTAAACCCTAATATCTAAACCTCGAGTTTAATACTCATTTTCCATGTGATCATAGATTGGATTGATCATGAACGTCCATTCCATATTGTTGCACTCTGGAGTTTATTATTGGTCTTAAATATTTATAAGATTTGCTAAGGAACATATAAAATGACATGGAGATATATTCTATTGTTTATGTAGAATTGTAGTAACAACCTGGAAGTCAACATTATTCATGAAATCAAAAGTCATATCATGTGCAACGAGATTGTACAGTGCTATAGAGAATGGTACTAGCAAGGAGAGATTCCTACTATGAGATCAGTAGATGTTGATAGTAGTACTTGTGTTAAAGAAGAAATTGTCGACAATATTGATGAGAACAAAGAGATCATGATAGACATGGTTGATGTGATGTAGATAGTTGTGGGGTAAATTTTACTGATCCACCTTTCTTATTTAGAAACATTGTGCATGATGTTGAGAGACCGTTACACTTAGGTTGTATTAAGTTTATAAAGTTGAGTTATGTGTTGATATTGTATACTCTAAAGGATATAAAAAGATGGAGAGATAAAAGCTTCACCCCTTTGTTGTCTTTGTTGAAAGGAATTCTTCCTGAAGGCAACTAGCAACCTATTTCAACTTGCAAAACAAAGAAAATATTTTGCTTAATAGGAATTGAGGCTAATAATATAGATGCATGTTTGAATGACTATTTTATTTCAAAAGGACTATATTGATTTGAAGGATTATTTAAAATGTTGGGCATCAAGGTACACAATGATGACTTTAGGTAAGGGAAAAAGTGTCTCTTGCCAAGGTAATGTGGTATCTACCTATAATATCATGGTTTCAAAACTTGTTTTCAAATACCCAGGATGTGAAAAATTTATCTTAGCATGTAAAGATAAAGAAAAACAATGAAGGATCCTACGACTTGCGTATTTTTTCCTACAATGGGAGAAAATTGGTTTATTGTACCTTGAGTTTGGTGAAGAAGTAAAGAATTTAAGACTTGAGATTTGCATTGACTAGGTGAATCCGTACATAACATTAAGCATCCAAGATAGCACTTGTCCTATTATAATTGTTATATAAATTTTCCTCCCTAGTTGTGTATGAAAAACAATATGGCATAGTGTCCTTCTTGATATCGGGTCCCAAAACCTAACAATAATATTTATTTTCTCTTGAACCACTAATTCGTGACTTAAAGAAACTCTAGAGTGAAGTTGTGATGACCTATGATGCTTTGTTACAAGAGACATTTTGTTTGCATCCTATGCTATTTCCATAATTAAAGACTTTCCAAGCATATGAGAATTTGTCCAGATATAGCATAAAAGGATCCAAAGCATGTGATGTATGTGAGGAGTACACTCATTCAATATAAAACATGGTTTCAAGACTGTATATCTTGGTCATTGAAGGCTTCTTCCAAAAGTGCATCCTTACTCAAGTTTACACAAAGCATTTTATGGCTCAACTAACGAATAGAGTACCCCTAACCCTATATCATGGGAGGATTTTTATGAAAAGATAAAATACATTATCAATGCATTTGGTAAGAGATCACAACATACAATTCCCACATGTGACAAATCTTTATTCAAGAAGAGGTCAATATTTTGGTATCTTCCTTATTGGAGTTCTTTGACAGTTAGTCATTCCATCGATGCCATGCATGTTGAGAAAATTGTTTGTGATAGCATCATTGGTACTCTATTACATATACTAGGTAATACTAAACATGGAATCCAATCCAGAATGGACAACGTAAGATGGGTATAAGACAAGAATTAACAATAGAATTTAGGAGTGATCACCACATACACTTACCTCTTTCTTGTTACACCTTATCTAGAAAGGAGAAGAGATATTTTTGTGAGTGCTTGCTTGATGTTAAGGTACCACATGAATACTCTTCCAATAATTGTAAATTAGTATCAATGAAGGATCTATAGTTTATAGGTCTTAAATCACATGATTGGCATACTCCAACATAGCAAGTATTAATCATGGCTATTCAATATGTAAAGTATAAGCATGTAAGGTTTGAAATCACCAGGTTGTGTTCCTTCTTCAACACTCTATACAGTAAAGTTATTGATCCTAGGAGTCTTATATGTTCCAAAGAGAAGTGGTCATTACCTTGTACTTACTTGAGATGTATATTCCTTCTTCATTCTTTGATATCATGGTACATCTTGTTGTCCATTTGACGAGGGAAGTGAAAATGTTGGTTCTAATTTTCTTGCATTGGATGTATCCTTTTGGATGGTGCATGAGTATTTTAAAGGTGATCTTCAGAACTGTTATCAGTCTGAAGGGAGTATTATTGAGTGTTATGTGTCTAGGGAGTTTATGGACTTTTTTAATGATTTTCTAAGTTGTAATGAAGCTCATGCCAATGCAAAGAATATCGATGCTTATTCAGGCAAAGGGACTTTAGGAGCATGAGTGGAAGTAATTAGTCATGAGTTGTGGGATCAAGCACACTTGTACCTTTTACACAACATCGATGAAGTGGGTTTTTATATCACCAAATACATCAATTTTATCAACACAAAATATCCCTAAGCCATCTAAATGTGGCTTGCTAGAGAGCATAAGTGGACATTTATGTTGTGGTTGGAAGATGAAGTCTTTCCTCAACCATCTCAAACACAAAATAATGTTGTTGAAAATATCAAATGGCTTTCCTTTAAACCAAATTTGATGTTATATCTTATGGAGAGTTTGAAATAAATGCATTTTCATACTACACAAAATGTCAAGCTAATAATATTATTGTCCAAAATAGTTAAGTATCTTCGTTTCATTTTTCTAGTGCAAAGGATAAGAGACCATGTGAACTAAAGTGTCTCATTCCAATATCATTGAAGACATGGGAATTTGACTACATAAATTTTAGAATTTTGGTATTAAGGTGTAATTGGGTTGATAACAAAAAATGAGTTATGGTGGATGAATTGGGTTTGACATTATTATATTTTAAAAGGAATGGTGAGAAGTATGAATCATTCATCATGGCATCACATGTGACGAAAGTGTTTTATGAATGATTTTACAAATAAAAAATGGTCAGTAGTTCTTCATGAGAAGTGTTCGTTCATTGTAGATCCTATAGATGATGAAGAATACTATAACAATGATGACTTTAGTCCATTCTCAGTTGGCTTGCCAAGTGTAGATGTTGAAGCTAACACTGATGAATATATGCATGGAGATCACACAAAGGAATATTAATTGATCAACGATCCAAATAATACTAGAGGCATGCATTTTACTTAAATGTTTTATATGCTAGATGTGCATTCTATCACAGTTATATTTGTTTCATAAGCTAGATGTGCATTTTACATTCTTTATCCCTTATGTTTCATTCTTTGACTATTTTTCATATGATGTTTTTAGATGGCGTCTGACCATGAGGATGTGCATTGTGAGGATAAATTTGATGTAAGTTATATTATTTTATTATGTATATGTGATTTAACATTCTCTATCACAGTTATAGAAGTTGCATTCTGTATCACTCATATGTGTTTCTTAACTATTTTTAGGATGAGCATCTTGAGAATGAGCACCCTCAGGATCTTGTTTGGTCTGTTGAGGAGCAGCATGACATGCACATAAAAGAGGCATCACTTTGATGAACAATTTATCAGCATAAAGGGGCAAAGGTCCAAAGCTGGCCATTGTCTTTTATGCAATAGGAAATTCTATTGGGTAGAATCACAATTTTTTCTGGGAATATTCAGGGGTTCTTCTTCATAGAAAACTAAAATTAACAGTAGAATATTAGCACAAATTTGATCATGTCATTAAATACCTCATATGGAATGATGTAGCTCTGAGATATTATATTTTAAAGATATGCACAATTATGTTTTTAAAAATATTCCATTAAGTATATGAAATTTTGTAGGAGATCGTTGACCTTGATGAAAAATTGCATCGTAAAAATGTGTTATAACACTGTGAGAGAATATTGAGGAATTTCAAGATAATTCTGACAAGATATTACATAATGATCGAGAAGAGGAAGCTTAGCTTGCCACTGAGCAATGGACCTATCTTGATAAGAGTGTGTGTGAGGGTTTTTTGTTTCAAGGCAAATTGATGCATTTAAGGTATTAAGACTATATTTAAATGCATTCTTATTTTTAATCAGATGAATTCAATGTATTACATATTTAACATATGTTTTGGATTAAGCAGGCTATACATGATGCTTAAACAGAAAGGCATGCAAAGAATGTGTATGACCACAAGTTGGATCCAGGTGGTTATGTCTGCCATCGCCAATAGAGACAGCAAGCTTATTCTACTGAGCAACCTACTATTAGGTATTTTGAGTCTTCTACTACTCTTGCACCTTTGCCTCACCCCCCAGAGTGGATACATGTGAATACCAACCACTTAGGAAAAATAATGTACCCCACAACCGCTGAGGTGGCTATAAAAATGGTAAAATTCAACTCTCATAGTGCATGTTCATTTTTTACCTTGATTGTTATATTTTACTAACTAATTATTTTTGATGATCTTTAGTGGGAGTTGTATGAGCAAAGAAAAGAAGGTGATTTCATCCATGAGGGTCGGGATATTTACTATTGCTTTGAGTACTCAAGAGCAACCTTGTTGTGTTAGAGGTATTGGAGTTGGTGTCAAGATAAGATCCTTTTTTGGAACATTTGAGAAAAAGCGAATATATGTTGAGAAATGTGGATTGTCACAATATTAGGTAGAGGACATAATTGCAAAGTGAATACAATCAGTTCGAGGACATAGTAGAAAAAAAGATACAAGAATTAATGAGACAGCTTTTGACTTCTCAGTCTCAACCTCCTCAAACAATAGTTTTGTCGCATTGCTCTTCTTATGAGGCGGACCTTCCTTAAACATAGATGGTTGAAACTAACCTCATGGACCCTCTAGATACGTCTGGTGTACATATTTTTTGATATAATAGTATTCCAAGTAAGTTTATAATATATTGTATTTGAGTATATATAACATTATATACAAAATTGTAGGTGCAGAGCACATTATCTCTTTCATTAATAGAACCTAGCTTCTATGTCATGGGACTATGTAAGGCTTTCCTACACCTTGTAGGTGATAAGATTCATGGTGCTCCAATGCCCAACAATGTGCTTTGGTGTAACATTTAGGCTTGTCTATCCAGAATAGAAACAGACACCGCTGCCAGTTTGCCACCCCGAGCACAGTGGCATGGTTGCCTGGCACAAAGTTGGGGTTATCTTTGAGAATGTATGATAAATTTATATTGCATTTGTATTTGTGGTTCTTTTTTACTTATTTATATGATTGGCAACTAAAATGAGAGTACATGCAGACTATAGTATCTAAGAAGCCTCCTATAGTTCCTTCTCTAAAGCCTTTGGTATCTATTTGTATTTCACATTTAAATATTTTGGTAATGTGGGAAAGAATGTGATTACATATCCTTTCAGTGTTGGGTAAGTTTTGGCTTTTTGCTTATAATTTTCACTTATGAATTATACTTCTTTCTAAAATTTGAGTTTTCTTTTTTTGGCTTCTTTCCATTCGGTAATAAGCATTGGGATTTGTTGGTAATTGTTCCTAAGATGCTATTTGTGTGTTATCATGATCCTTCACTTAGCAAAATAAGTAGTGCGAGACACGCAATGAAAGTGACAATTATATCAAAAGTAAACTTTTTATCTGTCAACATATATTAATATATATATCATTACATGATTGTCTACCAATTCAACTAAATGTATTACTTTAACTTATAGGGGTATAAAAGTATTTAAACATTTTGAACGAGTGATAGATACAAAAAATAGCTTAGAAGAATGTAAGGTAGGTTTCTAACTCCAATGAATATATATATACCAACACGCTTGCTCTTATTTATTAACATTTTGCATAATTGTAAAGTCACAGTGTCCTATATAAGATAATGATTGTGTGTGGATACTACATGATGTCATATATGGACCTGATTATCAAACAAGTGATACTAGACAACCATAGTTTAGAAAATATAATCTATATAGTCTTAATTTAGAAAGAAAATAGTCTCAGTTGATAATATAAAAAAATCAAATCAAATATATCATTTTCTTTACAGTTGCTTGACGCGACAAAAGCCCTTTATAAAAGAAGAATTGGATGAGATATAAGAATATTGGGCATAGTCCTTCTATAAGCAAGCTAGTTTTTATTTGATTGAGATAAAATTTGATGTTTTAAAACTTGATGTCATGATTTCTATATATGTGTGATGCTAATAACATTTTGCAAATTTAAATTTGATGCAAGTGAATTTCTAGTGCATATGTGAATGATGTTTTTATATATGCATATATGTGTGAATGAAGAAGAGAAATGAATACAATGAGAATCAAACATGTACATGTGCATGAGAATGAAATTGGATATGTGTTTTTCAAATTGTGTATGTGCATATGTGCATGAGAACGGAATGAAGTGTGAATGAAAATGGAATTGTATGTGTGTGAATGAATTGTGTGGATGTGGACTCTTGTATGTGTTTGCTATTGTAGATTTTGCAGGTACTGCTGACTTATTATTAAGTTGAACACATGAGGGGACATGTTTTTTCAATTAATAGGCAAACAATAGGTTTGCATGCCTGCTATAAAACAAAATCCAAAACCTACAAAGTTGGTTGTCTTGAAAAATGAAGATGAAGATCTATATTGTCGATTTCCCCAATAAAACCGACAACACATCTATCATTATCACTTAAAATTCTATTAATGAAGAAGTACATTGTTAGTCTTTTTAAGGAACTGGCAACATAGACTATTCTTCAACGTTGACTTCTTCCTTCAAATGTAAGATTATAATCCCAAATTATTATTATTATTATTGTCAATATTGGATTATGTCGTTGGTTTCTTTACGTCCAACCGATAATACGGCTACTGTTACGTCAGTTTTGCATTTCGTAGCAACTGACACTGATTATGTGTCGTTGGTTGTATCTTACCTAAGAAACTGATGCAAAAGATATTAAGTTGTAGTAGCACTCACTTAAGTGTTAGTTCATAACTAACATCTGAGGTCTAAAATAGTTGACACTATATGTGGTATATGTACTAGTGCTATTAGTATTGCATTAATGAAAAATAACAGATAACTCATGTAACTTTTAAGAGGGTATCTTTCTATAGTCCATTTATCTAGAAGAGAGGGATTGATGATTAATATCATAGTTTGTTCCATGTGTTGTCACCATGTCCATTGACTTTGCAACCCATGTGTCTAGACTCAGCAAGACTTCGAGGTCCCATGGGGATTTATTTCCCCTTTTGTATTTTCATATAAGGTTTGAATACATAAGACATAAAAACATCTTCACAAAATGATAGTATGTATTTATTTTGAGTATAGTACATATTACTATAGTGCTAGCACGACCTACAAGAAAGTGTTTTAAGAGATACTATTCATATAATGACCTTAAACAAGCATTACAATTGTATACATATGAGCACTATCAAATATTATAGACATTTTCTTTGGATAGAAAAACGGTAACAATTTTATCTTATCATTTTGTTTTTTCTAAGGCATGCATTAAATCATATGGTGTTTATAGAAAAAATCTATAACCTAGTATGTGTATGCCACTACTTTTGGAAATATATCCACACATGATATAGTTTGAATTGTATTGATGCAAAATAGTAGTTAATTACGTACTTGTGTAATATTATAGATAGTATATCTATACTAAAAACCACTATATTAGAAGAAAGGAGTGGGTAGTGTTAGCTAAATGGACATCATAAAAATCCTTTTTTTTAAATGACAAACATTTCATTCTTGTGGATCTAACGTGCTACTTGAGTATTTCAGGAACAAGGTGGATGACAAAGTTTTGGAAGATATACATGCTTAAATTGCTTTATTTTCATGATTGTAATCAAATGTAAACTTGTACAAATATGTAATGTACAATTACTTAGATATCATGTAAATCAAGCATTTAGATCTTCCCTATCCACACACAACACTTAGATAAGTCATCCCTAAGTGAGCATCACAATTGCACATTCATTTCTTACACTTAGCATATGAGTTAAAGTTTTGAAATAGAGTTTGTCTCGGTCGACACACTTCTCGACCGAGATACTCTCGGTCGAACATTTTCTCGACTGAGAAACTCCCATGTCTAAAGCACAAACATCTTTGCAAAACCTACTAAAAGCCATCACAGAGAAAGGCTCGGTCGAACTTTACTTAGACCGAGACTATGTCTCAAGAAGGTTCTATAGTTGTTAGACTTAGTTCTATAGCCGTTAAGCTTAGTGGGAAAAAGTGGTTGGGAGTTGAGTTGAACGTTGCTTCAGACTTACCCTCAGTCGACAAATTCCTCGACCGAGAGACACTCTGTCGACAAACTTCTTGACCGAGAAGGTTTCTGTCTGCACTTTTCAGAATTAATTAACTAGTCTTTAATAATGCAATTAGTGGATACCTAATGGCTAGTTGAGCACTAAGAACCCCCTAGAAAGTGTTTAGAATGTCCATGATCACTAGTAGGCCATTCCTATAAATAGGACATGCCTTAGGACACCTAAACTCACTTGAGTACACATACTTGCAATTGAGAATCAATTCTTGTGAGCAATTGAGCAACTTCAACACTTGCTAATCATTTTCATTGCTAGCATTTCGTGTCCTATAGGCTAGAATCTCCTACCCACTATACTTCCACTTTCATACACATTGGATAGGAGATCAAAACACTTGATATAGGATTCAAGCCTTGTGCTAAAGTGGTAATTGTAATTTCCTTTTTCCTGTCTTGTTCTTTCTTATTGCATTGTACTCTCCTTGCTACTCCTAGGTTGGAGGTTGCGGAGTGGAGAGGGTGAAATCTTCTCAGGTGGAGAAGGAGGACTTTGGACTACTTCTAGAAGGTCTCAATGGGAAGCTACTTCAAGGAGGAAGGCTACTTCTAGGGGGAGCTTGAAGTTACTTCAAGTGAAGGTTGCTTCAAAGTTGGTGAGATGACTTCGGGTGAAGGTTGTCCAAAGGGTTTGGGAAGGTATTTGTAATTTTATGTAACATCCTTGAGAAGGTAATAAAATTCAAATACTTTCAAAATCCCAATTGGAAACAATTGGGTAGTGGACTGACTCCCTTAGTTTTTGCTAAGGGTGGAATCACTCTAAACCCTTGTCTCCTTATTCAACACCTTGTGGTTGTTTGTTGGTTGAATTATTTTAAAAAGTATTATAAAACCCTATTCACCCCTCTCTAGTGTTTTTCATTTGGTATCAGAGCAGCCTTCAAGGAACTCTAACAAGTCTTGAAGAAAATGGGTGATGGGGTACTAAACAACCTCAACCTGGAAGGAACACTTGTGGTTCAGCCTCCACCATTTGATGGCACCAACTACACCTATTGGAAGAGGAGGATGCAATTCTACTTTCAAGGGATAAGTTGGAATTTATGGAGAATGGTGTCAAATGCCTATTATCTTCCTCAAACTGAATATGCTACATGGGATGCAAACACGGTGAGATTAGCTCAATTAAATGCAAAAGTTGTAAGTATTCTTTATTGTTCAATTTCCGTAGGTGAGTTCAATAGAATTTCAAATTGTGAAACTGCATATGAGATATGGCATAGACTCTCTATTACTTATGAAGGAACTATTCAAGTAAAAAATTCCAAAATTGGCATGCTTAAACAAAAGTTTGAATAGTTTCGTATGGAACCAAATGAGTCTATTAGTGAAACGTATGCAAAGTTTTCTTCTATTGTTAATGGTTTGAATGCATTAGGTAAAGCCATTACTGAAGAAGATCAAGTGTCAAAAATTCTTAGGTCTCTTCCTCCTAAGTACAAGCCTAAGGTGACCACAATTGAAGAAGTCAATGACCTCACCCGACTAAGGATGGAGCAACTCATTGGCAACTTAGAAGCACATGAGGAAACCTTGGAGGAGGAAGAAAGACGAGAGAGTGAACTTCAAAAAGGAAGAAAGAAGGACATGGCTTTCAAGGTTACAAAGGTCATCACTCAAGAAAGTGATGAGACAAGTGATGGAGATGAGTGAGAAGAAGCTATAATTGTAAATGGTTAGAAATATAGAAGATTTAAATCTAGCAAAGTTATTGGTTCTTCTTCTTCTTCCTCTCCTAGGTGTTTTGAATGTGGAAAGAAGGGACATCTTAAGAATGAATGTCCTAAAGCAAAGAAAGGGAAGAAAAGACCGTCCAAGAAGAAGGGAGAAAAAGCATACAAAGCTTCATGGGATGTGTCAAGTGATAGTGAGAGTGGAGAAGAGAATGTGGAGTGTCTCATGGACAAAGAAGATGATAGTGATGATTCTCAAGAGGTAAGCCTTCTTGATTTTCCAAAAGAAGATCTAATTGATAGTCTTCAAGATACTCATGACAAATATGTTTATTGCAAAAAGAAACTAAAGAAAGTTACTAGAACTAATGAGGATTTATATGCTAAATTAAATAATTTTTATTTTGAAAAGGACAAAATTATTTCTAAAAACCTTACTTTGAAGTCATCTTTAAATGATTGCAATATGAAGTTTCTTACTTTAGAAACAAAATATGATCTTCTTTCTCAAGAAAAGGTTGAATTGCTTGCAAAACTAAATAATTTTCAGACTCAACCTATCATATGTACTCATCTAGATTATGATGATGTTGTTAAAGAAAGAGATGCTTTATCATCTGATCTAGATCAAGCAAAGTTAGATATCAAAAAGAAAATGGATGAGATTGCTAAATTACAAAAAGAAGTTAGTAGATTGAGAAAACTCTTATCAACCCAAACCTAGGAGAACTCAAGCACCTAAGACTAAGATCATGTTTGTACCCAAGAACACAACTCAAAATCATATAAAGAGAAATGAAATTAATTCTATTTATTGTCACTATTGCTTGCATCTTGGACATTATTCCTTCTCATGTCCCTACAAGAAAAATAATGTTGAGTTAGTATGGGTTCCAAGACCCCAAACTTAGCAAATTTAATATGATTAAGTTGAGAATTGACCTAACACTTCATTTGAATATCTTAATATCTCATCTCAACTAAATAGAATGGTACCTTAGCATATTACAACGATTCAAGCCCAAACTGACATAAACAGATTACTGAAAACAAACAGAAACAACCTCGGTCGACAAATAGTTTGACCGAGACATGTCTCGGTCGAGAAATTATTCAACCGAAGGAATTCTTGTATCAAATCTAAAATCTGCAGTTAAAACAGTAACAATCTCAGTTGAGAAATTGTCGACTGAGATAAGATCGGTCAAAGTATTTGTCGACCGAATGAAGTTCTAATAAGCTTAAATTATGTAATCATGTTCAGTTTATTATTAATTGTACCTAACCATAATGGACCATCATAGGGGTACTAAAATCCATATTTTGTTACAGGATTGGGTGGTTGATAGTGGATGCTCCAAACACATGACCGGAAATAAGGATGCTTTTCAAACTTTTGAAGAAAAGAAAAGTGGAACAGTCACTTTTGGAGACAATGGCAAAGGTAAAAATTTTGGAATAGGTAATATTGGTACAAACCTTGAAATAAAAAATATTTTACTTGTTGATGGTCTGCACCATAATTTAATAAGTGTCATTCAACTATGTGATACTGGATATGATGTTTTATTCAATAAAAATTACTGCAAGTTACTAATAGAGAACACTACAAATGTTGTGTATGAAGAAAAAAGAATTGGAAATCTATATATTCTTAGACCTAATTCTATGCAATATGTAGTTGTAAAATATTTACTTGCAAAAGATAATTCTCTCCAATTATGGCATAGAAAATTAGTTCATGCTAGTTCACATGTTATCAAAAAGCTAGTTAAATATGATCTTGTTCGTGGTTTTCCTAAGCTATCTTTTGATCAATCTGAAAATTGTGAACCACGTACTTTGGGTAAACAAACTAAAACTTCTTTTAAACCCAAAAACATGCTTAGCACCAGTAGATCACTAGAACTTATTCATATGGATTTATTTGTACCTATGAGGACACAATCTATTGGTGGAAAAAGATATTGCTTTGTTATTGTTGATGATTGCAGTAGATATGCATGGGTTCATTTCCTTGCAAATAAAGATGATACCATTCAAGTGTTCATACAATTTTGCTCAAAGATTGAAAATCAATTACAAAATAAAATATGTACAATTAGAAGTGATCATGGTGGAGAATTTGAGAATCATATATTTGAAGAATTCTGCACATCTCAAGGCTACACTCACAATTTTTCAGCTCCACATACCCCACAACAAAATGGCATAGTTAAAAGAAAGAATAGGTCCTTACAAGAAATGGCTAGGACTATGATGCTTGAACATAATACATCTAAAACGTTTTGGGGTGAAGCAGTAAACACAGCTTGCTATGTGCTAAATAGAGTAATTGTACACTCTTATTTGAAGAAAACACCATATGAACTCATTTATATTAAGAAACCAAGGGTTGATTATTTTCATACTTTTGGCTCAACTTGCTATATCTTAAACACAAAAGATGATAGAGAAAAGTTTGACTCTAAATCACAAAAAGCCTTTTTCTTAGGATATTCAACTTCTAGCAAAGCATTTAGAGTTTACAATACCATCTCTAGAAAATTCGAAGAATCCATTCACATTACTTTTCATGAAGAAATAAAACAAAGTGATGACATAGTCGATATTACTCATAAAATTGAAGATCTAACCATATCAACTAAATATGATCAAAATGCTGAAAATGATCAACAAATTGAGACACAACAACCCATCCCTAGACTCATTAAGGATCATCCTCAAGAACTAATCATTGGAAATCCTAAGGATAAAGTAAAAACCCGATCATCTTTTAGAGATGTTGCAAATATGGCATTTGTATCTATAATTGAACCTAAGAAAGTGACTGAAGCTCTAAAAGATGATTATTGGATAATGGTTGCAAGAAGAATTAAACCAATTCACTAAGAATGATGTATGGGACTTAGTTCCTAAACCTCAAGATAAAACCATTATTGGAACTAAGTGGGTTTTTCGAAATAAGTTAAATGAAGTCGGGGAAGTAGTAAGAAATAAAGCTAGGTCGGTAGCACAAGGGTATAATCAACAAGAATGAATAGACTTTGATGAAACTTTTGCACCGGTGGCAAGACTTGAAGCCATTAGAATGCTACTAGCTATAGCTGCCCACAAAAACATCAAACTATTCCAAATGGATGTAAAAAGTGCATTTCTAAATGGAATAATACAAGAGGAAGTATATGTTGCCCAACCACCTGGTTTTGAAATTCCTGGTACAGATTATCATGTTTACAAACTTAAGAAAACACTTTATGGTTTAAAACAAGCACCTAGAAATTGGTATGAAAGGCTCAAAAATTATCTCTTTGATAACAGTTTTTCAATTAGAAATTCAGATTCTACTTTATTTTTTAAAACATATGAATCTGACTTTCTAGCTATTCAAATTTATGTTGATGATATTATCTTTGGTGCATCAAATGAATCTTTATGTAAACAATTTAGTGATATTATGCAAAAGGAATTTGAAATGAGTCTCGTGGGAGAATTGACTTTCTTTCTTGGTTTTCAAATAAAGCAAATGCCCGCTGAGATTTTTATAAGCCAAGAGAAGTATACAAATGAACTTTTAAAACATTTCAAAATGGAACATTGCAAACATGCTACCACACCAATGGCTACTTCTACTAAAACTGACAAGGATAAAAATGGGGAACCCATTGATGATTCCTTATATAGGGCCATGATTGGTAGTTTGCTTTACTTAACCGCTTCTAGACCGGATATCATATTTTCCATTGGGCTTTGTTCTAAATTTCAATCAAAACCCATGCAAACTCATTTTCAAGTTGTCAAAAGGATTCTAAGATACTTAGTCGGCATCGCAAACTATGGTTTATGGTATCCTAAAAGACAATCTTTGAATTTGAAAGCTTATACCGATGTCGATTACGTTGGTTGTCGACTTGATCAAAAAAGCACAAGCAAAAGTTGTTTCTTATTAGGAAGAGCCTTAGTATCATGGTTTAGTAAGAAACAAAGCATGGTTTCCCTTTCTACCACTGAAGCTGAATATATGGCAGTCGGATCTTGTTGTGCTCAAGTGCTTTATATGCAACAAGTTTTAAATGATTATGGTTTTATATTCTCATCTACGCGTACATTTTGTGATAATACAAGAGTTATAAACTTGGCACATAATCCTATCTTACATAGTCGTGTCAAACATATTGAAATTCGTCATCATTTTCTAAGGGATCATATTTCTAAAAAAACATATATCCCTTCATCATGTTGATATGGAAGATCAATTGGATGATATTTTCACAAAAACACTTCCATTAGATTAATTTAATAACATAAGGAAGAAATTACTTATCACTCCCTTAGAAGATGTTTTCTTTGACATTTGTACTTCTTAAAACCAGTCGGTTTCTCCGATCCTTACATTTTGGCTGTAAATGTACATATTTTAGCATGTTTTAACGGTTATCTTTTTGAAAGGGGAGAACCAATTAAGGGGGAGTCTTAACAAATGTTTTAACGATAATCTTTTTTAAATGATAAAGGGGGAGAAAAATATAAATCTTAAATACTCAAATCAATGAGTTTCATGCATACTCTCTTGGCTTCACATAAAATGTTGCTATATTCCCTAAAGAGTTGGATTTTATGTTCCAGACCTCTTTGGGGATAATAAGCACACATTCCATAAACACGAGAGGGTATACACAAGGTAAATTTTAGGTATGAAACTCAACTCAATATTATTTAAGCTTATTTGAGTTATATTTAGAAATGTTTGTCATCTTCAAAAGGGGGGAGATTGTTGGCTAAATGGACATCATCAAAATCCCTTTGTTTTGAAAATTACAAACATTTCATTCTTATAGATCTAACGTACTACTTGAGTATTTCAGGAACAAGGTGGATGACAAAGTTTTGGAAGATCTACATGCTTAAATTGCTTTATTTTCATGATTGTAATCAAATGTAAACTTGTACAAATATATAATGTACAAGTACTTAGATATCATGTAAATCAAGCGTTTAGATCTTCCCTATCCACACACAACACTTAGATAAGTCATCCCTAAGTGAGCATCACAATTGCACATTCATTTCTTACATTTAGCATATGAGTTAAAATTTTGAAACAGAGTTTGTCTCGGTCGACACACTTCTCGACCGAGATACTCTCGGTCAAATATTTTCTCGACCGAGAAACTCCCAAGTCTAAAGCATGAACATCTTTGCAAAACCTGCTAAAAGCCATCACAGAGAAAGGCTCGGTCGAACTTTACTTTGATCGAGACTGTCTCGAGTAGGTTCTATAACCGTTAGACTTAGTTCTATAGTTGTTAGTCTTAATGGGAAAAAGTAGTTGGGAGTTGAGTTGAATGTTGCTCCAGACTTACCCTCGGTCGATAAATTCCTCGACCGAGAGACACTCGGTCGACAAACTTCTCGACCGAGAAGGTTTCTGTCTGCACTTTTCAGAATTAATTGACTAGGTGTTACTAATGCAATTAGTGGATACCTAACGGCTAGTTGAGAACTAAGAACCCCCTAGAAAGTGTCTAGAACATCCCTAAGCACTAGTAGGCCATTCTTATAAATAGGACATGCCTTAGGACACCTAAACTCACTTGAGTACACATACTTGCAATTGAGAATCAATTCTTGTGAGCAATTGAGTAACTTCAACACTTGTTAATCATTTTCATTGTTGGCATTTCATGTCCTATAGGCTAGAATCTCCTACCCACTATACTTCCACTTTCATACACATTGGATAGGAGATCAAAATGCTTGATATAGGATTTAAACCTTATACTTAAATGGTAATTGTAATTTTCTTTTTCATGTCTTGTTCTTTCTTATTGCATTGTACTCTCCTTGCTACTCCTAGGTTGGAGGCTGCGGAGTGGAGAGGGTAAAATTTTCTCAGGTGGAGAAGGAGGACTTTGGACTACTTCTAGAAGGTCTCAACGAGAAGCTACTTCAAGGAGGAAGGCTACTTTAAGGGGGAGCTTGAAGTTACTTCAAGTGAAGGCTGCTTCAAAGTTGGTGATACGACTTAGGGTGAAGGCTGTCCAAAGGGTTTGGGAAGGTATTTGTAATTTTATGTAACATCCTTGAGAAGGTAATAAAATTTAAATATTTTCAAAACAATTGGGTAGTAGACTGACTTCCTTAGTTTTTGCTAAGCGTAGAACCACTCTAAACCTTTGTCTCCTTCTTCAACATCCTTGTGGTTGTTTGTTGGTTGAATTATTTTAAAAAAAATTATAAAACCATATTCATCCCCCTCAAGTGTTTTTCAGGTAGATGGCAATATTTTGATTTCCATGTTGTGTATCATTATCCCTTGATTTTGTTGCCACTAGATCTTAACAAGGCTTTTGGGTCCTACATGAATTTCTTCCCCACTTCAGAGATCGTGATCAAAAGATGTAGCTTACTAAAATTATGTCGTGTATTTATCTATTAGTATCGTACTTTCCATAAGAGTGCTAACACTACCAACAAGCAAGTGTTTTTTGATATAGTTTCTATGTGCACAATTTATACAGCTTATACAAGCATTCCAATTATCATATATATACATATGAATAGTATCATACATAGAAGGATTTTGAAAAGATGAAAAGATATCTACTTTCTCTTTTTTCACTTCGATTACTCTAAACCATGCATAAATAATTATCTACAAAACAAATACTATCCAGCCTACATACGAGATTGCATATTAGTACATATCCAAAATTGTGATATAGTTAGAATCATAATGATGTAAAATAAAAGTTATATATGTACTTCTGAAATATATATATAATGGGGGTGTTCATGTTAAAAGCCCATGTATTTATAGGGGGGGGGGGTGAGTCTACGCTCTGTATTCCATCTTTATGACTTTGACCTGTGTTCTACTGATTGTATATGTTTGTAGTATAATACCAAATAAGGAGGCAAACATATTTAAAACTAGGAGACAGACGCGTCTCAATTAGTTCGTGAAGGGGTTTGCGATCACCACATAAACACATGCGTGGATGTAATTTCATGTAGAACACAAAACATGTTAAATGATAAAGATCCTTGTAGCCATTTTTGCCGCACATTTGACCAAAATATGATGATGGGCAGTGTGTTTTTTCATTCTGTTTTCAAGTTGTAATTATGATGATAACATCAAAAATCATAAATGATATATAGTACAGAATTACAATCTATTATACATGCTCTGTACAAGGAAGGAAAAGGCAACATGAAGGTGTACATACTGAATCAAAATCCCAAATAACAAACAATACTTATCAGAAATCCAAACTACAAATGTAGTTATCCTCAAGAGTCCATCGTTAAGAAAAATATCATAAACATTAAGCAACTTAAACTTTTTTGCTAAAGCAACTTAAACTATTCAACTTATATGCAAACTTTAGACATTACCACCCACAACAAAATGATCCAGAGTGACTAAAATTTTGTCGATTCATCTCTAAACATAACCAAGCTATAAAATTTTGGCATATAACACTGGTCCAGGCCGGCTCCTGTAGCCAATGGAGAGCAAACATCCACTTCTCGACGATGGGGCGTACCCATAACCAATTTAAAGCAATAAAGACGAGCAGGAATGCTTGATTGTTCTAGCATAGAAAAGGGGGCAATCTAGGGCCTAGCCTAGAAGCCTACCTGCCAGGTAAAGCCATCAAGCAGTGAAGTACACCTTGTGCTCATCAGGCAAGGAGATTTTAATCATCATAAGAGATGTGCCTGGGGGAAGCAACCCCATTATGGGCTTTACTTTGATGGCAGCCAATGCCCATAATAACCACACCCTCTCTCAGTCCGCCCCTTTGCGTGGACCCATGGTCTTCCAACCACCATATATTTAAGCCTTACTGAAAATTAAGGGACCACATGAACAGCTAGTGGCTATCAAGGAAGTGGGATGTCCAGCTACACGAGGGAATTGTCACAATGTGACACAGGGTAGGGACCCAAACAATTCCTTTTTGGGATTTTACTGGATGCACGCAGGATTCAATTCACAAACTTACCTGCTGCAGCTCCAGGGCTGGTGGTCTTGTTTTTGGCTGTAGCAGGATGGCAATGGTCCCCCGGATTCCTACCTTGTTTGTGGCTGAACCAGGACTGTAATGGTCCCTGATTTAAGATTTTAACATCTGAAGCTACGACCAAAACTACTCGCAGTTAAGAAAGGGGATTCCACCTGGCCCCTTCGTCTTTTATTGTAATCTATCTAGTTCAGTGATTTAATATTGGCGTCATTCGCATAGTTTGTCTCTCTTTCCCTAGCAGCAGAGAGCAGGGGCGTGATCATGCCCATGACCCGTTGTTATCTTCCTTGGGGACAGGACACCAGGGGGTCGCAAGCAGGCATCCAAATAGGGCCGTGTGCTGGATTTTCTCATGACAATTAAATATATGAATAAGTAACTGTAAATTTACCCGACCCTCAGGTGGTTCGGTCAGGCTTGTCCTCCCTGGGGGACCCGGGTTCGAATCCCCTGAACGCACTGTAATTACCAACTTCTTGGGTCATTCGGGCTCTGGCACCTGTTTGAGGAGGAGGGAGAGTGGGGTCCCCCTAAGACATAAAAAAAAAAGTAACTGTAAATTTCATGTTACAACAAGCTGTTTCGATATGTACACTGTACTCTGCAACGACTAACGAACCAACGGTTAGATGCTAAAACTATTTGTATTCTAAACATTACAATTAACGTCCCTAATAACTAGCTCCTCATGCAATGACTTAAACATCCTTGAAGAGCAACTGAAATTTGGGTATTCGTTCTGGCGGAAGGGGGCAGCTTGCAATCAATTGCCCTTTCATAGCCGCTCTAAATATGACCTCTACAACATCAATAAAATCTTGCTTGCTGTGAAATGAACCAATCCATTTACTGTGGTCTGCACTTCCGGAATTGATCTTCATATGGTATGTGTTGAAGAAGAAGATAGTGGATGGAATAAACGTAACATCAAAATATTTGACATAAATCTGAACATCCTCTGCATCCATGTCGACCAAAGCAATTGTTGCGAACTTGGAAACTTCTGCGGATGCCTTGGACAGAATGTCATCAAGGAGAATGCAATCTTGATTAGAAGACTGGCCAAACCGAAGAACAAGGACCTTGTCAAGGGTATCTCGGATGTAGGTATCCACCTCTGCCTTCTTTGTCAACAAGGGGAGGAGGAAGCTCGCCATTTTGGCCAGAATCTGTGGTGCTTAAATCCTTACTTGGTTGAAGTTGGTACTGTGGCTGAAGCGAACTACAGTCAACACCGCAATGCTACTAAAAAGCAACAGATTTGCCTGTTTAGTTACACTTTTGTACCAATTAACTAATGACTGCATGCATTCCTGACTTGACTACATGCTCAACTTTGTGATTAAGTTCCTGCACAAGCTGTTGTCAAAAATTATCTGTCAAAAAGACAGCTTGCAAACATATATTATCAAATAACTAGTACTTTTGAGTAGCAACAGAAAAAGCTAATTAAGGTTTGCATTTACAGCTTTATGTGAATAAATCAGTCAGGCTAGCTGGTATATCTCCGAAGAATCGCATCAAGACACTTGCCTATCAAATAGTACAGTTCAATTCTAATTACAGACTATACATTGACAGAAAACAACTCTTTGATGATGCATTTGGTTCTGTGCATGGAAGAAAATTGATTTCAATATGATGTAGATTTAAAGAGCAATTATCTAATATCATGTGCTTTCACACCAGGAAATTAAGATACCAAAAGCACTACCAAATACAAATTGATAAAGATATTGGTTTCATCAGCTGTTGCAGCCTGTCAGCATCTTGATAAAGTTCATCCATCCACTTTTCAAAAGATATGTTCATGCTCTCGTCTGTTATAAAACTGTATGCAATACTAATCCAAAAATTGGTAGACTTTTATCCAGTAAATCAATATTTCGTACTTTAGTTGCAATGCTAATAAGCAGCATTATGCCACTGATTCAATGTCAGTTAATTTTCGGGTTGGGTCTTTTTAACGTTGTTTCGATTGATAACTGAATAAAACATACGATTTTCTTTTTATAGGTTTCATCCATTGAGTGATTTAGATTCCGTTACATGGAATACGGAGGTTGAGGCATTAGCAAGATATCAAGATCAGAAAGTGTCAAACAGATGGTGTCAGCTAGCACCACAGTTATCAAAACCAAGGTTGGACTGGCCAGTTGAACCAGTAGACAGTGATCCGGTGCGGTTAGCGGCTCACTGGGTTCAGACCCACTTTTGCCATTGACTAAGCCAGAAACCAGAAACTGGCAGGGTCAAACCAGACTGGTCACTCCATCCTTATTTCCTAGCCTACAAGGAGGCATATAAGCCCAATAAGTTGAAACCCAACTTGGCTCAATATCCCAACTCCTGACTCCCACCTCCCCCTCTGTGTCTCTCTTCAGCAGTGGTCGTGACAATTGGAAAAAGGGAGATAAATGATGGAAGTGTGAAGGTCCATGTTATCGCCTCTCTTCCATATTTGTTACACCATCCTCCTGTCCTCTGAGATGTTCCCAAGAAGGCTGGAGTTTGGAGGAGACTTGGAAGATGAAGAGTTTCACACCAGTACGGGTGAGGAGCTCTAAATTCCATGTTATAAGCTGGATAAGATCGAGGCAAAAATGTTTGAAGTTGAATATAGGGGAGGTGTCTTGGGGGGAGTAAACTAGATGGAAGGGAAGGGCAATGGGAGGCATTTTAAGGGACGCTAGAGGTCAGGTGGCGTGGGGTTTAGCTGGCCTAGTAAAGAGCTTTGAGGTTGGAGAGTGCTCTGGAGACCTTGGTGTTTGGAGTAAGATCACTGGGCATGGAGAGATGGTAATGAAGACCCTAACAAAAACAAATTAAATGATAAAACAGAAATGAGCTGTATTTATAATCATCAAGGTGAGTCTTTAATGACGTAACACAGCCTTTATTTAGGGCCAGTAGAGTAAATAAAAGTCAGTTGGTAACTAATGTAGAACAGAGCACATCGTATTACAAAAGCCCAAATAAAAGAAACATAAAACAAAGTCTGTTCCAAATAAGCCAGATATAATGAGTATTGGATAGGCGGCATCGTGTGCATTCATAAGTACTTAGATGTGGTATTTCTCTTGCATCAACTCCCCTCACCGTAAAAGACTTCATTCTGTCAAGTTGCATCGAGGTCCTGTCCCAAAAGATTGGCATCAACAAGGCAGAAGTAATCCTCAGTGTTGCATGTGGCGTTGACCAGGTGTGTCATGCCATCAAACTAGAAAGCATTGCACATTGCCTTGACTGGTGAATATTATCTAGTCATTGATAATTGCATCATTGCGATCGTGTAGCTACCGAGGAAGTCGAGCAAGAGGAGGTTGAGCTACTGAAGGCGGTGAGGCATTGTGATGACCCAACAAAGCCCCAATAGATGGTCGAGGGGGCTTCAACATACCACAATAAGGATAGAGGTCCTCCACGTTGAATTCAGCACTAATACCCCAATCCGTTGGTAGATCATGTACATAGGCATTGGGTCCTTGTCAACTAAGTATTTTGAAGGAACCCCATGCTCTATGTAAAGTTCTTACACGAATTTTTAGGCAGCAATTAAGGGGCATACGTGCTAGCACAAGATGTCCCACTATAAATTCCCAGAACAAGCAGTGTGCATGTGCAGAATTCTTGTATTCTTCGTAAGACAATATTAGTTTTTGGTGAATCTCAGCATGTTAACACAAATGTGCTGGGCAAAAGCTTCTGCAGTGTGGAAAGTGTAGGCACCTGTAGGCAGGGGCGACGTCAATACACTGGCAGGGTTGGTAAACATAGACAACTTTAAAAGGGTTGTTCCCAGTGGACATATTGAAAGTACTACATCAGCCGGTAAAAGGAGGTCCTGGTCTAGTGGTCTCCCATGGTCTCCCACAAGATATCACAAAAGGTCTCTGAAGCTCTTATTAACCATTGTAGTTTAGTAATCAGTGTGAAGATGGAAGGCTGACCAAAACATGAGTTGTTTTACCAAACATTTTCCATGGTCTCTTCCGAATATAGCTAAGAAATTTTACATCGCGATTAGACATTAGTGACAAGGAGTTCATGTAGCTTGACTACCTCATTTAGGAAATAGGAGCAATACGTTGGGCATCAGAAATCTTGCTACATGGGATGAAGCAAGCCATCTTGGAAAAATGATCGACAATCACAAAAATATAGTTGTTACATGAAGGTCAAGGTAACCCATACTCAGATCTTTCCGAGGCTCATGGGAATGGAAAGGGGAGTGCACGATCTTATACTTTGCCTTCTAGCTTTAACTAGTTGACTAGTATGGCACTAAAACAATGTACGCCACCTCAACACGTAAGGACGGCCAATAAAATATGTCAATGGCGAGAGCAATAGTCTTATCCTTACCAAAATGACTAGCAGGGCCATCAGCACGTAATTCCCAAAACAAGAAAATTGTGAAGAGAAGTATTGGGATACATAGCTGCGTAGCAAATGAAAGTGTGTAAACACGACTCGAGCTCAAGGAGGTGAAACGCCAATCCTCCGCCATGAGATCTTGTCCCCTTCATCTGAGATCTACTACCTCCTCCTTGACATGACTCTTCAGCATGATGACCTATGACATGACTTTAGTATGGTCGCCTTCCTCTTAGTCCACACCTTTGAGTTGCTTTGTTGTTGACCTCGACATGGTTTGTCGTTATTAATGCTTTGGATTTGGCAATGAAAAAGGTCCTTATCCTAGTTAAATCACCTCTACGAGCTGCTTGATTTTGACTTTGACATGGTTCATCAATTTCATGTTTTTGTTTTGGTTAGTACGAGGTACTCACACTAGCAACAACAACATTTTCACAACAAGCCTGTTATAGCTGCAATGTCTTCATTGCTATAGTACATTCTATACTTCTTGCGCTACTCACAACTCTTCCACCTTTTGTTCTTATCCTCCATTGACTCCATACTGTCTTGATTCTTTAAGAAGGTGGCACGATGATGAGTGGTGTGGCTAACGTGCTTTACATCTAAGCACAACAAGCCAAATAAATGCCTTTTGCACAACACCGGCAAATGCTATCTCCAATGAAGTGAATCAACAAAAATACAGAAGATGGCCACACTGAAGCATAGGAACCATGCGATTAATCTCCGCATTTATTCAGAACAAAAAATAAACAACATGTTTCATCCCTCTATAAATGAGGCCGCTGCCATAAAACACCACCAATCCCTGTCTTCTTCCTCCATGATTGAAACCCTAGTTGAACAACCCCCCTCGAAAGGCATCTCCACCTCTCCTGCCACTGCATCCATTAATAGGAACCCAGGAGAATAACATATCACATACAAAGCCTGCAGCTACGTGTGGAAATGCCTTCTTCTACCCTATCATTGGAGATGTCAAAACCCTAACTTTGGCCCCAACTGCGCTCCTTTGCAGTAAATTTGCCTACATGTTCTATGGGTTGATCTTTCCCAAATCTCCTCTTTTTAGGGATGACCTGAGCTGCTCCAGACACTAGAGGTTGAGGAAGGATGGACAATGGAGCTTACACCCTCAAATACCAATGAGATATATATGCACTTATATGAGACCAATGGACACCACAGGCCACCACAAGCATCCTTTAATGGTGATGATACTCACGTTGTCCCCCCGTCCGCGCTCCTTCAAGCGGATGGTCGAGAAATGTAGCAAGGAAGAAAATGTCAACCCTGAGATAATGTCTACTGTTGGCTTTTACACTAACGAGTTTCAATCATAAGAATGATCTTTTACTCAACTAGCTATATCCCGCAAGTATACGAGAGTAGTTGTAGTCGAGGTCGAACACAAGGAGCGTTGGTTAGTTAGGCGCAAGAGTTATGATTTTCAATAATCTAGATCGTTGTACACAAGATGATTGGATTAGAACAACTGAATTATAGATTTAAAACAAAACAGTAAGTTATCACTTAAGAAAAGTTAAGATTCAGATATGGAAGGATCTTGGACCTAGGATTTCACTATCACATCATAGCTTATATTAAAATACGAATTTAAACATGTTAATTAACTTGCAAAGGAGGGTTGTAGTCATCACTCACCTCCCGGTGAAGTGATGACGATTTTAACTCCATACATCACTCTCGTGTATGTATTTCATTTCAAATCACAAACCTTGCTCTTCAACATAATCCCAGCCACTCTCGTGGTCAAGGACAAGTTGCCAAAAGAGTAACTCCATACTCTCAAACACATCTTCTCAGATTATGAAAGAAAGTATAAAACATGCAAGTATGATGGCCAATCACACAAACAAGCATTTCAGATCTGAAACAACTCTTGGAACATGCAAGAAACTAACATTTAGTACGAAATTCATATGTTCTTACAAGCTATGACATGGGAGTTACTCTCCCATGCCCAAGAAAAAGAGTCTACTCGTCCATAATGATGTACAACAGAAAATGTGCAGAAATTTCAGAGTTTAGCATGGTTTAGAGAAGGAAAAGCTAAGCAATCCCAAGGTGTAACCAAAGGAAGGTAGAATTCCGACTTGAGGACGAAATCCCACTTCTACAGCTGCTCTAAACCGGACAAACTTCCCTCCCGAGAAGCTTTATGGAGTGAAGAAGCTCTGCTGCACCTTGCTGCTGCAAATGGAGAAGAAGAAAAAGAGCAATGGTCTTCTTTCTCAAGAAAACCTTTGGAATCCTTCAAAATCACCTCCTCTCTGCTTTACTCTGTGTCTGGGATGAGCAAGACGTTCCAAACTGACCCCCGATAACTGTCCCTCGACTTCCCTCCTCTCTTTAGATTCAAAATCTCGAATTTCCAAATTCTGAAACTGCCGGATGAACGGCGTGCAGATTGATTGAACGTCGTGCACTTCACAAAATGCGGCAGTTATCAGTACTCTGAACGGCGTTCAAAGGGAATTTGCACCCCGTGCAAGTTTCCAGAAAAGTCTGTAAAATGCGCGTTCCATCTGAACGGCGTGCAGACGGCTTTGAACACCGTGCAAACTTCTTTGCAAGCTACAGAAAGGTTGAACGGCGTGCAGATGAGTTTGCACCCCGTTCAAGTTTCTAGAAAAGTCTGCAGGAAAATGAGTAGGATTTTTGGGAACTTGCACGTCGTTCAAACAAGTTGAACGTCGTGCAAGTTGTTGTTTCCGCACAAAAAAGCATTGAAATGAGTTGTTTTTAAACCAAAAAGACAAGGCAAGTTATGGTAAAGCATTTTTGACGAATTGATGGCAAAAGTAATATGAAAAGAGACTAAATTAAATCAGAATGAATCAAAATGTTGTGTGAAAACATGTGAAAATATGATATATAAATCACACAACATCTACCCTATTGCTAACTCATATGTTGACAGTCATATCATCTTTGATCATTTCAGATCGTATTCAACACCAACTTCATTCCTTGAGGACTCAACTGTTCTGTTTTAGGAGATTTTGGAGTTCTTATCCTGAGTAGATAATAAATGGATGATACACCATACATGAACAAGATTTTCTCTGGGATATACGGTCCATCGAAGCCTGAAAAAAATACTAAGCTCTTTTAATTCCAACGCCTAAAGCCACTTTTGGCAATATCCATATATTAATTGAAAGATTGAAGCTTGAAGTCCTCGAAGTTGATAGTAACTCTATCTGAAATTATTTTGATATAGAATACAAGAAATCAGAAATTGAATCTCTTCTTTCTTATCAAGAAATTCTTTTGAAACAAAGAACTAAAATACATTGGATCAAGTAGGGAGACAGAAATACAAAACTCTTTCACAATACATTCAATGGTAGAAAGAGAGCTCTATCATTCATAGCCTCACGATAAATGATGTGATACCCACACACAAAAAACACCATTGCGTCCCACATTAACAATTAGTTTCAAGATAATTCAATCATTACATATGTAGATCTAATTCTGAACTAAGATACTGATGTAGGACATATTAGGCTTTATTCTACGTATCTTTGCTTTACTTTTATATTTAGGGACTTGAGTTCTAATTTTTCAGTTAATGTACTTAGTCGTAAATCTTTTATGCCTTCTTTTATTTTAGGTTTTATTTAATTCCAGAATTTTTACTAAATAGGAGTTTATTTCCTTTAGTTGTGGGTTAAGTCATGTAGTCTTATAAAAGCCAGCCTTGGGGCCTTTGTCTAGGCAATTGAATATGTTTTGAGAAATAGATTGTTTCGGTTTATCTCCTTTGTTCTTCTTCTACATGATGTGTTCCACATGAGATACCCTTTACCACACAAAAATTGAGCTCCCAGAAAACCTTATCATTACCTTTTCCCAAGAAGAAAGCAGCTCAGTTGTGTTGAATATGGGTGTTGATACATCCCCGGGGCCAGATGGATACAGTTTCTCTATCACTCTTGTTTAGACAAACAATATCAAACATTCCTTTATAAACATATACAAAGTTATTGAACGGCACTATGACAATGCACCACAAATAGAGATACCGAATTAGATTCGCACTGCACACATCAAGATAATGGAAAATCCACAAGCATCAACTATATTTGTCCTATAATCTGATCAAAGCTTCCCATAAATTTCTGGCTAAGGTACTGAGCAATAGACTTGAACTACAAACGAGTTGCATTGTTGACAGACTACAGACTGCTTTTATTGTTAGAAGACGTGTTCAAGATGTGTGCATTCTGATTAATGAGACCATTCACACCTGTCAAAACAATGGTATTCCATTTCTTAACGCTTAAGTTGGATTTTGAGAAAACTTTTAATAACATCAATTGACAAATTGTTACAGGTTGCTTGTATGTTCATGGTTTCCCCAACCAATGGACTGAGTGGATTTACAACTGCATTAGCTCAGCTCACTTTTCAACTGTTATAAACAGCACGTCTTTTAGGTACTTTCGCTGCTCGAATGGTCTAAGACAGTGTGATACTCTTATCTCCTAGTCTCTTCATATTGGTTACTTTCATTCTAGTCTATATGTTTAAACATATTGTTTATGGGATCCTCGATAGCATTGATAACCACAATCTTGAAAACCATAACATCAGTGGGTTGTTAATGACACTCAGTTTCCTCGAACCTAGTGGCAGCAATCTTATTAACATTTTACGTCCTTAGCATTTTCACACATCTCTCAAGTCCACATTAACAAATCATCGATTCTGGGTACACGTGTTTCAGCTTCCAATATGCTTCGTTTCGAACACATTTTTAGTTGTCAAGAAGAGACATTTTCCATCAAATACCTGGCCTTACCACTCTCACGTTTTAAGCTCACAAATTTGTTAAGGGATCCGGACATCAAAAACATGTAAAATGTTTATCTACTTTGAATCAAAATCCTCATTCATGTTGGACATCTTACAATACTGAATGCCACTCTCACAAATGTCTCATCTTCAACAGATTTATCAATCTTCCAATCTCAGTTGAAAAGCAATCAAATACACAAAAATATCTTTTGGGGCTCGGAAGATAAAAGACCCCTCATCTGGTCAACTAGGAGTTTGAGATAATATACGCAAAATGACAAAATTGGTGGATGGGGTATTATTAATCTTAGACCACTCTCAATGGATGTTTAGCAAGATCTTAGCATCCTTATGTGAGAAAATTGAGAAGATTTAGTTCAACCACGTTTGGAGAAAATACTACCATGACATCAACCATGGCACGAAGTAACACTTTCTCTCACATCTCATTCTTGAAAATATGTCATAAGGGCTTTATACATTATTAAAAATACCATCAAGACTCCGCCTAGATCCTACAATAATTAAAATTTCTGGTCTGACTCCTAGTCGCATTTAAGGTGCATAGAAAACACGAAATTAGCCTTCGACTTGAACCCTACTAAATATATCACCACCACCAAGGCTCTTAACCTCTTAACTTCCTTTCGGAATATTCATCTCAAATGAGCACCCACACAACTCCATTTCTTGGATGATGAAGTTTAAGGACTTTACTAAACTTCTTTCTAACGAGTCCAACACCCCATACATTACCTGGGTTTGGGGAAAATTTTTGTTTGTGGCAAAGGCATGAAAGTTCTTCACTTTTCCTAGTATTACCACAAATTATGGGAATAAATTTTGGCGCATTAGATGTTCACCTTGTGTGATTTTGTAGATATGACTTTTGTCACACAAGAAATTACTCAAGGGCATTAGCTGACATAAAGAGGCTGGGCAAGTCCTCACATCTGCCTCCTTTGCCGCAAAGGCATTTAGGATATCTCACATCTTATTTTTTCACATGTGCTCTCACCTAATGTCTTTGGGACATTTTTTAATCCAAAAAAGTCTTCTAGGCACACCACTAAATATGAGTTACCTTGATATCTTTAATGTTCATCGCTGTATTATTATTATTGCATTTCTAAGTGGCCTATTATCGCGGCTAGTATCTCTAGGATATTTGGTTTGAAAGCAATCGGCATTTCTCTGATAGTATACACAACTTGGAAGCTTTACATACCTCTATGCCAACACCGCTCTTTCGGGCTCGCTAGTTGTCACAGAAGATGCTTCCTCCACGTACAAGGAGATGGTCTTTCTAAGGCCTTTTCTATTTGGAAGGAGGGTGAAGACTTAGATACTAAAGGGGCCCTTTCTTTTGAGTCCTTGCTAGAAGATCTAACTAGGACAAGGCTTGAGCCTTGGGTCCCCTTGTTCCCATGGACAATCATTGACATATATGAAGAATGCTTGGACGGCCCCTCGGGTGAACATGTCAGGATGTTGTTGCTCTTATTTTTATTGTCTATTTTTATTAATTTTTTTCACAGATCATGTGGGGTGTCTAAGGGGTCTCCACCCCCATTTTTGGATAACATTACATTATATGTTGCACTTTGTTGGTTGGGATGCTTCGATGTATTCACCTCTATTTTGGATCTTTTTCGGGATTAGCCACAACTACCGCTTCTAGGCTTTGTTTCTTCCTCCTATTGTAGATGAGAAGTTACTTCTGGTAGCCCCTTAGATACAATTTGTGTAACCTTTATCGCATTTATGATAATTGTCTTTATTGGATAAAAAATAGAAGAAAGGTCCATAGGGCTCTCAAGAGGCTCCAAGTAAATCACTCCAGAGTCAGGACAAGAGGAGTATATGTGATAAATCCAACAACTTCAATGTCCATAGAGAAAATAGTCATCAAACCATGATTCAAAGCATCATCCATGTTGGTCTCAACGCCCAAACAATTTGGAGAACACACATGTAACTTCATAGAAACTCACACCACTTAGCATGAAGAATACTTCAATTGTTCTAGGAGCTTGATGACTCGACCAAAGGATAAAGTTCTAATACAAACAATAATGTTACCAACATCGTAGAAGTCTTTGTCATAAGTGGAGTATCTAAGCTTTGCGTCATTGAGTCTTAGTTAAAAAAGCAAGTGAGTGGTCGGCTTTACTCAAAAAGCCACCAATGTGAACACCAAAAGCATCACGTTAGACCTCATACGAAACCAAAAAATTACGTATGAATGGTCAATAAACATTGTGCACGACCCCCATGAAAGTGCTCAGGGCGTTGGACAGGCCAAAGAGCAAGACCAGCCATTCATATACTCCATCGAGGGTATTTTAAGTTGCCTTCCACTCGTGGAACTCCGTGCCACGAATTCGGTGGCAATTACTATGGAGATCGAATTGGAGAAATAGTGGGATCCCCTTAACAAACCAAGCATGTTGTCAAGGTTGGGGATTGGAAATTGATACTTGACGGTGATCTTATTCATGGGTAGGCAATCTAAACACATTCTCCAACTACCATTCTTCCTCTGGGCATGGAGAGCAGGGACAGCACGAGGTCTCTTGCTCTCATGAATAAATTTAAGAAGGGCGTCAACTTGGAGTTTCAATTTAACATGTTATGTCGGGTCCATACGGTAATTAGGTTGATTAGGGAGCGATGACCTTGGGATCAAATTGATTTCAAAATGAATATCACCTGAAGGAGGAAACCCATCAGGGATCTCATCAAGTGCCATATCTTTGAACCCTTCTACCAAGGAAACAAGTTCTGGTGGGGAGGGTTGAAACTCTAAAATAGGTGTGGCTTTCTTGATGTATAACACATAAATGCATTCAGATTCCCAACAAAGCTTCCTCCAGCTCTCTATGGGGATGAGATGCAGAGAATGATGGGCCTTCAATTGTTTGGGGCTTGGTGACTTACCCCTTTTTGGAAGGGGTAATGCCCTTGTCATAGGTTAGCCTCATGGTCTTAATGCCCAAACTCCCACCACAAGCTACTGAAAGTGCTATCCAGCTGTGTTCAGGTGGACTGCTGCCTTTGTGTTACACTGTGGATGTTTTTAGGAGCATGTAGACCACTTATTTTGGAGATATGAGATTGTATATTCCCTACGGGTGGCGGTAATGAGAAGATCTGGGGTCCTGGAAAGAAAACGTAAACAGTTTAGGCATGCTTCTTCTTGGTGGTGCAGTACGAAATTTGTTGTCAAAAATGACTGATTACATCACATTCGTGTTAGTGTGCCTAGCAGGTGTAGAAGGAAAAGATACGAGACAGTTTACACAAATTTTCCTCCCCGTGTGTGAATTGTTGAGGAGGGCTATCAGCAATGCTCTTCCATGGGATAAGTAGATAATGCTGGCAGGTAAGCGAAAGAGGCCCTAGGGGTTTGTTTATAGGAATATGTATAGTTTCTTGTTGTAATTTTGTTTCTTTATTGGAGCACTTTCTTTTTTACCTTGAATTTTAATCACAATAAATCGAGGGTTATTTCAGCAAATTATGGAGAATCCTAACAATAAAAGCACACCTGCATGAAGGTACTCCAACTTATTCAGTGGTTTTTTCAGCCAATTAATTTGACTTCTAGCTAGATGTTAAGAGAATACCAGGCTTAGTCCTCTTCTACTGGCAGAATCACCCATTGACAACATCCTTCTTCCATGATGCCGTCGGCGACACTGAACTCAAAGGTATCCAAGACTGCCCATAGACATGATCACATTAATGTGATGAACTAGAGTCTTGCCGGTTTCCCTACTGCACTAAACTAGACAGGCAGTGAAATATATTTTTATTATAAATTTATTATAATATAAAATGAAGTGTCTGCATCATAAGTAGTTAGTATTATTAGATTCATCACGCTATGTATGTACTCAGATATTAATTCTAGGATATCAGTACTTCGTATGATTTTAGAAGTCAGTCTTAGACTATTACCACTGAATACTGAAATATCAGTAGTTAGTAGTACTGAGATATTTGTAGTCAATACATACTTTGTGGGCATGATAATGTACTGTTTCAACATGACAATCATAGGTAACTGTCTTAAATATTAATATTGAGGAGTTAAACTGTAAATAGTTAGATATTACTCAGTAAATCCTAATGAAAAATAGACTATTGGCCTTATTTTGAGGTATATCAGGGGGACTATCCATTTATCCCATCCTCCTTGTGCAAACAAACAAAAAGGATTACAATCACTAATGTAATCCACAGAATTGAATACGTTAGTGCTACTACCATTTCAATTTTTATCCAATAAAAAAACTGATGATCAAGGTACTAGGAGGCCTTTCATATCCTTGAGAACCCGTATGGTTTTTAAGGTGCTATTTGTCCAACCCAACAACTGTTTGGTTGGCCTTCCAGTAATATATGACGCCTCAGCCTCCCAGCTCCTCTTTAGCAGATTCTGATCATGAGAATCCTTCTGGCAATGGCTGGAACATCAATAGCCTCACTGTGGATAAGTTTCACTGCTTTAAGGCAATCAGGTCTCGATCTTTACCTTCCCATAGCCCTCTAGCCAGACCTCCTCCAGCGCCATTTGAATAGCCGTTAGCTCTGCCTCCTGCACGGAAGTAGCACGGATTTGCTTGCCCCTGCCTGATAGCCAATTACCTTCCTCATCTTTGACTGTTATAGCTGCAACAGAACGATGCAGCTTCTTATATACAGCATCGGCATTGCACTTCACCCACCCGGTTTGAGGTTTCTGCCATGGGTTCATTTAAGTGGCCTGAGTGGTCATGTTTCTCGCCTCTTGATCAATGCTCCAGGCTCTTTCAGTGTTGTTGGTGTTCCATGGAGTGGTGCGCCGTTCAAAGACCTGGATGTTGCAGCACTTCGCTATGTACCAATTAGCTATAATGAAAAGGGTGATATCAGTATTGCATTGCTTCAGAACCATGCTCAATCAACTATGTAGGTTTCCGGTGAAAAAATCAGTCATTCAATATGTTGTACAGCTTCTTTCACACTTCCTTCACCCTCAAACAATTCCTTAAATCATGTACGGTATTTTTCTGCTCAGTGCATTTCAGGCACTTACTGTCACTAGCTTCCTAGTCTTCCTTCTGTCGTTTTGTGATGATAGCTTCATGAGATAGCCAACCACATGAACATCTTCACTATTTCAGAAGCTTCAACGGACCAGAGTTGTTTCCATGCTCCTGGTCGTCTAGTCTCCTTCCCTTAGCTCATGATGGTTATGCTGAGCTCTCAGTGAATGTCCCTTCTATATTGGCGTCCTAGGCGTATCTTTGCTGTGACCACGTTGGGGAACATCCATTCTTTGTATACCACCTACAACTAGCTAACGGACATATTCAAGAAGGAATGCACTTTTGCCGTTTATATCAACGAGACTACTTACCTTCAAGTCCTGAAACTTGTCAGGGATGGTTTAATTACATCTATATCCATATAAATAAGCGGAGGTTTCCAGCTGTCTTTCTGCCTGCTATTTAGCAGTGTGTATAACTGTATCAGCAGTGTGAATGGTTGCTTTGCATCTTTTAAGGCAACTGTGGTATTTGTCTGCCAGCTTCACATCTTTTTACTTTGTCTTTACAAGTAGCATGTATGCTTCAACTGTTATACCCTATTAATTACATGCCACGTACAACATACTATTGCAAGCAAATTGACGGAATACTAAGAAGATAAATGCAAAATCATTTGATGAGATGCACATCCATATCCATATAAAAATATAAATATAAAAAATAGTAAGAGGCAGTTTGTGGAGTCAGTCTTCCTACTCATCTACCACCCAGGACGTCTGCTCCAGCTTTTTTTTGCTGTTCTAATAAGCATTTTTTCCGATGCGTCAGCCTATACTCTCCTTTTGTTTTTATCTATATTGCTTACCAGTTTCTGTATCTGCAGTAACTTTTTGTGATAGACAGCCCAGAGATGAGGCTCCGACACGCTATGGAGTGTTCGTTATAGGAAAAAAAATAGGAAAATATATATAACTCGCATGCTCTCACTGTTATTTGCCTCGCACTAGATCAGCACTCTCTCTCTCTCCCCCCCTTTATATATACATATAGAGTCAGGCTAGAATACACTCGAGTGTACAATCGCACGAATACACTCAAGTGTGATTGCATATCAAGACTTTTTTTTTACAAAATGTAAATCATTGATCTTCACTGTCATACTATAACTAGGCTATATACAAATTTTGAGCCCATTTGGATGAGTGTAAGTCACTCATCCAAGGGCAAAAAAATCGATGCGCAAAACTAATTTGAAATGCATAATTTTTGCGGTCTTTATAACATGACCTATAAATGTCCAAATGTGCTCAAATTTTGTATATGAGCTATTCACAAGATGTTTAAGAAGATCAACGGATTAGATTTTTGAAAAAAAATATTGCATCATGAAAAACTACTTGAGTGTATATATATAGAGTTAGGCTAGAATACACTCGAGTGTATTCGGAGCAAATTATACTCAAGTAGTTTTTCATGATGCAATAGATTTTTTTTAAATTTTAATCCGTTGATCTTCTTAAACACCTTGTGAATAGCTCATATACAGAATTTGAGCCCATTTGGACATTTATAGATCATGTTATGAAGACCACAAAAATTATACATTTCAAATTAGTTTCGTACGTCGATTTTGTTGCCCTCAGCATCCAAATGGGCTCAAAATTCGTATGTAGCCTAATTATAGTATGGCAATGAAGATCAATGGTTTACATTTTATAAAAAAATAGTCTTGATATGCAAAAAAGACTTGAGTGTAGCGTGCGATCCGTACACTCGAGTGTATTCCAGCCTAACTATATATATATATATATATATATATATATATATATATATATATATATATATATATATATATATATATATATATTAGTAATGATACGTTACAAGTTGGGGGATTCAACTGGTGAACTGATTGAACACATTTGTATACGTTGTTGTAGCTTGGTTATGACAACATGTATGTGTGTTAATCAATCCATACTGTCTATATACGCATTAGTTCACCATATTTGTGTGCTTCTATATTAGAATGAGTCATCTGATATTAATCGAGCTACTCTGTCTTAATGGGTGAGCCAATTTTTTTATAATTCACAACTTTTTCATTTTTAATTTTTAATTTTTGTTGTGAATGCCAGAGAAAGTAAATTGGATATTAACCGAGTTATTCTCTTTTAACAAGTTGCATGTAGTATTGTTAATACTATATAGAGAAAAGATCAATATTCAATTAAATTTGAATAATCATCAAATATTTTATAATGGGTAATAATATCATTAGAGATTTCATGGTGCGAATTCAACCGCATTCACGTGCTTAGCACGTGCTTTTAGCTAGTATCTTACTAAGACAGGGAAAACTAGGAACCCACCTGTTGTGCCACATAGTGGTGTGTTCGCCCGTGACCAGAACCTTAGGCTATGCTCATCAAGAGTCTCTTTGCAGGTATAGATCATCCGCCAGAAAGGGGTAGCAGCTCTGCCTCTTTTAATTACTGAAGGTAGCACATATATTCTTGATTCCATCACATCACATGCTATGTCTATCTGCTCCGACCTCCCATGCACTCTTAGAGATTTATTCCACTCTCTCATGGTCTTACTCCCGAGACAATGTCCCAAGCAACCAGGGACATAGGTTTCCTCTTGTGACCACCATTCTACAGAAACCACCTTATGGCCCCTTTAATTCTGTCAGAGACTAAGAGGAACCTCTGCAGATTACATCAGTTAGGTGGGAATGGCGGCATAGCAGAATATTGTGAGGCATACCCTACTTTCCAATGATAAGCTCCTCGAGGCCCAAGCATTGATTACTCTCCACCTTTTATAAAGTATGTGAACGTATAGAGTTGTTGATACACAAATGAATCATAGGTGCACCAAGGTACTTCCCCAGGTTTTCAATATTTTGAATGCATCCTACTCTGCAGACTTTATTTTGTAGGTTATTTGGCACACCTCAGGAAAAGTGGATATGTGCTTTTTCTCTATAAATACAATGCGTCCCGAGACTTCGCCAAAAAGGTTTAGATAAAGAATTACTTTCATTTGTACATTGGATTTAGCAAAGAGAATTATAACATCCATAAAGCAAACATGTGGCATGTGAGGTCCATGGTAGAGAATTTAATCGGCTTCCAGTTTCCCATATGAACAGGGTGCTCAATCAACTGACTCAGCTGTGCAACACACATTTCAATTTACAAATAAGTATGGAATAAAGGATCTCCTTCTCTCAACCCCGTTTTGTTTTAATCAGCTCCAGATAAAATCTGCTCGAAATTACTCTAATGTCTCTATTAGAGAGTCTGGTTAGTTTAGTTAATTTAGTTAATTGAGTCTATTTCCATATGGGCCCAAGTGTGTCTTGACCCATTAGGGTTTCGTCTAAGGTTTGTATACTTCCCCCTTCTCCTATAGCTAGGAGGGGGATTCCTTTTATCAAATATATCACACAGCCTTCTTTCACTTTACAACATGGTATCAGAGAAGTGATCCAACCCTAAACCTAAAGGAGACAAAAACTTTTTCTTCCACTTGCAGGCAGCAGCCATCCTTTTTGGCTTGACCAACAGGCAGGCATCTATTCACCCGCCTTCTCCCTCCCTTTTTCTTTCCGCCTCCCCAAACCAGTTGTCACCCTTGTTTCCTAAACCAGCCAATGCTTCCTCCCTATCCCTGTCTCCAGCTGTATATTCCTCACTCCCGCCGCCCACACCCTCTGAGCTTCTCGATCCTCCGCAACCCAGTGTCGCCAACCCTCTTTCCCTTGCCATAATCCAGTCCCCATCCACCATTGACCCATCCCTGCCATCATATTGTCCGTTGAGGACAATCACTCTCCCGCCACAAACAATCCCGCCGAAAGTTGGCACCCTTCACCCACCGCCTCCCATTCCCGTCCCACAAAAAAAGCCCCGACCTCCACCTTTGCCCAGCGATCACCTACGCAAACAACCTCTCACCTGCCACCACTCAATCACCACCCTGCCTCCACTCATGCCCTATCAAAACAGTTGATGTCGTCAACACTTCTCTGCTTCCCGCACTAGCCTCTCCCATCCCTTCTACTTCCAAGCAACCACCGCCTTTGTTCCTTCTAGTGACGTATGTGCAAGTGGCCAAGTTTTCTTGCTCTGCTGGACTACTTTGGAGTGCTTTTGTCCTTCCTACGTCATTGGCTCTTACCTACAGTAATATTGAGTTGAGAGAATTAAGAAAGGAAGCAAAGCAACTATTGGGGTCAGTCGTAGGGAAAAGCTTTGCAGTGATGAGATACATCCCGTTCTTGATTCCATTGACTGGTTGGTGGCGCCTATATAAACCTCAGCTATCTTGTTGCTTTCTGGGATACTTAGAATCTAAAATTCAAATCATCATAGAAATTGTTGTCGTGCGAGCTTGTCAACTTGGTATTGCTTGTTACTCACGAATTTCTTGATACTCGCTAGTGCAAATTCGGATGGATTTTATTTGTCTTGGTATTAATTTCGGAGATTTGTGCTTGATTTCTCTCCAAATATCATTGTAAACCTTTTTTGCCCCGAGCCCCCACAAGAGGCAGCCTCCCCTCGAATCCTGCTCGTTGACGGGCAACAAGACCCCTTAATTGGGGGGTCGTGCCCCCAACCCCCCCCCCCCGGCAGTGCTACGGCCTATTTTTCCCTAGAGCATTTCTTTATCATTGTCCACCCAAGCACTCTCGGTTCATTCTGTGGTTGGTGTGAGGGGAAGAAATAGAGAGATGAGATGAAGAGAGGAGATTTATTTATGCTTCGATCTATGAGGATCTAATAGTAAAAAAAATTGACGATTAGTGCGTTTGGGTATCCAATTGCCATTGGTATCAAAAATTTTGGCAAACTTTTGCTTGTTTCGACAAAATTTTAAACATCATGTGATGGTTATATTCTTGTTAGAGAATGCGGTGATGGGTGAATTTCTAGTGTTGTTGTTAGATGGGCAGACCCCTCTCCTATATTTAGGAGAGAAGGCAAGTATAGGATACTAGACAACCCCTAATGAACTGAGTCCAAGCACTAATGGGTGGAATCGACTTGAGCTCATATGCAAAGAAACTAAACACTTACATACTCTAACACTAATCCTCAAGTCGGAGCATGAAAAATTACATGCTCAATTTGCGGATGAACAGAATGACGTAATAATCGCAAAAGCAGTCATTCATAACTAAAAATGAAAATCCGCCCACATAAGAGTGCCATTCCCCCACAATCTTGCAATCAAGCACTCAACGCTCATATACTCCCCCTCGAGCAAATAATCTAGAGCAAAAACCAAGTAGCAGGAAGCCTCACAATCAACAAAGTGGCATATGGAGCAGTTGTAAATATCAGCATGTAGGCACAAGTGTCTTCATCTCATTCACAAACGTCATCAAGTACACCAGATAGTGTTTGTGCACAGGTAGACGACAGAGTATTGACGCACAAGTAAAGGTGACATGCAAAAACATAGCAAGGACAAATAGTAGCAAAAGTAACATAGACAAAATGAATAATCCCATCCCACAAATAAGCGTGTGTCTCTAAGATGCATCATAGCAATAGAAAATGAAGCTCCATGACATATATGCTATACCCGCAAAACTAAGTTACCAAAGGAATCTTCATCATCTTCTCATGTCAACACTGCACATAATTTCCATGAAAGTAATAGATGTTGTAGTCTAGAGGGTGTTGGGTTAGAAGCAGGTAGTTTATATATAGCACAGGCAAGAAGAGAGTCAATGTGCAGATAAACTACGGACGACTGATAGTACAAACACACAAAGTACCAGATAAAATGTGCTAACAAAGCACAAGTAGCAAGAACGACGTCGACAGATAGAAGACCATGAGAAAATATGCAGATGAAGTAAAATCCAATCAACAGATAGAAGTGTTGAAGTAGATAACCTTATAGCGTCATCGAGACGAATGATGGTAAATAAGCTCAGCAAATTCTCCATGATGAACATATAATAGAAGGATCAACACCGAAGAAGGACGATCCACAGAATATATAGCAGTAGGAAGATCCACATCGATAGAGGTAAAAATAAATTCTTTCTTTCTTCATTCTTCATCTCACCTCTTTCTTTGTCTCCTCTCCTTCATCTCATCTCTTCCATGTATTCATTTCCTCTTCCTCTATTCTCCCCCCACACACCAACCACAAAAAGAATCAAGAGAGAGGTTAGGGTGGAAAGTAATAAATAAAGGCAGAGGTTGTGGATAGGTAGGCTAATATCTAGAGAGAAATCAATAACACGAGTTAGTATAATCTCGACGAGATTACATAGATCTAGGTAGTAAATAAATGAATCTTTTTGCAACCAAAAAAATGTGATTTGCTCGACGAATCTAGGGGGTGTAGGAGTGGAGCCGCCGTGTACAGATTAGGTCGATAATCATATCTAAATGAGTATTTATTCACCATTAGCATGTAATATATATATATATATGTAGGGTGGTGCAAGGAAGAGAGGGAAGGTATTAGTTTGTATGTAGGGCATTAAGGAAGCAAAAAAAAAGATAAATATTGTTAGAAAGGGAAGAAAATTGTTGTTGATTTATACAAATTAAGAGCAAGATGTGTATTGAAGCTCTCGGCCAAGTGATAAAGTAGTAGCAGATGAAATTATACGCCTTTTGATGTAGTATGTGAAACCAACAGGTGTTACGCCATGTCGATCAAGTGACATGACGCGTCAGACAACAGTCAATGAAGATAGCAAGTGACACAACGTCACAAAGTAGTGACATGTCGTGTTAAAGTAGTAATGCGTGGTGTCAAAGGGCAGTAGTTTGAGCATGACGACAAACACAATGTGTCATTGAGTAGAAATGTCATGTCTAGTGGCGGAAGTCTACATCACAAAAACAGACAAAACATCATGCACACATCGTGTCAAATAATGACACATTGTTGTGATGCAAAATAGCAGCAAGAACCCCCAAAAATGCACCAAAATGATGGAAAAACCCTTCCCGATCTCCACCAAGGCAAGGTAGGATTGATTATCCCCAATAGCATGAGCATGGAACAAAATTTTGATCGAATTGCGAAATTTAGCTTGAAAATTCTTTTTTTTTCAATCGGACATGTGAAACACACAAATGCAGGGAATGGGACATAAAATGGCAAAAAATTCGACCCTAGGTGCGAAATTTCAACAAAAATGGTGAAATTTCGCAGCAAAAAGCCCAGTTTGGACCGTAATTTCACAAAATGGTATAGAAACGCAAATTAAATTTCGAGAAATTTGTTCCAAAAGCTGATAATGCTACATCTTGGGTATTTTGGCAAAAAAAAATTAATCTCTTGCTTGTAAAGGCTATCTTTCTTAATTTTAAGGTATGTTTCCCCTATCCCTAGACCATATACATTACTTAATCAATTTCTACACTCTTCTATAGAGATATGGAGAAATTCTCCAAAAATAACAAAGTTCTTTCTTAGATCTATGCATAAATGTCCCATGTAACCTAGTTAAATGCTAACACTAGACTTATACATGTTGTAGTTGATAAGTTTGGAACTTGTAACTGTAAAGTTTAAATGTGAAGTTGTAACTTGAAGCTTTTAACAGACTAATTGTCTAGCAAACTTGACATTTCTGTTCATTTGTCCACTCACTCATCAAGACATGTATCCCACCCTAACCTCTAAACATATAAATGTATTATATAGTCTAGTGTGTTCATGTCTCAACATTGTGGTTGCAAAATTTCATTAGCTAATTCCTTCATTTTTCCATCAAAATTGACATCAAAATTGTTCAGCTTCCTTCACTTACAAATGTGAGAGACCCCCCCCCACATCCAAAATGAAATATTATTGCATATTTGAGTAGATCTAGCGTTTAGATCGTCCTAGTACATTTTCATAATTTAATTCACTTATTTGGCCGTTGAAATCGTTGGGGCCGTAAATATCGAAATTTCGTGCGAAATTTCTAAAAATTTATGTTTCTGGGCCATCGAACACGACATCAAAATCGGACATTTAATTCTATGAGCATGAGTCAAGAGAAAAGTTTATCTTTTCCCATGATTTGGCTTTAGATCCCAATGGTGACCGCAACACACTTGGTGGCGACGACATAATAGGAAGGCAGCAGCTCCTCTAAAGGGAACCAAGACAAGCAAGCACGTTAGATGAGGATCCGCAATAGATCTAACAGCAACAACAGGAACATCATAGAGTATCTTAAATTTTAGATGGAGACAGCTCCATGGAGATGCTCCTAAAAGATGCAGCGGTTAGACATTCGTGTGAGAAGCCAAGCACCCGCAAGGGGAGGCGGTCCTATTTGCCTCTCTCTCTCTCTCTCTCTCTCTCTCACGTTGCATTACGATTGGATCATCGATACGGTTGGATCATCGATCTAATACCATATCAGAAAACGTGACAATGGGAGAAATACATGTATTGTTGTTGTTGGATGGGATGACCCCTCTCCTATATTTATGAGAGGCAACATCCTTGTGAGAATCCAAGCACTCGCTAGGGGAGGCGGTCCTCTCTCTCTCTCTCTCACACACACACACACGTAGCATTAGGGTTGGATCATCGATCTAATACCATGTCAAAAAAACGTGACAATGGGAGCACTACATGTTTTGTTGTTGTTGGATGGGGTGACCCCTCTCCTATATACATGAGAGGCAAGTATAGGACACTAGACAAACCCTAATGGACTAAGAGCCAAATACTAATGAGCCCCAAATAGACTTGACCCCATATACAAAATAAACTAAACACTTACATACTCTAACATGTCTTAAAATTAAATAAATACTTTGGTGGAAGTTATGCATACCTAAATCATCTCTTCTATTCTCCATTCTAAATGGCAAGCATGAGCAAAATCATCAATATGATTTTGAGCAAATGAGTGAAAATAGGGTTCCTCGCAACTTCCGTATAGCAAGCTGAGGTCTAAACTTTGCCTAAACATTGTCATTTTGTCACCAACTTTGACATCTTTGCTAAAACTTCGTGGAAGTTGTGATTGGAAACCTTATTTGTAAAAAATTTCATTGATGACGTCACCTAAAACTTTGTCAAGAAGTCTACACCAAGTCAAAGTATTGAAGGTCAGACTTCACCAAGCACTGAAATTCAAACTTTCCCCCAACTTTGATGGTTTTTAGATCCATGGACAGGAGTACCATTCTATTATTTCTTCAAAAATTGCCTCAATGTGATAAAAAAACCATACAAGGGCAGTTCAAGAGAATATAGAAACATGCACCTGAACAAAACAAAATTTAGAGAAAATTGGAAACATTGATAATTTCAAAAAAAAGCCCCGATACTTATAAAAGATAGGGCCGAGTAACACGAAATATTTCAACTCTCTAAATTCAAAAAATCATGAGATTTAGCAATATAATGAACTCCCTACAAGAGAAGGGGCTAAAATCACTGGCTCACTAAGATTGATAGAAGTACCTTCAACAAAACATGTAACAAAAGGAAATGGAAGTACCATTTCCTACAACAACAAAAATGATATCAAAATTCTTATGATAAAAGAACATTTAATAATCTCGCACATTGTCTGCCACTTTAGAGATGGTTTAAATGAAAGTTGTTGGCAATAGTGGAACACGCGTTTATCTTAAATACTTGTAGAATTCCCTTACAAGATAATACTCCTTAAGGTAATCAAGGCTGCCAATTTGAATTCACGGCAGGTAATAACCAAACTTGGTCGGTTTTTCTTTAAGCCTCTACCATGTATATAGAAGAGAGAGAGCGGGGGGGGGGGGGGATTTGACGTTATATATTCAGATTTTTCAAGGACTTTCATGCACCATAAAACTAGGACTACTCAGGTAGGTTATGACCTATATAAATAATACACACTTACTATAGAAAAACGGTGTTATTTACTTATTCTGCTGTGTTATTTCTTATACTGCTCTATTGTATTTGTCCCATATTGCTCGCTTGTGTATATGTCTCAACTCTCTGTAGCTATATAAGAGAGTACCTTGTATACCCTTTTATCCCTCTATATGGTATCAAGAGCAGGTTCTCCTTTTCCCCAACCATCAACCTACCCATGACGTAAACCCCCCCGGTCGCCCGCCGCCGCCCCCCTACTCGACGCCCCCGAGCCCTCCTCCACCCTCCTTGCCCGCCGCCCTGCCCTCCCTCTCTCCCCCAGCCGCCACCCTCCTCTCCCCTCCACCCTCACCCACTGCCACCTACCCCCTCCCTGCCACCCGCCGCCGCCCCTTCCTCCTCCTTCCACCCCCCTGCCGCCACCCCCCTCCATCCGCCCTCCCTCCCCACCGCCACCTCTCCTCCCACCGCCGCCTCCTCTCCCTAACAAACAACCCCACCCGCAATCTTCTTCCTCCTCTAGGCTTCTACCCTTTCGACCGGCTGCCACTGGTTTTTACCTCCCTTTTCCCTCTACGTCCGGGTGCTCTTCGGATCTACGTTGGGACATCTGCTGGTCGGCTAAGTTGAGAGTCTTTTCGTCTCACTGTCCTATCTGCTTGCGTCTCATGATGGAACGTTGAGTTTTCTTCATGACGGCGTAGGTTTCTCTATGCATATTCAGCCTGATACGGGTTTTCTGATCTGACACGTCAGATCCCTGCTGTTGTTATTTACCCTTTGTGGGTCTCTACTCTAATCTGCTACTGCGCCAACTCTTGCCTCTGTCATGGCCTTACCTGAGCCTCCTCGCTCCCTGTGTGTCACCACGGTGAAGCTAGACGGCGGTTCCAACTATCATCTCTGGTCGGCGTCCTTTGTTCTATATGTCAAAGCACAAGGCCGATATCATCATCTTACGGCAGAGCCTCCTGTTGTTCCTACTGCTGATTCGGATGAAAAAACCAGAACAAAGCTATGCACAATGGTCCAAGGATGATTCTGGCGTCATGTCTTAGATCCTGAATAGTACCAAGCCTCGAATCAGCCAATCACTTCTCTGCCTTCATGATGCTAAGGCTATGTGGGATCAATTGTCCCATGTCTATTCCCATCAGGAGAATCCAAAGCGCGTCTTTGAAATTTTCAAAACTATGGCGAAGGAGTTCTCCACTGATACTTCCATTAATGACTTCTACAATCAATGCTCGGCTCTGTGGAATGAGTTTGAACTCTACCACCCCTTGACGGCGGACATCAAAATTGCTCAGAAGCAGCGCAACGAACTGCAACTAGTGTAATTTTTGGCTGCACTTCCTGCCTCTTTTTCTGGTGTGGTTGACCAGATCATGTCAAGTGACCCGCTGCCAACCCTTCGGGATGTTCTGAAAAGAGTCCAACGTCTGCCGTCCATGACTCTTGCGCCTGTTGTTGAGCATCCTGCGCTTATTGCTCGCTCTGCTGATTCTGGTCGTGGTTGTGGTCGCGGTCGTGGCCGTGGCGGTCGCCCTCCTCCTTCGGGAGGTCGAGGCACATCTACTCCTGGACGTGGTACTACTCCCGGCCCTCGCTATTGCAACTGGTGTGGCCCGGACAATCATACTGAAGATCGCTGCTGGTTTAAGCACGGCAAGCCCGCTTGGGCTAACCAGGCCGCTACAGACACTGTTGATGATTCTACCACTGACGCACTTGTTGCTCCTGCTAACACAGAATGGTTACGATCGGAGTTCGAGAAGATGTTCCAAGAACGTCTCGCACAAATGTCATCCTCGTCTACACCAGGACCCTCTACCATGCTCGCCTCTCCATCATCTGGTAACAAACAGTGGTGCATTGACTCAGGTGCATCCACTCATATGGCTGGTGATCCTCGCCTTTTCTCTATTATCAATAAAATTGCTCCTATATCATTTGTTACTGTTGCAAATGGGTCCAAAACTGTTGTTCATGGCACTGGCACGGTTCCTCTTTCACCAAAAATATAGTTGCATTTTGTTTTATATATTCCAAAGTTTCCTGTTAATCTATTGTCAGTCAGTAAGATGATAAAACAACTCAACTGCTCTATAGAATTTTTTCCTTCTGGCTGTATTTTGAAGGATCTCCGCACGAAGACGAGGATTGGTTCGGGCCATGAAGGACCAGATGGGTTGTATTATCTGGATGGACCTCCTACTGCTAACGCTATGTTATCTACTTCTGTGACGGGACTACAGTGGCACTTTCATCTGGGGCATCCATCTGCTGCCAAATTAAAGCATTTATTCCCTACTTTATCTTAGAACTATTTTCCCTATCAAACTTGTATTTTAGGCAAACAAACTCGATCAATTTTTCCTGCTAAGAACGTTATGGCTTCTAAAGAAATTTTTGACCTTGTTCATACTGATATTTGGGGACCGTGCTCCGTATCAAGTCACTCGGGTGTGAAATATTTTATGACATTTATTGATGATTATTATCGCGCCACATGGTTGTTTTTGCTTAAAGGTCGAGATATTGTGTTAGATACTATTCGTACCTTCTTTGCTGAAATTCACACTCAATTTAATCGACCTATTAAAAATTTTCATAATGATAATGCATTGGAGTTCATGCAACAATCTGTAACATCCCTTTGTGCTGCCCGTGGAACCATACATCAGACCACTTGCCCATACACTCCTCAACAAAATGGCATCGCTGAAAGAAAAAACCGTCACCTACTTGAGGTTGCTCGCACCCTTCTCATACACTACAAAGTACCCCATCACTTCTGGCTTGAAGCTGTCTCTACGACATGCTATCTCATCAATCGCATGCCTTCCGCTGTTTTGAAAAACCAGGTCTCGTACGCCATTTTGTTTCCTGATAAACCCTTATTCTCTCTACCTCCTCGCATTTTTTGGAGTACTTGTTTTGTGAAAAATCTTCGTCCTGGTCTCACTAAACTTGATGCTCACTCCGTCAAATGTATTTTTCTGGGATATTGTCGTACACAGAAAGGCTACCGCTATTTTGATCATATTGAAAAACAGTGGCTTGTTAGTGCGGATGTGACCTTTTTTGAGCATATGCCTTACTATTCTACTGATGGCGAAAAGTTGTCAGCTGATATTATGGCTACCATACTGTTACCATTAGTTGTTGAGGAATTACCAACTCCTGATGTGCCTAAAGAACGCCCATTGCAAATCTATTGGCGCCGGTCAAAGATCATCAATGCTTCTGAAGCCCCGGCCGAACCAAATCCTGCGTCTGTAGTTGATCCCCCATCCACTGAGGTATTTTCTGACCTGGATCTTCTTATCAGTTTAAGGAAAGGTGTTCGATCATGTACTCAGCATCCTATCAGTAATTTTTGTTCATCTGACAATCTCTGTGATAGCTTTGCTTGCTTCAATTCTGTTTTGTCTGTTGTGACAATTCCTAAATCAGCCGAAGAGGCCTTTCGCAGATCCTGCCTAGAAACATGCTATGGAGCAGGAAATGCATGCGCTCTGTGATCGTCAGACATGAGATCTGGTTGACCGTCCCTCTTCATGCCATACTGTTGGCTGCCGCTGGATATTTACCATCAAATATCAACCGGATGGTACCATTGAACGCCTGAAAGCCCGATTAGTTGCAAAAGGGTATACTCAGACGTATGGAGTTGATTATTTTGACACCTTTTCTCCAGTCGCACGCTTAAATTTTGTTCGTATTCTGATATCTATTGATGTTAATAAAGACTGGCCTTTGTTTCAACTTGATGTCAAAAACGCCTTTCTATATGGAGATCTACAGGAGGAGGTCTACATGGAGCAACCTCCGGGATTTGTTGCTCATGGGGAGTCCGCTTCTAAAATCTGTAAACTCATAAAGGTGATCTATGGTCTGAAACAAAGCCCATGTGCATGGTTTGACAAGCTAAGTCAGATCTTACCTTTGGCTTTCGGCGTTCACAATCTGATCATTATGTATTTATTCATAAAACCGCAGTAGGACTTGTCATCCTTATTGTGTATGTTGATGATATTGTCTTATCTGGCAGTGACAATGCAGGGATACAGGCAACCAAAAAGTATTTAGCGCAACACTTCATCACCAAAGACCTAGGAAAACTACGATATTTTCTAGGTATTGAGGTTGCTAGATCTTCTGCAGGACTATGCCTGTCACAGAGGAAACATGTTCTTAATCTGTTGCAGAAGATAGGCATGCTGGGCTGCAAGCCAGCCAACACTCCTCTGGATCCCAATATGGATTGGGATAATGATACTTCTCCTCCTTATGCTGATTGTCACCAGTTCATGAGACTGGTTGGCAAGCTTATTTATTTGACTGTCACTAGAGCTGACCTAGCAGCTATTGTAGGATTCATAAGTCGGTATCTTGATAAACCCCGGAAGTGCCACTGGGATGCTATTTGTCACATCTTACGATATCTCAAAAGCTCTCCAGGGAAAGGTCTTCTGTACAAAAAGCATGGCCATTGCAATTTATCTGGATTTTCTGATTCTGACTATGCAAGAAGTCGATCTGATAGGAAATCTACATCTAGATATTGCACCTTTGTGGGAGGAAATCTGGTTACTTGGCGCAGCAAAAAGCAGTCAGTTGTTGCCTGATCTAATGCAGAGGCAGAATATAGAGCCATGGCTCATACTGCATGTGAGCTCATGTGGGTCCGTGGTCTTCTGAACGAGTTTGATATTACCTCTCCCAGCCCCATTCCTATGTTCTGCGACAATTAGGCTTCCATTTTCATTGCGAGCAACCCCACCTTTCATGAAAGAACAAAACATATTGAGGTTGATTGCCACTGTGTTCGGGAGAAAGTCCTATCAGGACAAATTTGCACTCCATATCTCAGCACTGAGAAGCAGCTTGCAGACATCTTCACCAAAGTTCTCCCTAAAGCTCGCTTCCAGACTCTGCTTGACAAGCTGGGCTTATTCGACATCTACGCTCCAGCTTGAGGGGGAGTATAGAAATACTGTGTTATTTACTTATTTTGCTGTGTTATTTCTTATACTGCTCTATTGTATTTGTCCCATATTGCTCGCTTGTGTATATGTCTCAACTCTCTGTAGCTATATAAGAGAGTACCTTGTACACCCTTTTACTCATTGAATAAACAACTCCTTTTCCCTCTATACTTACAAAGTATATGCTTACTCCTAAACCTCATACTCTCTTAGCCCACAGATGGAGAGTTCAGACTCATCAACCTCCTTATGGCAGAAGATTATCATAAAGACTGGCAAATAAACTGGCATCTCATATGAATAAGATTAAACCAAAAGTATTTGTAAAAGGGAACCACCCAGTTCTGCCCTCTCTCAGACAATGAGACCATCAACTTTTTTGGTAAGAGGAAGAAAAATGTCTCATTTCAACATTAGTTAAAAAAGGCATTTGTCATTGTGAACTGGAACATATATGGTAGTATGTCGTATTTCACAATCTCAGATGGTGTCCGGAAAGGCAATAATTTTTCCCTATCTTTAATCTATGTTACCATTGTTCTTAGCAGAAAGCATTGCACTTCAAACTAAATTGGCAATTTGAGGGGCAAGAATTCCAGGTTCAAATGAACAGATTGAACTCACTTCCCTTTTTGTGCAATTATTCATTTATGTTTATCAGACCCTACATTCATCTGTTTGAGAAATGACTATATCAGGAATAAAGTGGGGGTGGCGAGCATTGAGGACAAGTTGCGTGAGGGCCGACTCAGATGGTACGGAAGTGTGCAACGCAGACCTACTAGTGCGCCTATACGAAGCAATGCTATTGAGCCAAACACTATAAATAGAAGAAGAGGAAGGCCTAAATTAACATGGGATGAGCTTATAAAGAGAGATTTTGAATCTCTACATCTCAATCAGAATATGGCCCATGATAGAGCTGAATGGAAACGAAGGATCCATGTAGCCGACCCTAACATAGTTGGGATTGAGGCTTAGATGATGATGATGATGATGATGATGACGACTTGTTCCATATTCGCCTCTGGTCTAACTATTTTTTAGCAAATCTGCCTTGATTAGATGTAACATATGTTGATGGCATGGCTCTTTCTGGTCATATTATGGAGTGCAAGAGCGAATGGTTGCCATTTGGATCTTCCACTGCCATCCAAACATATTCCATCTTTGGTATGATATACAATTATAGACAGTATCGAAGAGAAACTGAGTGGATTGCCTTTGTGCTTTGCAAACTTGAGCAGAGGGCCTTGCTAGTTTCCATTCCTACCTCTTTTCCACTGTACCAAACTCAGTATCATCCTGATCACAGAAACTCATCAGTGAGATTGAAATTAGCAGGAAAGCACTCCTTTGGCGTTCAACTAAAGTGGGGGGTGACACCCAATTAATAGGGATATGGGTCTAAAGATCCAAAAAAAAAATAGAGTCCTGGTGATATAGCAATTCCTGAGTTTAAAGTGGCATTATAAGTTAAAATATTTTCGAGGTTCTTAACCAAGATTGCTTCTATATCTAGAAAAACGTCATCATCATCCGAAGCCATAACACAAAACCCACTTGCCCATCCAGCTTGGTGTTGGGCCTTTACCATTTGGAGAAATATATCTGCAGACAGAAATTTATTAAAGTGAGATACTCTAGCCTCACATAATATTACAAAAATGCATACATGGAAAAACCCGTGACAAATCTGGGGACATCAAATAGTTCTGCCCAGGCATAGACAATATAACATCGAAGAAATTTTATCCTAAAAAAAAATCCCAAGGCCAAGTACATTATTCCTATGGAAACAGTAATGGCTCATTAGTATCATGCAGGGAGAGGATGAATGTGGGTGTCATCAGATATTTCTATCTAGGCATAGACATTGGATGCATCAAAAGAAATTTGACCCTGAAAAAGATTGTCAAGGACAAATGTAACATTCCAAGCATGGAACACAACATCGGCGATGTTGGGCGAAACTTCGCCGAAACATCGAACTTCGTGCCCAAGCGAAGTCTATTCTGGAATACTTCGGGCCCGTCTCAACATCGAGCCGAATTTTGACCAACTTCGCCGATGTTGACTTTTTGTTGTACAAAATGGTCCCAAAATCGCCGATGTGGCCGATGTTGGGCCGACTTTTGGACGGTCCAGCCCATTAAGTGCAAAAGGCTGCTGGAGATATTTTTAAGTTAGAGGCTGACTGGGGGAGCCTCACACTCTCGTATTCTCTCCTTGGCATGCGCAGCTGCTGCTGGAGAACTGGTGCTAAGTGCTTTTGGTGCTGTTTGAGAAGGTAAATCCCAAATTCCTTCATTTTTCTTTTTTTTTCATTTCCAAATATATAAAACTACTACTAATGCTTAAATACTCTATCTTCTATACTAATTTTCCATATAAATATACATAGTAAATAGATCTAATGATCTAAAATTACTGTTTTACATATATAAATTGATTATTAGTAAGATTGAGGTAGATATAGCCTAGATCTACTAAGATCTAGCCTAAATCTACCTACATCTACTTAGATCTAGCATAAATCTAGCTTAGATCTACTTAGATCTAGCCTAAATCTACTTAGCTCTACCATAGATCTAGCATAAGTATACTTAGATTATGTATTATTACAGCATAATATTAGAAAACAAACATTTAAAATACTGTTTTTATAAATTTCGTTTTACTTAATATTTTATACTTCTAATTTGCATTAATTATATTTAGATTTAGAAAATTCGTAATATTGTATTGTAGTTAGTTATTGAGTAATTTGTTAGCTTATACTACAATATGTATAACATATTTAATAATTTCAGTAATTATTTATTAATTTTCAGTTCTAAAAAATTACGATTTTTTCAAATTTCAACCTAGATTATTCACTACTTAGTTAGTTAACTTAGTTAGTTAGCTACTTAGTTAGTTAGTCCCACTTATTAACTCGTCAATGTCGTCATACTACAAATTTTCAATATACTTAACAATTTCAGTTTTTCAATAATTAATATTAAATAATTATTACTTAATTATTAATTTTTAGTTCTAAAATGTATGATTTTCTACCTAGTTTGTTAACTTAGTCTTTCTTTTTTGCCTAATATTTGTCCCACTATTTGTCTAATTTGAATATTTGTTTCTTTTAATCTTGTGTGCAGGTTCTTTGTGATTGAAGATATGGGTATTTTGTGGGTGCTACTTGTTTTAATGGTTGGTTCAGGTCGTGATGGTGCTGGAGGTGAGGGTGAAGGTGGTGAGTCAGGTGGGAAAGTTGACCCGGCATGGATGTAATGTGAAATGGTTGATGGAAGTAGGCAAAAAACCAAGTGCAATTTCTGCAAGAAAACTCTAATGAGTGGTGGGATTTCTAGGTTCAAAAAGCACTTGGTGGGAGGGGATAAAAATGTTGCTAAGTGTAGAGATTGCCCAGATCAGATAAGAAAAATTATTTCCAAGCAACTCAATCAAAAAGATCTAAAACACATGGAAGACAAGATTAGAGATGCAAGGTTCAAAGAGCTGATGTTCGGTGCATCGATACCACGAAATGTAGTTGAATTAGAAGATGATGATGATGATGATGCAATGAGACATGCACTGAAAAGATCGAGAATGGAGGAGGCAATTAGATAAGAAGAAGAAAGACAATTTTATGAAACCCGACGTGGTTTTGGCCCATATGATTTCAATGTTGGTGGTGGCAGTGGAAGCCGTCCAACAAATGTTGTCAATTTAGAAAGCATAGAAATGCAGGGTTTGAGGACCAACAGCATGAGATATACTTCTTCTGAACCAGGGTTTCGTAAACAAAGTCATAAGCAGAAAAGTTTGACAGGTATGTGGAAGAATGCAAAAGATGTTGTGGGACAGGCGATAGGAAAATTTATATTTGCTAGTGGTATTGCTCCCAATGTGGCACAAGGCCCTTACATGCAACATATGATAGATGTTGTCGCTGAACATGGACGAGGAGTCAAATCACCAACTGCACATGACTTAATGAACAAATATCTTCCGCAGGAGAAACTTCAGCTAGAGCAGTGGATTGAGGAGATGAAACAAAAAAAGTGGAAAATTTTTGGGTTGACACTGATGTGTGACGGCTGGACAAGTGGTACAAAGACACAGATTATCAACTTCATGGCATATTGTGACGGTGATACATTTTTCATAAAATCAGTTGATGCATCTCGCCACATCAAAGACCACATGTACCTTGCAAAATTGATTAAAGGTGCGATAAAATATGTTGGAAAAGAGAATGTGTTACAAATTTGCACTGACAATGGGCCAAATTTCAAAAAAGCTGGAAAATCAGTTGAAGAGTCTTCAAATTACAACTTATTTTGGATGCCATGTGCTGCACACTGCATTGATCTAATTTTGAAGATTTTGGAAAATTAGATCTTTTTAAATATGTAATGCCTAGGGCAACAAGAATTACAAAATTTATATATAATCGCTCTTACCTACTTGCAATGATGCGAAGCAAAGAGTATTGTGGAGGAGACATAGTAAGATCGGGCATTACAAGATTTGCAAGCAACTATATCGCTTTGCAAAGCTTAAAGCAAAGACGACAAGGTTTAAAAAGGATTTTTGTTTCTGAAGAGTGGGTCAAACACACTGATAGTAAATCTGACAGAGCCAAAGAAGTGGTGAAAATTTTGAATGATGACTACTTCTGGACTAGAGTGACCAAGGCTGTAAAGATAATGGATCCCATAGTACATGTCTTGCGCATGGTGGATGGTGATAAGAATGCCACCATGCCCTACATCTATGAGGCAATGCGCCTTATGAGAGATAAAGTTGAAGAAGCTGCAACTAATGCCAAGGCACAATTCCTAAAAGTTGTGGATGAACGATGGGATGGTATGCTTCTACACCCATTGCATAAAGCGGGTAAGGATGTGCCATTGCATTTAGGTCTTAGTGTTTGTTAGTCATCTAATTTTTTCTTACTTTTGTGTCCTTATATGTGCAGCTTATTTTTTAAACCCAAGGTTTCAATACAAAAATGACATTGGGAGAAGAGGAGACTTGGTAATGGGTCTCCAAGAAGTGATAGATAAGCTCTTTGATAACAAAGATGACGCTATTCGAGCTGTTGCACAAGTATGGATAGTCATAGTACATAATTCTTTATTATAAATTATTATAAAATGTTAATCTAATTCTTTCATTGTCCAACTACAACCAATTACTAGATAAAACCATTCAGAGAAGCATCTAGTCTGTTTGGGCTACCGGCGGCTATCTATTCAAGGGAAAAACTTTCTCCTGGTAAATAATTACATGATTGGTTAATTTTGATACCATAATAATGAATGGTTGACTTGTCCACTGATTGATCATTAAGCATTCTTTATTTTTTACAGCTGATTGGTGGATGAATTATGGCTGTGAATGTGAGGAATTGAGATTTGTAGCAGTAAAAGTTTTGTCCCAAACAGCAGCAGCAGGTGGATGTGAAAGAAATTGGTCAACCTTCAACTTGATTCACACAAAAAGAAGGAATAGGTTGTCTGCATCACGCCTTCATGACTTGGTATTTGTACACTATAATATGAAGTTGAAGCAGAGACACACACAAGAATCATTGAGGAACCCAACAAGCAATGTCGAGATTGATCCTCTTGATTGGGCGTATGTCTACACTGACAGGGGTGACGATGAAGATCTGTTACAAGCATGGTTGAACAATACTACTGAGCCTTTACTTGATGAAGGGCGTCCAGGTGGGGGGCCTAATGCCACAATTGCAGGGGCAATGGGGGTTGATGTAGATGAATATCAACAAAGTGAGGGAGCACAAGCAGATCAGACCACTCTTGGAGTGGAAGAAGACAACACACATATTGATAAAGATGATTTTTGGCAGGGTCTACCAGAGGATGAACCAGATGCCTCATCAGGTTCCACCACTCCAGAGCCCTCAGGTGGTGATGATGGGGGCAACACTCCTGATAGCTATATAAGAGGAGATACGCCGCCACATAGAACACCATCTCCTCGCCCTCAACCTCAACAACAACATCAACAACAATATGAGAGTGGTAGTGGTACTCAAAGACCGACAGATCGAACCTACCAAAGAAAGGGAAAGGGTAAAGCTCCACAACAACAACTAGATTCATTGTCAACATGCTACAAGAATTGGTATCCACAGGGACAAGGACATGTGCCTCAACCTGTTTATCATGCACCTTACAACACTGACAATATCACAGAATCAATTGGAAGTCTCTCATTGGGAGGTCAATCGGGAGCAACAGGAAGCACCTTTGTGGATGATTTATTGGGTTTTACTGGGCCTACTTCTAGAGGATTTTATCAACAAGAACCCGTTCCTGGATATTATGGTGGTGATTCAGAAGGAACTTATGGAAGTCGGGTTTCCCATAGAACTGATAATGAATCATATAGTTACTTAGGCCCTGGATATGCCCCTGATCCTTTTGCAGCTACAACTGACACTACATCAGGTGTTCAGAGTCACTACTATCCACCAATGGCACAACCCGAGCCCCCACCACAACCTAACATATATGTACCCCCTTCTGATTCTGATGCAGAAAGGCCACCCCATATACCAGAATTTTACAACTTCACACCAGGATCTCTTGCCTCCAGATATCCAACACAGCTTGCATTGTATACAAGATTTGGATATTTGTCAGAAATATCCCATGAAGATTTTGCTACATATGTGCATGATTATGAGCTCAACCACTCTCAGCACACAACTTGGATGCAATATGCTATGAGAATTGATAACCAAATGTCACTACTGAGGCAGACTCAAGAAGCTCAACATTCAGGCCATGATTTTGGAAGGCATTCAGCTTTTTACTGAAGACATTTATTGGGTATGCACTTCATTTTAATGAATTGTAATCTATATTAGTATATTACTATATTTTATATGTAATATACAGAAGTATGAAGGATATTTGCTTGGAAAATGTATGTTGAAGTAGAGAATTGTATAAGAATTTGTATATTTTTATTTGCAAATGTAAAACATGATTATTGAGACTTGAGAACATTACCAAGTGTGCACTGCAAGTCTGCATCATTTACTACTTTGTATTATCAACTTACCTAGCACTAGAGAGTCATGAATTGTGTTTTTTATGTCAAATTAATACATATGAATTAGAGTTAGAGCATAATTTGTAAGTTTCCAATCGAAGTTATGCATCATTTTGCTAAAAAAACACCATCGAAGTTTGTCGAAGTTTGCGTCTAAACTTCCTCGAAACTTCCTCGAAGTTTCCACAAACTTCCACACCTGGCGAAGTCGAAACGAAGTCAAAGTCCTGCACCATGATTCCAAGTATATCATTCCAAGAACATCATATCACAATGGCTCCTCAAAACCACCACTAATACCATGCAGAGAGAGGCTAAATCTGCATACCATCAAATAGTATGCCTAGGCAGAGACACAGTACAAATCAAAAGAATGTGACCCTTAGAAAGATTGTCAAGGACAGGTGTAAGATTCTAGGTACATTATTCCTGGTGACATCTTACAACACTGGATCCGCACAATCGTCATTAATACCAGGCAAAGAGAGGATTGTTCCCTCCACCCCTAAAAATAAACATGGATTTGGAATATCCACAGGATACCCCAAAAAGTAAAGTCTATTCAATAGTAAAATTATATGTTGTTACAAATATTTTGTCTATAGATGATTCGTCCAAGACTCCCAAATGTGCAAATCTTTTTGTAGTTTCTTTTTTATGATAATGTACCCAAGACTTAGCAGAAGAGAATTTCATGTCCTCTACCCAACTAATGATGTGCTGGAATGGGGAGGAATTCATAGTTCATAGTATCACACTGTGTAAGCCCTGGTACAAGAAATATTATATAGAAACATTGTACAAGCATGTAATCAAGAGACAACAAATAATGGATTCAATCAACCTGTGTTTACATAAGTCCTAATGACTATTTTATCATGTAAGCTTGACAATATCTCCAACAAGAAAACAACATAATAGTTATTGCATTCGGTTTGGGGAATATCTAGAGAGAACGAAACCACAGACTATTCAAAAACGGTAATTCTGTATCTAAAAATTTATCTGGGGAGAGTTTTATTGTGATGCTAACATGTGGTTGTCAACATATATTTTGTAGACATCCTGGTTCTAGGGTAATGTTTAGATCAATAAAGATCCCTATGACGGAGAAAGAAAAGGCTGACTACGCCTACTGAGCATTAATAGTCTAAAAGTTTAATTTGTCCTAGTTCGTAACAAGGAGCTGATTAGAACTTCATACTTCTTGTGATGAGTTGTTGTAGATTTGGGAAGGGAGGTTATTTTGAGGATCGGATGTGTCTTGATGGCTATTCATATCTTTGCCTCTCCCTGTCTTGTTAGATATGGATGTTTGATCATACAAGGCAAATCCCATATTCCTTGTGTGGTGTGAGGAATTTGTCTAGATCCCTTTTATTTTGAATCCAAATCTTCAGAGCCTTATGTTGTGTCGTTAAAGGATGGTAATGTTGTCATTAAAGGATTGTTATGTTTTCTAAAATATTTGTGTACCTCAATATTTATTAGTATGGATATTAAAACAACAAAATTATCCAAAAAAATCTTGTCATGGTACTTCATTGTTATTTTACTGACCAAAAGAAAGCAGGGATCTGAAGGGACATATTGTTTAGCCACAGCCCTTCTTAATTTTGCTTGCAAAAGGGATTTATAAGATACATTTGAGAGAGAATATTAGAATTGGAGGCTTGCATGAACTTTTCATAAAAGAAAGATTGATTCAGCAAAATCATAATGCTTCTACAAGAGAATTCAATCACATCCAGGTACAATTCAAGCGACATCAAAATGATCAATTTTGCAAGGAAACTTGGATCGAGAGAACTGCTTCTACACACCCAAATTCATACTGCAGCCTGATGACGCTATGTGGGGAAGAGTCATCAACTGCTGGAGAAAACTAGGGGGGTGTTTGGGTGACCCATTTGTGACTACTTCAGTATTTGAAAACTATTGGGATTTTGATTACCTAATTAATAAATTCTGCAATTCTTAATTACTGGGTTTGGATGACCAACGGATTAAATAGTATAGTAGTTACAGCCATCACAAAGGACGGGGCCACCGCCCTGTATCTCCATCCCCAACCTTTTATGGTCAACCGAATGAAATGTCTCTGTCAGTGCTGCTCTTCTCAGCCTGTTGGCGCAATTCCGGCTACCTTTTCAAGTACAACCAACGGGATGCTATCCCAGGATCTTAACACATCTTCCGTCAACAGCTCCTTGACCATTGTGAATGCGACGATGCCAACAGCCTGGCCCTGCCTCGGCCGGACATCATGGATCTGGGCCGGGTCCTGCATCGGCCGGACATCATGGATCTGGGTCGGGTCATGTTCATGGAGGGGTCGAGGGACAAGGACACCGAATGCCAGGGAGGAGCGCAAGCTTCCCGTTGGGGAAGGACGAGTTGGACAGGAACTGGCTATGAGGACGACGGAAGGCACCAAGTCGTGGTCCGACGGTCAAAAGGGGACAGTGAGCTGCTCCGCCGGCAGGAGGTAACATAAGGCCCTTGGTAGCGAACCAGCATGGCGTTGGACCCTAGTAGCGAGATTGGTTACGGAGATGATGGAGAGGGGCAAGGAGGATCAGTGGTGGTAGAGGAGGGAGATGGGGGAGGAGACGATGGCCAGGGGAGAAAAGGGGAATTGGGAGAGATGGATATATCGGGTGGAGTTGGGAAGTGGAACCGTCCGCTGTGATTGCAAAAGTCACTAACACTAGCGTGCTTTGGGAGGGCCACATTATACAAAAGAGTCGGAATACCGCATTCTGAGTACTGACATTGTTAAAATCACATGCCAGAATCCAAATGACGTCATGATAAATGTCGTACTTAGAATACCGGATCTAAATACAATACCGCTCCCAATTACAGCTCCCAAACGGCCTGAGGGGAAGGAATTCACAGTAGGGCCTGGGGGGAGTGAAGAAGGCCAAAACACTGAAAATCCCTGCCCCGGGCCATAGGCAGTAGTGAGAAAGGTTTCTCTGAACGGGTTTGCCTAAGTTTACAAGTGGCATGTGGAGTTGACGATCACTCCCTACACTAGGTGTGTGGTTGAGATCTAGACACAACAATCATGGAAAAAAGCATCAGTGTCCATCAATGTCATCATCTAAGCCTAATTCCCAATCATCCTGGGGTCGGCTAGTTGCGAACTTGCAGAAAAAAGCATTCAAGAAAATGTACCATGTGCTCTGAAAAATGTTTCCATCCCTAAACAAGCTCACAAGCTAACTTTTTTTCAGTTCCAAATGCAGATATATGACATAATTGACGCCATCAATTTTTGGCTTAATCAATAATAAAAGACCTTTTAATTGATCTAGATAGACAGAAGTTCAAGAACATTTCCCGATGCATGGATTCAGATTCCAGAAATTGGCACTACAAAGATTCAACTAACGTGATGCCTCAAAAGTAATAAGTCTGAGTAAGTGACAGAATTAGGATTTTTTCTTTTTCTTTGGGTGAAACTAGGAACTTTCTTATGTAAGGTATATGCTATAATTTCAAAATCCATTTTAAATTTCTAAACTTCATTTTTATGTATATGTTATCATGTTGACATGCGGACTATCTTTTACAGAGAAACAACATCCACATGGCTACTCCACCTAAATCTGTAACATCTTAAGGTGGTTCAAAACTTTGTTCACACGTAGAGCAATCAGGTGTTGTATGGAATCAACTATTCAGGAAATTTTAATCTATGTGCCTGCTATGCAAATCGACCTAGTGGCTGCATCACATATGATTATGCACCCCAGTATGCAAACACAAAGATTTTGGGATAAAACAATTTCAGGTATATTTATTATAACCATTGGTACTTAATTTTATAGGATACTACTTATTGTATATAATCAACTAAAGATTTTGGAATATTATAAGAATAACTTGCAGCATTCGTGTCACGAAATTTATATGTTTTGAACATATTTATACAGTTTTCACTGTTATTTTTTGAAAATGTGTATCTCCATAGCTAGAACATTTCATGCATGTCTATTTCATCCAGTTTTGTGTTTAATTCGCAAAGTAGTTGTTTCATATATGTCCTTCCATTTAATAGTGTGTCGATGTCATAACACACACACACACAAACCCACGCGCACGCATGTGTGCGCACACACACACATATTACAAAAGGAAACCACATATTGCATAGACTCTGTGTGGTGTCCCCTAAAACCAAAGACATCATATCGCTTTTCAGTTTTCACAACACTGACAGGAAATAGCATTATGTGATTGTCACACACACACACAGAAACACACGCGTGTGTGTGTGTGCGCACACACACACACACATACATATATATACATATGTATATAAATATATATATAAATATATATATTTACATTATAGAATTGGAAACCACATCCGTTCCCGCAAATTGCATAGACTCTATGTGGTGTCCTCTACAACCAAAGTCATCATATCGCTTTTCACAACACTAATAGGAAATACATTCAGTGACAGTCACACACACACATGCAGACATGCGTGCACGCGTGCGCGCACACATGCATTGTCTCTTCCAACCGCCACTCCCTCCATCTCTTCCCTAGCAGTCACTGCCCCTCCTCTCTCCCCATCTTCCCTCCTCCTGCTCCCATCACACCACCAGTCGTCGCCCCTCCTTCCTTCCCACTGTTGTCACCCACCTTACCCCCCCTCCAAGCCGTCGGCACCCTCCCTCATCCTGCTACCTCTCCTTGCCTTCGTCCTACCACAAGCCGCCGCAGGTTAACCTATCTAGCCTCCCAAGCCACCTCCTTCCCTTCCCTCTTCCTCTTAAGGTCTCTACTGACACTTCCTAAATATAGCACGTTGAAGATCTAAAAGGGATACCCCTGTTGCCTGCCTGCGCCTCATGGAGTAGCTCCCCCCCTATGGTGGCGTAGGTCGTTCTTATCTCTTTTGCCCCCTATGTGGGTTTCTCAGATCTGATGATCCATATCTGTTGCGGATACCAACTGCCCCGTTGCGGGTTTCTTCGGATCTATTGATCCAAACCTTCTACTGCCCATGAGTTGGGTTACTACTTTCATTACTACTTGTTGACTATTCTTGTTGCAAGTTGACTACTATCTAGGTTTTGAAAAGCGCGAAGCGGGAAGCGTGCGGATTGCCCCTTTGAAGCAGGAAGCGGGTTTTAAAGCGGACTAAAGCGGGCGCTTTTTGAAAAAGCGGCCCATCATTGTTTTATAAAATTTTGAAAAAAAATAGTGATTGTCATACTACTAACAAAAAAATATTATTAAATCAAAACTTGCAATGTCGGCAGTACATCCAGATTTTTATAAGGAAATAGCAGTATTGAATTTTTCATGTAGGCAGATATGGCAGGTACTTGCTGTTTGAACTCAACTTAAGAGTAATTATTGTTGGTGTGATGATAATAAGCAGCTGACAGTTCATTAAACAACATAAAATCGTGCAAGTCATCTCACTAACTAGCAATTTATCTGTAATGTATCGTTGCATAATGTATTGAGAGGACTGACATTGAGAGAAGAAGACAAATTGGTCAATCTATTATGTTTCATTGCAAACTGTAAACCAGCTCCTAGTCTAAATCAATTTACCTATAATGTTAGTTGCATAAAAAAGAAGAAAGTCCAAAGATTACAGTAAGCATTGCATACAAAAGCAGACGACAATCCAAAAACGACATTCCAAAGATTAAGCAAGTCTTTTGTTTATCAATATAGCAAGATGAATCCATTGATCCCAGCAGGAATCCCAAAGATTGGTTGGGCAATCAATTGCATACACTTCATCAATGGAGAGCTGCATGTTGAACTTGTTAATTTTCGGGCTTCATACTGACTACTGGGATTTATTTCTTAGTAACATGTTTACAAATTGCCTACTTAAGCCTACTGCAGGTGTCAATGTTAGTGTCTAATTGTTGAAGAACAGAGAGTTGAAGAACAGAGAATGGAGGACAGCCAACAAATAGGGGGCCAGGAAGAGGGAACCAGAAAGTACAGTAGTAGTAGTACGGCTGTAACAAAAAACTTGAAAAAAGGAAAAGAAAAGAAAAAGAATTGGGAAGAAGGTAAAGAGAAGATGCACGAATAACAGGGTAGGAATAGGATACTTACCTCTTGTCTCCGTCAACGGTTCTCCCTACAACCCCTACCCTTGGCGCTCTCCTTGGAATATGCGAAGAAACTGCCCTTGCCACCTTAAGAGGATGTCGGGAGTGCTCTAGTGTTGTCTTCCCAAATCTGTAGTACCTTGACGTGGAGGTAAAGCATGCGGGATACTTCCTTCTTCCTGCTTGTGGACACCGGCAGTTAGCGCCAGGGCACGGCAACGGAAAAGTCCGCTTGAATAGTTACTGACTAGGAAAGGGTTGCAAGGAGCCGGGGAGGGTTACGCTCCTTTGCGACTGGGAAAGGGATCGGGGAGCGGAGGGATTAGGGGAGGGTTTCAACTAAGGGCTCGTCTGGTTCTGTGTAATTGCAAGACTCATCACGAATTTGAAAACAAGAAATCAAATGTCTGGAATTAAAACTGCAACGCAAGGGTTTGGTTCCGGACGACGAAGACAAATAGAGATGATGTCTGCTGGTCCAGGGAACGTTGTTGGCATGGATCAAATATTAAAATCAAGCAGGAGCGGGATGGAATGAAGATGTCGGTAAGTTAGTAGATATGGCAGGCAGTCTGCAGCAGGATGCTTGAAAACGAACCGCGCCCAAAATGCTTGCGGTTGGTTTTCTCAATTTTCTGTAGAGTTGGAAAACACCGTGCGGTTTATGCGGGTTCGTCCTACGCTCAACCAAACGGATGAAAAGGAACACACAACAGATTTTCAACTGCTCGAGTTGGTTTGTAGCACAACCAAACGTGCCCTAATCTTCGGAAGCGTTCGCTGCAGCCGCTAAAGCGGGACTGCAAAAGGCGTCCCGAGGTCCGCTAAAACGGCCGAAAGTGCCCGCATCAAGTTAAAACGCCTAAATTCCGCCTGGGTCTCATTTGAAGAGGTTTAGTGGGCTGGACGCTTCAGCGGCCGCTCCAGCCACTTTTTTAATCAATGACTACTATTGTTGCCCCTGAGTTGGGTCCTTTTTCCTGCTTCTGCTTCTTGCCAACGTATCTGTCATCTAACGTATCCTTCTTATGGCATATGCTAAGTCGCTTCGACCGCTCTGTGTTAAAGCAACCACACTTGGTCTACAGCTACCACACTTGGTCTACAGCCTTCGAACTCTATGTCAAAGCTCATGGTTGTTACTTGCACCTTACTTCTAATGCTCCTGCCATACCTACTGATAACGCTGATGATAAAACTAAAAAACGTGAGGAAGTTTTTCCCTTAATTCAAGCCTTTCATAGAATGAGATTAGCTCGGTTTCAATCTTCCATCACGATCTTTTTGAATTGATAACTCAAACCTTTCATACAAGAGATTAATTTGGATTGAATCTTGCATCAAGATTTTTTGAACTGATAATACCCTTAAATACGTGTATATCACGACTTCCTCTTTTACCATGATTTTGATATAACTCACCCACGCTCTTGTGCTCACACCCCACAATCACAAAATGCAAAAACCACCATTTTCTTGACTCTGCTTGCTCCTTGACTATGATGACCTCGATATTAGGGTTTTGATACCCTTTCTGACATTATAAATGGGTGACCAATTGATGACAAAATCATTTATTGCCATAATGAAGCCATATCAAACCAATTTGAGAGGCATATATGATTATAGAGCCTGCACGATTGTTTGAGGTTATTTGGGTGAGATTTGGGAGTTATAATGAGAAAATAATCTTTGGAGTAAACCATATTCAATAACAATTTAATGGCTCTATTGATGGCATTTTGAATCCAATCTTGGTCTTCACCTAATACTGGTCATGATAGAGCTTGGGTTAATAACCCATTGGTTTAGGGCCTTGTGTTTGAGTTATATTGAGGTTTGAAGGTGTATTAAATGAGTAATACCTCATTGATTTTAGACCAAAGTTTGCTGCTATGTGATGTCACACCCACTCGTACCACTGGGTTGTGCGGCACCCTTGCCAGCAAGGGAGGCAGAACAGGTCTCAGGCCATTCCTAACCTCCGGAAAGGGAGGAACAGAAGCAAGATGAGGTGTCCCCAAGATTCGAACCCATCCGGACCCAAAAACATGATTGGGGACCATTTCATCTTTCTTCTTGTAGGTACTTACAAATGGATTGACTTGAGCTATTGAATTGCAAATTGACTTCTCAATCTACATGAAAGAAGAAAGGTGAGATGTGTAGAGGGTGACAACAAGTGCAAAAGGAATGGTAAGCACAAAGGTAATGTTTTTCTTTCTTATAACCAATCCTAACTTGTTTTTTCAAGATGGTGTGGACTATACATATGGTTTTTGAGTCAAAAGTGGTATTTTATGATTCTCTTCACACTCTTGCTCAAAAGCTATTTCTAATGCTTCTATAGTGCATTAATTAAGAGAGATTTAGTTGGAAAAATCACTATCGGTGGAACACTCCAAATCGTCTGACCCTTCACTCGAGAATGGACACCCATCATTCTGAGAGACAATGGCCTCCATCCACCCTTCTCTATCGTCTCTCGCAGGTGCTTGATGTAGTGGGTGCGAGCGGTTTAGGACCATCGTTTGCACCATGGTAGGTTTAATAGAAGTTGAAGAAACCCTCTTCGAGCGCAACCATCATCCACCGTGGCGTCCAAGCGACTGGAAGAGCTAGAGTCTGTGACCTCTGGTGGCTCTGGCTTCTTCTTGGAAAGAGCATTCAACCAAGGCATATCTTTTGATGATGGCTGAGCTTTGTGAGACTATGGTTGGGATTGAAAACTGGCATGGTCACTCGAGTGAGTTAGCTGCAACGACCTCAAACCACCCCAGATACTCATTGATCGATGGGTTGCTTCCCTGGAGCTAAAGAGCCTTGTCACGAGCAGATAGAAGGAGGGGTGTTGGGGGAACAAACCATGGGCCTAACTACAACAACCTGGAACCACCCATGAGTTACCTTGGAGGCCGTGGTTCTTCTCAGCTTGTTTCCAGAGCAAGGAGATGCCCAGGGAGCAAAGCCCCAACCTCATCTGCCACGGATCTGAGATGGAGTTCGGCGTGGCATTATCGGTCACCCTGAGACTCTAGTTTTGTCCTAGAAGCCCCTCTCTCATCTACGAATGTGAAGGTGAAGACCACTTCTCCCCAATCTGACCTAGCCGCCATTCACTTCTTGCCGACGTGGCTGTGCGGCGGCGTCAGTCTTTTGTGTCACAGAGAGGCAGATGGGAAGGACGAGTCGTTGGTCGATCAAGGTTCATTCTCAGGACAATCATAGACCCAGCTGTTCAAGTGTGAACCCAATTGAACCGAGCGGCTAAGAAAGAAAACCGGCCCAGCCTAAACCATCACAAGGGAGCGCACACCTATGATGGACAGCGTGGTCCAATCATAGAGCACCACCTCAGGGCTTGGGCCCCACAGCAAGAGGTAATTTTCTTTTAAATCTTTGAAATACATTGTAACTTAGAAAATGCATAGAAAATAGACCCCTTGGTCAATAAATTGCCCAAAAATACCTATAGATTCATAAAAACATCCCCTATATTACTAGACCCCTAGACCAGACCTTTGATCCTTTCTAAATGATTGTTTCTACTATAGATGATAATTCTTCTTTTTAGTAGTAGTTTATTACAAATATTCAGAAAATATGTATATTAAAGATGAGAAAAATAGTGATTAGCACTTATATGATCTGGAAATCAAGTATGGACTTTGATCTAAGTATTATGCCCAAATATAAGGTCTTTCTTTATTAATGACTAACTAGATGCTTTTATATCCATATTAATTCCAGAAATAGACCAAGCATTAGAAAAATATGAAATTCGTATCAGACCTTAATAATGACATATAGATCAGACTAAGAATACTAGACATCATTTTAACATTAGTTGAAACCTAGGTTTGGCCTAAACCCTAACTTAGACCTAAAATATCAATGACATAATGAACCATGTATTAATGATGATTAATTTGCTATTAATCAGGTGATGACCAGATATCTAGATGATCGAGGATTACTAGGAATCTCTGAACTCAGGTACGTGGTCTTATAAGTATAAGACTAGATTTCTTGGTTGCTTATGATAGGTAATATCATGAATGCTATTGTTTGGATATTCATTGCTTGGTTGAACTATTATGAGTTATACTTCGCCAAAATCTAATATAACATAAAAGGATATGGATGGGTTGTAGCTACTAGTGCACCAAGCCTGGTATGGATGTATGTTGCCTAGCATGGATGTATGATGCTTTGGCCCATGTTAGATGTATGATGATATAGTTTTTGCCAATACTGGATGTAAGTCAAGTGCAGATAAGTGTAGTACAACCCACTGTTCGGAAAATCGGCCGCTTAGGCCGAATAATCGATCGAATATTCCTTTTTGGGGGTCTACCGAACCGATTATCAATAATCGGCTTATAATCGGTCTAGGACCGATTAATCGGCCGATCGGGGGAATAATCGGCCGATTAATCGGCGATTTTCAAAATCAAATGCTAGTAATAAATTTTTTTACATTAATTTTTTCTAATACTACTATTGGTCATTACAATTACAATCTCTTCTTCCAATTTACATATTTGGTCTTCTCCTCATGTTTTCTCTATAAGTTTATAGTTAGTGTTTATTGAACTGATCCTTACTATTGATGTTTTCTTCTCTAAGTTCATCAATGTTTCTAATTACTTCTTAATGCAAGATTATTCTATGACTTATCAATGTTTCTAATTACTTATCAATGTTTTTTCCCTAATTTCATCAATGTTTCAAGTTACTTATTAATGCAATATTAGTCTTATCACTTATCAATGTTTCTAATTACTTATTAATGCAATATTAGTCTATGACTTATCAATGTTTCTAATTACTTATTAATGCAATATTAGTCTATTACTTATCAACGTTTCTAATTACTTATTAATGTGATATTAGTCTATGACTTATCAATGTTTGTAATTACTTATCAAAGTTTTCTTCTCTAATTTCATTAATGTTTCAACTACTTATGAATGCAATATTAGTCTATTACTTATAAATGTTTCTAATTACTTATCATTGTCATTATTATATGGTCAATATATAATTTACATATCTTTATGATTAATATTAAAAAAAATCAAAACCGATTAAAACCGAATATTCTCCCGCTTATACTCCCGCATACCGTATATACTCTATTCGGTACCCTCTCCGCCCGTACACCGATTACCGCTTTTCAGAACACTGGTACAACCGCATCAAATAAATGTAATAAAAGGGATGTTTACCTAATTTTCACCTTAAGAAATGGTTTTTCTCTCTTTTCCTTCTTCAAGTATTTTCCTTTATGCAACCTTACTAGTGTATCTTTTACCACGTACCAACTTTTGTTGATTCGTTTGTTTCACGTATGTTTTAAGTTCAGAGATAGCATGGGAGAAAAAGAACAGGGTGTGAGCAAGTTGTTCAGGTTACCTATTGTCTAGGATCCTGGTTAGCATACATGTTTAGACTGTGTAATTTTCTATTTTTCACTATGAAAATGTAATCCAAGCTGTAATAATTCATGTTGTAAATATACATGTTATTGTTGAGAAATGTTATGGTTGTATGTTCATGTATGCGTATTATGCTTCTGCATCGCTCTCTGAAACGATTGTCTAATGTTTTCGGATTTGTCCTCTCGGACCTTCTAAGTCTCGAGACGGCAGAATCCAGGGATGTTACGTTGACCATTCATGTTACCATACCAAAACATTTTTGATCTAAAGTTATTTCAAACGTTTGCTTTATCATCAATCGCTAAAAGCAAATCCCCCTTCTATGTTCTTCATCCTCATAAGAACCCTTTTTCCCTCCCACCTCAGGTTTCGGATGTATGCTTTTGTATACAACTTCAATCCAAAAGCCGATAATTTACCCCCATCAACGATTAAAATTGTCTTTTTGAGCAATCCCAAATCTAAAAAGGTCATGAGTGTCACAATCTAGTTACAAAATGCATGCAGGATTAGGCTGATGTAACTTTTCATGAGGATCACCTCTTTTTTTCACATTACCACAACCGTGTCAATTTTGTAGGACAGTCATGGTCCATATGCTATATACAAGGTGTCAAAATTTTGTAGGTACTCTTAACTCTTAGGTTAACTAGACAGAGTTCGGTTGTGGTTGTACTATAAGTTCAGTTCAACTAGTATAATGTAAGGGAACTGCATGGCCTCTTATGCAGGTAAGTTAGATGAGTTTGCATCAAGCTATAGGACTTGTGTCTTAAATCAAACTGACAAAGGTTTAGTTCAAACATCCATGTACAGTTCTTGTTAGAGCTACAACTGCTAGATGGTCATCAATAGTGAAAGAAAGGAGGTGGTACAACATTACAAAGTTGATTACTCATACATAGAGCAATGATTAATAGAGCATGCAATGACATAGGACAACTAATTTTGGCAAACCACTAGAGCTTGTAAAACTCTTTGATTCCAAGCCTAGAAACGACTAAGAAAAGTGAATATTATAGACATGATAACAAAGTCTCGGTCGGCTTCTATATAGAAATATCATTTCTAGAAAGAAAAAATGATTTACACAAAAAGACAACAAGGATCACGTTTCTATATCATAATTCTGGAGTTTCACCATAACTGTGGAAGGATTTGGGTCAGAGTGATACACGGTTAGAGCGGGCTCTCCTTTATTATATAGAGGAAGTTATTTGCATAATAGACCCAATAGGAAAAGGAAATAGTAAAGAGATACATAGGTAGGAAAACTATTTTCTAATACCCCCCAAAGCTGGAGCATACACATCATGCATGCCCAGCTTGGAGGTCATATGCTTGAAAGTTGAAGATGGAAGTGACTTGGTGAAGATATCTGCCACTTGATGATCAGTTCGAACATGAGGAGTCTCAATCTTCTTGGAGAGCACTAAGTCACAAACGAAGTGGCAATCCACTTCTATATGCTTGGTCCTCCCATGAAACACCGGATTGCTAGCAATATGAATGGATGCTTGGTTATCACACATGAGGGAAATCGGTGTCTCAATAGACACTCTCGTTTCTGACAAAATAGATACAACCCACTGTAGCTCACAACAAGCATGTGTCATGGCTCGATATTCGGCTTCTGTGCTGGATCGTGCTACCACATTCTGTTTCTTACTCCTCCAAGTCACCAAATGGGACCCAAGAAATACAAAATAGCCAGAAGTAGAGCGTCTTATCTCCAACATCACCTGCCCAATCAGCATCAGTGAACCCAGTGAGTTTCAAGGATGTATGTGCGAGATTCTGCCTTGTAAAGTAAGGCCCTTCCCTGGAGATCCTTTAATATAAAAAAGAATCTGGGTGACTACCATCCAATGTGACATCTTAGGTGCACTCATGAACTGGCCAACAATTCCAACAACATAAGAAATATCAGGACAAGTAATTGCCAAGGAAATCAATTTCCCTACAATCCTTCTATACTTTGTTGGATCACGGAACCCACTATCATCAGAAAGAGAAGTTTTGGTATGATAATCCATAGGCGTGGAGACATGTTTGCATTGTGCCATGCCTGTATCTGCAAGGAGGTCAAGGACATACTTCCGCTGAGAGAGGTTTGTGCCCTTCTTGGAGCATAGAACTTCTATGCCAATGAAATAGCGAAGATTACCCAGATCTTACGTCTAAAATTGTGTTTGCAGCCATTTCTTGACTTGTAGAATGCTAGTAGAGTTATCACCAGTGATGACAATACCATCGACATAAACATCTAGAATAATAGTGCCACTTGAAGACTTATGCACAAAGAGTGAATGATCAGTAGAAGACCAAGTGAACTCAAACTGTATAAGTGCAACATTGAATTTATCAAACCATGTCTGAAGTGACTGCTTCAGACCATACAAGGATTTCTTTAACTTGCACACCTTCTGACACTCCCCCTGAGCAACATACCCTGGAGGTTGCTCCATGTACATCTCCTCAAGTAGATCACCATGAAGAAAAGCATTCTTGACATCCAACTGAAGAAGAGGCCAGTGAAAATGAGTACTAACAGAAATAAGAATCCGCATAGAATTGAGCCGAGCCACTAGAGAAATTGTCTCAAAGAAGTCAACACCATGTGACTGAGTGTGCCCCTTTGCAACCAGACGTGCCTTCAAGTGTTCAGTAGACCCATCGGGTTTCTATTTCACAATATAAACCCAGCGGCAGCCTACAACAGGCTTGTCAGGAGGAAGATACACCAAGTCTCAGGTAGAGTTCTCATGAAGTGTTGCCATCTCACTGTCCATAGCTTGAATCTGACCATCATGTCAAGATGTTTCTGTATAAGAATGAGGAACGGTTTTAGAGTCCAGTTGAAGAGAAAACGTGTGGGCTACAGTTGACAAATGAGACAGGCAACAAACATTCGCCAAAGGATGATGGCTAGTGCAGGACCGGACACCTTTTCGAGCTGCAACTGAAAGGTGTAAATCTGAAACTGAAGCATCCAGAGAACTCTCAGTAGAAACGGGTACCTCAGGACTATCGAACGATGATGAGGCATGTTGTTGGACTGGTAATGCTACATCCTCTTAGCGACGACCTACTCGCCTGGTGTAAACTAGTGGAAAATATGGAGGTGGTGGTGGTGGTGGTGGTGACGAGGGGTTGGTATCTATAACACTCTCATCACATGGCACAGGGAGTGGTTGCTCTCTCTCACGCTCAAAGATGTAGTCACTCTCAGGATTGTGCTCCCCCTCACTCTGAACAGAGTCACTAAAGAACGGGGTAGACTCATGAAATGTAACGTCAGCCGACACAAAAAGACGACAAAGTTGAGGACAATAATATTTTTTTGGATTAGCGAGAGAACCGCCCCCATAGAAGCGCCACATTAGTGACCCCCCAGACAGCGTAAACTCTCGGGCCCTGAGCGCCCTGCCCACCTGGGAACCGATTAAAGTACACAGTTGGCCGACCTGTGCGACGGGTACCATTTCAGAGGCGACCACTAGGTTTCGAACACGAGTCCCTTCATGAGGGGTCATTGTGCCGAACCACATGAACCACTCCTCCCAGCGAGGACAATAACATTTGTATCCCTTCTGTGTGGGAGAATATCCTAAAAAGACAGTGCAAACTGCGTGAGGAGATAGCTTGTCAGTGCGTGGATCAAGCACATGAACAAACACAATGCATCCAAACACACAAAGAGGGTCAGGAAAAGGTTGCTCGTCAGGTCGTAAAACAAAGAAGGGAGTAGCCCCTTGTAAGACGGAAGATGACTGACAGTTAATCAAAAAACATGCAGTGAGGAGCATTAGACCACTATTTCTTGGGCACATACATTTAAAACAACAGTGTACGTGCTACATCAAGTAAGTGACGGTTTTTGCGTTTAGCAACCCCATTTTGTTGGGGTGTATGAGGACAAGTCGTCTGGTGAATCATGCCAGCAGAATTACAGAACGTAGAAACAACCCTTTGAACATATTCGAGGGCATTATCAGTACGAAGAATCTTAATATGAGCATCAAACTAAGTTTTTATTAACCGATGAAAAGTTTGAATAACAAACAAGACTTCATCTCGAGACTTAAGTAAAATAAACCCAAGTCATACGGGAGAAATCATCAATGAAAGAGAGAAAATATCAAAACCCATTATAACTTAGCTCTTTAACAAGACCCCCAGACATCACTATGAATCAGATGGAAAGGACGCTAGAGCGTTTCACAGTGACTCAGAAAAGAAATGTGATGATGCTTGCCTAATTGACATGACTGACACTCTAACGACTTTATTGAGGCTAAGCCTAGTACAAGCTTCTGAAGACTCTTTAGGGATGGATGTCCATAGAGACAATGTCATTGCAAGGGAGAGCAGCTGAAAACGATGGATGTGGTGGATGGAATCTGGCAAGTTGGGTGACTACCTTCAAAGAAGTAGAGATCACCTTTCCTAGATCCCCCACCAACTGTCTTCTAGCTCCTGGGATCCTGTAACACAAGGAAAGAATCTCCAGAAATTACCAATCATTTCAAAGAATCAACCAGCTTAGCAATAGACATTAAGTTAAAAGGAAAGTCCGGGACATAATGGACAGATTGTAAAGTCAAATTAGATGATGTTTGTACGGTGCCACACGCATGGACTCTTCTGACAGAACCATCAGCTAGTGTCACAGAAGAATGCGGGATATGAGTCAGATGAAAGAAGCATAGATTGTATATCCATCATATGTTGGGAGGCCCCGAAATTCACTACCCATGTAGAGGATGGATGAGAGGCAACAAGTGAAGTCCCCTGGTTACCTACATCTGAAACTAAATTGACGGAGGCGCCAAGGGAAGCTTGTTGGGTAGCCTGCAGAACACGGTCATACTCCTCCTTGGAGATCGTAACATCTGATTGCAACTGTTTAGAACCTCTAAATGCAGATGCTCTGAATGAATTGGCAGTATAATATGCAACACCAATTAGAGGCCGACCATGATTAGCATTTTTCTTCTACATGTCCAAGTTCCCCACAAAAAGTACATTTCGGACAATTTCCAGCACCTCGTCCTACTCCTTTGGCAGCAGCAGCAAGGGAAGTCTGATTCTCAATGTGGTTTTCTCCTGAGGTAGCAGAAAAGGATTCAAAAGATGATTGTTGCATTCGCACAAAGGCTTCTTCAAGAGTTGGCAGTTTGTTTGTAGCCAAAATAACACTCGTAGCTGAAGCATACAAAGGATTTAAGCCGGATAGAAACATTGTTGTCACTAGATCATCTCAGTCCTTCATTTGGTCATCAGTCTTCAGTGGCTGATAAAAAATGAGTTCTTGAGAAATAAACTTGATAATACCAAAATAATCCTCGAGAGAGCGACTATTTTGTTTCTCTGCAAAGAGGCAGTCATAAACAGTATAAAGACGGAGAGCATTCTTCTCATGAGAAAAATGTTTCTTTTCCCAAATTTATTTTGTTGTAGAATAGAACATGAATCTACAAACAATCTGAGGTTTCATACTATTCCATAGCCATGACTTTACCAACCCATTATTTTTCCTCCAAGTAGGGTAGTCTTTGTTGTCTTCATCGGGAGGTTCTGACTCAATAATACCAAACTTCTCACGAGATTCAAGGCCATTGTAGATAGCATTCATCCAGAGGATAATTCTGTGAGTCCAGCTTGATAGAACTTACCTGAGATTGGTCATTATAGACCACTGAAGCGGAAGCAGCTGGATTTGCATCACCCATATTTAAGTTGAATCAGAGTATGTGACACGTTGTGTGACACTTTGGACACCTCGTGTCTCATTGTGAAAATAGAAGAAAAAAGTGCTGACAGAACCTTGCACACGTCGTGTTTTATATTAGACACGCCGTGTCTGGAGACAGAAGTGTTGACAGAACCTTTCACACATCGTGTCTTTAATAAGACACGTCGTGTGCCGAGACGGAGGCGTAAACAGCAGTAGCTAGGTCACATCGTATCTTTAATGAGACACATCGTGTGCAGCGGCGGCAGACATAGACCTGGACGGGAATTAGCTCCGTCAACAAGGTAAAGAACTCCAGGAAGACATACCAGAGAGAAGGATGACCCCGGGAAGACACGTCGGGGGCGTGACAAATTAGCGTCGTCACTTGTCAATTGAGGATGTGAATCTGACGCATCAACAACCCCTAGAGACTTAGGAACTCATCCACATACATGGACTACGTGGAGAGGAATGAAGATGGGAAGGAAGTTGTTCCTCCTCTCTTCTGGATAGAACTTAGGGTCTTCTCTTTCTCTCCTTCAAGCGGCCATCGTGCTTCTGACAAAGAGGAGGGAAGACCAGCCCGATGAGGACTGACACCGGTGGTGAAAACATCGGCAGTTGTTCCCTGCGGCGACGGCAGGTGGTGCTAACGGAGAAGAGAAGAGAAGGAGAAGGAAGAGAGAGAGAGGGAGAGGGCAGCGACTAGGGTTACAGTAGTCGGACACACTCTTTTACCATGTGGAAGGATTTGGGTCAAATCGATACCCGGTTAGAGCGGGCTCTCCTTTATTATATAGAGGAAGACTATTTACATAATAGACCCAACAGGAAAAGGAAATTGTAAAGAGATACATAAGTAGGAAAATTATTTTCTAATAGTAACCAGTAGATCAGTTAAGGGAAACCTCAATTATCTGGGATGCACCAAAGAAACATGTATTTTGTTCATTTGTTTACGGAAAAAATCAGGAAGACCCATTTCAAAGATTAAAATCAGCACTAAAAGGAAGTTGTTAATACCACTGTTTAGAAAATCGGCCCCTTAGGCCGAATAATCGGCTGAATATTCCTTTTTGGGGTCTACCGCTCTGATTATGAATAATCGGCCTATAATCGGTCCATGACCGATTAATCGGTGATTTTCAAAATCAAATGCTAGTAATAAAAAAATTTACATTAATTTTTTCTAATACTACTATTGGTCATTACAATTACATTCTCTTCTTCCAATTTACATATTTGGTCTTCTCCTCATGTTTTCTCTATAAGTTTATAGTTAGTGTTTATTGAACTGATCCTTACTGTTGATGTTTTCTTCTTTAATTTCATTAATGTTTCTAATTACTTCTTAATGCAATATTAGTCTATGACTTATCAATGTTTCTAATTACTTATCAATGTTTTTTCCCTAATTTCATCAATGTTTCAAGTTACTTATTAATGCAATATTAGTCTTATCACTTATCAATGTATCTAATTACTTATTAATGCAATATTAGTCAATGACTTATCAATGTTTCTAATTACTTATTAATGCAATATTAGTCTATTACTTATCAACGTTTCTAATTACTTATTAATGTGATATTAGTCTATGACTTATCAATGTTTGTAATTACTTATCAAAGTTTTCTTCTCTAATTTCATCAATGTTTCTAACTACTTATGAATGCAATATTAGTCTATTACTTATAAATGTTTCTAATTACTTATCATTGTCATTATTATATGGTCAATATATAATTTACATATCTTTATGGTTAATATTAAAAAAAAAATCAAAACCAATTAAAACTGAATATTCTCCCGCTTATACTCCCGCATACCGTATATACTTTATTCGGTACCCTCTCCGCCCGTACACCGATTACCGCTTTTCAGAATAATGGTTAATACTAGAAATGGTGGGATGCATAGGGGTAAAAAAGTTATTTGTTGGGATATGGTGGTGATGAGAAACCTGAACAACAAGGCCCAACGAGCTTGTTGTGGAGATGTGGAAGCGTGAGATCGACCAATCCAAACCGAATACGTACGAAGAAGATCAACAATGAACAAGCAAGCAACCACAAAGACGAAATTTATAGTGGTTCGGCAAATTCCCAATGTGGGAGCCTACATCCATTGGCAGAGATGATATTATTGATAGAGAGATTACAAAGATGATGATTATAGAAGAGAAAAGAAGTACCCAATCCCCTTTTACATCTAAAAGCCAACCGTGGAAGAAGACGGTTGCTTGGAGAGGAGCTCTTGGAGGCGTGAAACCTTAAGGAAATCCCTAGGTCTGTCCAAGGCTTTAGGTCTTCAAAAAATGATGTCTCTTGATGTCTCTTCGTTGCTCTTCATGCTTGGGACGAGTTGGGGAAGTCTATTTATAAGAATAGAATGCATATCCAAAGTCCCGAAGTCACTCAGTTGTTTTTTTACCGTGTTTACGGTCCGGCAGGGACTGTATACGGTCCATAATATGGATTGTATTTCCAAATCAACAACATTTATAGTCCAGCATTGGACTGTATACGGTCCGGCTGGACCGTAAATGCAAATACAGTGGAGGCAGACAATATATGGTCTGAAGTAATGACTGTAAATACACATGTAGGTGCCCAAAACGCATCCCGAAGATGTTGAGGCTTGGAGTAGACGTCTCGTTCAGGAAGGAAGCTTTTCTAGAGAGTTTAAGACACTCTCTCGACAAACTCCACCTTGTCTTCAACTTGAAAATGATGGAAGTAGAAAAGCACTTGCAATCTTCTCCAATATCAGAAACTGAGTAAGAATACCATCTCATCCACATGCCCTGCATGGGCAAAGCTCAGGTAGAAAGATGACCAACTAATTTTGAGCAAAGCTCAAACTTAGCTAACGGAAGAGTCTTCATCATCATGCCGGCTGGATTCTCAGATGTATCAATCTTCTTTATTTGAATTTTGCCTTCAACTGTGACTTCTCTAATGAAGTGGTACTTGATATCAATGTGCTTCGTTCTCTCGTGGAACATTTGATCTTTGATAAGATGCATAGCACTTTGACTGTCACAATGAACAATAACTTGTTCTTAAACCATGCCCAACTGATTCGTCAAGCCCTTGAGCCATAAAGCCTCCTTCACGGCTTCTGTTGCCGCCCTGTACTCTGCTTCAGTAGTAGATAAAGAAATGGTACTTTGTAGAGTGGTTTTCCAATTAACAGTTGTAGATCCCACCGTGAACATGTAACCTGTGAGAGATCTCCTCTTGTCGAGGTCGCCTACATAATCTGAGTCCACATACCCTGTCGTGATGACTTGAGCTCAATGAAAGACTAAACAAGTATTTGAAGTGCCCTTCAAATACCTCAGAATTCACTTAACTGCTTGCCAATGTGCCTTGCCAGGATGAGCTATGTAACGAATAACCACACCGACTGCATAAGTGATGTTTGGTCTAGTGCAAACCATAGCATACATGATGCTACCAATGGCACTGGAGTAAGGTACATGCGCCATCTCTTTCTCTTCTTCGTTAGACTGTGGAGACTGCAAAGCTGATAACCTGAAGTGAGCGGCCAATGGAGTTGAAACAGGCTTCACATCTAACATGTGGAACCTGTGAAGAACCTTCTTGATGTACTTCTCATGTGTCAGGATAAGCCTTCAATCTTTACGGTCCCTTTGAATCTCCATGCCAAGAATCTTCTTAGCTTCACCTAGGTCTTTCATATCAAATTCTCCACCTAGAAGAGATTTCACCTTGGCAATCTCAGATGCATGTCTAGAAGCAATCAGCGTGTCATCAACATATAGCAGTAGGTAAACAAAGGAATTGTCATCCAGCCCTTTGTAGTAGACACAAGCTTCATAGCTACTCCTGGAAAATCCATTGTGTGCCATGAAAGAGACAAATCTCATGTACTATTGTCTAGGAGATTGCTTCAGCCCATAGAGTGACCTCTTGAGCAAGCACACATGGTTCTCTTTGTCTTCAAAACCCTCTGGCTGTTGCATGTAGATCTTTTCTTCTAGTTCACCATGCTGAAAAGTTGTCTTTACATCTAGCTGTTGCAACTCTAGGTCTTCAATGGCTACCAAAGAAAGAAGCACATATGGAACTATGTTTGACGACGGGTGAGAAGACTTCATTATAATCAATGCCTCAATTTGACTTTAGCCTTTTACAACAAGGTGTGCCTTGTATCTATCACCTTCTTTCTTCTTATAGACCCACTAGCCCACTACTTTCTTGCCTTTAGGAGATACCACCAATTCCCAAGTTTGATTCTTGTGGAGAGATTCCATCTCTTCCTTCATTGCAGCAATCCACTGTGGAGCATCATGACCTGCGACTGCATCATGGAAATTGGTGGGTTCATCACCAATATCTATATCAACGGCATTAGAAAGGACGTAGGCTACCATGGAGTCACCAAAGCCATAGCGTTGGAATGGTTTGATGTTCCGTTTTCCTTTGCCTTTGGCTACACTATAAGAACTCTTTGGAATCTCCTCTTTATCTTCAGTAGGCACTAAATCATCTGACATAGAAGAGGTATCTTGTTCATCAACCTGTGAGTCGACATCTTCTTCGGTCTCCACCTGTTGTGAGACGCCCTGTAGAGAACCTGTAGAAGAGTTATTTCTATCTTGCATAGTAGACACCATGGCAGATTCGTTAAAAGTAACGTTGCACTCTACCAAGAAACATGGTGAAGAAGGATCCTTACACCAAAGGCGGTATCCTTTCACCCCAGAAGCATAACCAAGGAATATGCATTTGATAGCTCTAGGTTCTAATTTGCCAGTATCAGAATGTGCATAAGCAGGGCAATCGAATATTCACAGATTTGAATAATCAACAGGTTTAGCAGACCAAGTTTCTTCAGGAGTCTTGAAATTAATAGAAGACAATGGAGAGTGGTTCACCAAATAGCAAGAGGTTGAAAGATCTATCCAAACCCGCATTGAGAAGCATGCATCGGGCATTTTCCAACAACGTTCTGTTCAGTCTTTCTGCTACACCGTTCTGTTGGGGAGTGTGACACACTATGTCTTTTGAACCCATGATCATGATTCTAGCTTACACTACGGATCATCAAAGAGTAAAAATACTATAAGTATTCTCAATCTAGGCCTAGAATTATTCATAAAATTGGAACAAATTACTAAAATTTGCTGATACTAATAGTCTAATGTATTGAACATACCAATTGAATACATTTAACTATATATTATTCCCAGTAGTAGTTGAAATTTTATGTATGTAACAAAATATTATACGCAACAATTCTAAATTGTTTTAGTTTTTTTTCATTTTAAAAGTCTAAATTATAGATAATTAATATTCAAAGTATTACATAGTTGTAAATTATTGTTACAAAATTCATCTCTAATTTAAGATATTTATTTATAAATGGAACATTTGTTAAGTGTTACATAATATATATATGAATATAACGTTACAAAAACTTCAAAAAAAAGCTCATTTGAAAACTATTTTATCCATTGTTATGACGAATAAGATATATATATATATATATATATATATATATAGACACACACACATTAAGTTAGATTTGCAAAATTGTTGTAGTTATATGTAATTTATAGCATAATTTCATAAATAATCAAGTATAAGTTGTAGACTATCACTTGTAACTTGCAATTCGGGAGTAATTTTTGGATTGAACTGGGGTAAAAGTGGAAGAAATAGATGTAGATGGGAAGGAGAAAGTAAAATTACCTTAGATCCGAAGAACAAAGCCTTTAAGATCAAGAGAATGCAAAAAAATCACCAAAGAAGTAACCCTCCAAGTACAACAAGCTTTGGACCGTTGATTTTCGAAATTGTAACCCAATTTCGGTTGTGTTTCGCGAAATGCATACCCAAACTGGCCTTTTTTCAACGAAATTGTTGTATTTTGTCGAAATTTCGCCCCCCTTTGTGAAATTTCTATCGAAATTTCGAAATTTTACTTAACTATTCTGGACAGTTGCATTTCTATGTCTGATTCTCGTCGAAACTGAAATTTCGAGCGAAATTTTAAGATTTCGACCGAAATTTTGAACCATGCCCATGATCACTGCAGAAATTATTGAACTCCTTAGAACATAACTCTAAGCCGTTACCAGTCTGAAAAGTCTTTATGCTCTTATCAGTTTGATTCTCAACAAGAGCCTTCCATTGCTTGAAAGCCAAGAATGCCTCATCCTTGCTCTTGAGAAAATAAACCCAAACCTTCCTAGTGCAATCATCAATGAAGGTCATTATATATTTAGCACCACCTTTGGAAGGAACACGAGAAGGGCCCCATAGATCAGAGTGAACATAATCTAGAGCATCCTTGGAAGAATGAATTGTCGTGTCGAAGCTATTGCGTTTGGTCTTCCCCATAACACAATGCTCGTAGAAATTTGACTTTCCGATGCTTTCGCCACACAACAACCCTCTCTTGATCAGAAGCATCATCTCTTTCTCATAACTGTGTCCCAAACGCATATGCCAGAGCCTTGTGGTGTCTTTAGAAGAAGTTGTAACTGTTGCGGAGCTTGAGATAGTAGAACCTTGCAAGATGTACAATTTGTGTGAATTTCTCACTACCTTCATGAGGACCCCATTCAACTTTAAGAACATCAAGAGCTTTGTTTTCACCAGAGAACTTGCAACCCTTGTCTTCATTCTTCAAGTGTCCCCAATGAGATGAGATTCTTCTTCAACCTGACAACATGTTAGATGTCCGTCAATGTTCTGACTTCACCATAAAATATCTTGATCTTTACCGTGCCAACACTAATCGTCTTGCAAGGACGATCGTCACCCATAAGGATATCTCAACCTTGATGTGACTCATAGGTATGAAAATAATCCTTACGCTCGATCATGTGGTACGCGCATGCTGAATCAAGAACCCAATCCTTCTTGTAGTCATAGGACGGCGATGAAGCAAGAACGTAGTCGTCATCTTCAGAACCTCCATGAGCCACCTTTGCATGAGCTGCAACATCATTTGATTTCTCGTGCTTTTGCTTGTTTTGCAACTTGTAGCATTCATCCCGAGTATGACATGCCTTCTTGTAATAGTTGCATCTCTTTGATTGATGTGACTTTGACTTGTTCTTCTTTTGCTTTGAACTTTCAGGGTCTTTGTCACGTGGACGCTCCCTTCCTCTAGTGGTCATAGCTTCACCCGCTACTTTTGATGAAGTAAGATCCTTCTCTAATTTCTCTTGAGACGTCAAGGCCATTTTGACTTCATGGAGTGAGATAGTCTTTGATTCACGAAATATCATCATATCCCAGAGATTCTTGTAGGATGGTGGAAGGGTACATAGCAACAAAGTTGCTTGATCCTTGTCCTCTATCTTCACATCGATTTGCACGATGTCATGGATGCTTTCATTGAACTCGTTGAGAAGAGCCATCAAGGAACTCTTGGAGAGGAGCTCTTGGAGGCATGAAACCCTAAGGAAAGCCCTAAGTCTGTCCAAGGCTTTAGGTCTTCGAAAAACGACGTCTCTTGATGTCCCTTCATTTCTCTTCATGCTTGGGACGAGTTGGGGAAGTCTATTTATAAGAATAGAACCCATATCCAAAGTCCTGAAGTCACTAGATTGTTTTCCGGCCGCGTTTACGATCTGGAAGGGACTGTATACAGTCTGTAACACAGACTGTATTTCCAAATCAACAACATTTACAGTCCAACGCTTGATTGTATACGATCTGGCTGGACCGTAAATGCAAATACAGTCCAGGCGTAAATACACCTGTAGGTGCCCAAAACACATCCTGAAGATGCTGAGGGTTGGTGTAGACGTCCCGTTCCACAAGGAAGCTTTTCTAGAGAGTTTAAGACACACTCTCAACATTATTAAAATAGGAATCCGTTACTTTGATTTGTTAATAGGAATCTGTTAACTTGATTCGTTTGCTATAGTGGGTTTTATTAGCAAGATAACGTCTTAAAGTAGTCATTTGTTCTAGGTGGAGGAACCAGACTATAAACCTATATTAGGGAAACGGGGTGGATCCTTCTGCTAGAAAGAGAACGTAGAGAATCACTACAATCTCATCATTCCAGGACTAGCCAAGATCTTGCTCGTCGCTAGAATCCTTGGATGGCTTTCACATCATGCCCTGGGCAGCATCGTCACCAGCTTTTGTGGAAATACGGAAATTGGCTAGGGCACTTCAGGTGGAAGAGATGGAGAAGTCAGGGGTGGAACGTTGTTTACAACCTGCCAAGTGCCAATGTCTGTAGCCAGATCAGCGGCGAAGCCAGGATTTTTGTCCGGATAGGGCACCAAGTCATTTAATAGGAAAAGTAAAGATTACCAAATTTGGAGTTTATCAGATGATGTTTTACTTTGTGTCTTTGGAATGAACATCACATAAACATGTTGTTTATGTATCTATGGAGTATACAATGTTAAAAAAGAACAAAAAGTGCAATGCAATAATTAGTCTAAACCAAAAGGGGTGAATTAGCAAAATTTATTCCAAATTGAATATGGGGCTGACATAGACATTTTTGCTAATAGGCACTGCACACAATATTTTGGAGCATTACATGACAACTATATCTGTCTAGTCTTGACAATGATCAAAATTTTGACTAGCATTATAAGAGCTTAATTTGGTATATCATGGTGTTTTGTAAGGCAATTAATTTATTTGGCTTCTTGTGATCACAACTTTCTCTTAAATTGTGTTTCTAGGACAACTAAGTGTAACACTGAAAACTGTTGATAGCAAAACATTCTGATCTAGATGTTAAAACCTTCGTTTAGAATTTCAATTACGGTGCACGAAGTTCGACAACATAAATTAATCATACAATCAAATCATTAGTTGTTTTATCAATGCTGATATATTTCAGAAACCCTTCCTACTGCACTAATTCAAAATCTAACCATCAGACGGTGCAATTGTGCTTAGGACATGTATTGTGCATTTTAAAAATATTGAAAACTCTAGCGTCAAGTTGCTTTAATATTTAAGCACTCTGGCAACCAGTAAAGTGTGTTGTTGAGTGTTAAGATCGTTGTAATAAGTCGAATGCAGACTGTCATGTGTAATGGAAAATCAGATCTACCTAATATACTGGTTTAAAAAAAGACAAAGGCATCTGTGGATTTGTGATTTCCTTACCGCTGCATTCGATCGTATTGGCAATGATGCAGTAGTTGTGCTTGTCCCATCACTGCTCCAGTGACATCCGTTGGTTTTGACGTCGAACTTCGGCTGCGCAAAATGCACCGGATATTGCCGATGTGTGATGGCACCAAGAATGGCAGGAGTAGTATTTTGACCGTGTATCTTTATCAGTTTACCATGAGATTTCTAAGTCGTTAGGTTTACTTGGGGCGGAGGGGTAGGACATGTGCCTACCCTTGCCCATGCATAGCTACGCAGAAACAATGGCAGTGCGGAGAGGCGGGACGGCGGCTCCACTCTGCTCGATAGACTTCTGGGGTCGTCCGATCCGTCTAGCGCTGGGCAGAGGTTTTTACTTGAAATGGATAAAACTACCGTAAATCGTATAGATAGATATATATATTACTTTCAGGTGTATACATGACACTTTACTCTTCCAATCATAAAACATCAGCATGGCGAAGGTCTCGTTGTCATGGTTAAAAATACATATGTATTTGTCAGAGAATCTAATTACATCCAATCTGAGTCTTGTTTATTAAAAATCGGATAACTAATTTTCAAATATAGGTATTTCTACAAAGTGTGAGTGTGTGACTACCTAGTCGATGTTGCCGCCGTCAGCTGTAGACTTGAGCCCAACGTCCAAAGAACTATCTGTCGTGCAGAGAGGGGGAGGCGGAGGAAGAAGGAGATAGCCTCTAGCAAAGGGGGAGGAATAGCTGAGGAAGGAGGAAACGGGGACTGTGGCTGAGGGGTAGGACCGGCGGAGAAAGGAGGAGATGGGTTTGCGGCGGAAGGAAGGAAGAGGAGTCGAAATTTAAGAGGGTGTGGCAGAGAATGGAGCGGTTAAGAGGGTGATCCACGAAGCAGGGGCGCAATGGAGGGGGTGAGAGGAGGAGGATGTAGGAGTAGGAGGTAGCGAAGGAGGGGCAGCTGAGAAAAGAAAGGAGCAGACGGGAGAGGTACGCGCTCGCCGCGAGGCGAGGGGACTTAGCCGCTGTTTGGTTCCCGACTGAAACCGGATCGACGGCTGTAGCGTAGCGACAGCTAAGACTTTTTGATCCGGATCACGCATTTGGGCGTTTGGTTCAACATCCCAGTCATTTTTCGGGGTTCCGTAATCCCAAAACCCGGACCAATTCAATCCCGGTCTGAGCGGAATTTCATTTGCAACCCGGTTTCAATCTCCCCCGCTCCCGACTTTCCCGTCCCGACACTCTCCTCTCCTCTCCCCCACCCCCCGCGCCACCCGATACCCCCTTTACTCCGTCTGAGCATAGTTGCTCGAGGAAGACGATAATTGGGTCTAGGAGTAGGTGTAGTTCGGCTTTACCTGTTCCCCGTCCACTCGGCTCTGTCCCGGCATCAGCGTGTGGTGGTAGCAGGTATTTTGAGAATGCAACCGGTAGTAGGGTGTCGCCATGGCAGTGTTGTAGTTGGGAGGCGGTTCACGAGGCGAACATGAGGGCGTAGCAGGCGGCGAATTGAAAGTAGGTAAGGGCATTGTGTCTAACAGAAGACACCAAGATGGTTAGACACTCGGTTTGTTAGTGAGAGGTCCCAAGATCGAGCCCAGGCCACGGGATGAATAGAATGGCCAATTTTAAAAAAAAAAAAAAAAAGGTAAGGGCATTGTGTTCTCCAATCTCTTCTTCCCCCTACTGCCGTCACGACGCTCATCAATTTTACATGACATTGACCATCGTGGAGCAGCCCCAATCGAGGAAAAGGCATCTCTGCTATAAATTTGGGGCAGTGGTCGTCCAACTCCTCCCGTTTCACCTTGTGAGTGTCGTCAACCTCCTCGCAGACGCCTTCGGTTCCGACGATTTTTGTAGTTGCTCGACAACCTGCTCGGATCCAACACCAGTCCTTCCACGATAAGTGCATTGTGTTCTTCTGTTGTTCTTCCGCTGTTATTCGTTTGTAGTTGTGTCCGTGTTTTTTGTTGTTCCAGTTATTAGTAGATACTAACCAGTGTGTTTGGTTTGTGTTTCTATTTTTTTACTGGTGTGGTGTGCGTGGACGGGCACAACACTTCCGATGTTCAGGTATGCTCTCTGACCCTCTCACACCATGATCATTGCTAGTTTTTGCTGTTGTGGTGTCTATTTGAGGGGCACAACATCCCTTCCTTCTTCTGTTTTTGATCCTAGCCCATTCCACCTTAGTTTGAATGTTTCATTGTTGTGAGCTTTGTTCAAACTGAAATACAATTCAACCTTGATAATTTGATTGTCCATTGGTTTCTGTTTAATCATATATACTATTTTGGATCCGTGCAATAGTGTTTATCTGAAATGAATTCCCTGTAAAATGTAAATGTAACAAGATTGGGAAAGAAAATACAAAGGAACACTATGTTTGAGTCAAAACAATATCTTCCTAGCTTGGGCAGTCAGTTGACATCTATTCATTTTTTGCTTTATCATATTTCTTGGATAACTATTTCGATGTATGTATCAGTCGGTTGTTATTGATATGTAGTCGAAAAATTTATGTGTGTTCTCCTGTTTGAATATGAGCTCATTGAATGTGAATATATAATTACTACTCACAATAGTATTCATGCATGCCTTACTAATTTTGTTTTTATACAAATATGCAAACTTACTAGATAATCAAATGTGCAAACTATATTGGAGAGGCTTAAATGATATCATCATCATTTTTGACAAAGACTAAAGTCTACAAGGACCGTTACTTGTCCTTGAGAGGGCCTTATGATTCATGTCTGCTATGTGTTCTAAGGAAGAACAAGAGTGACTATTTTTTGTTGTGGGAGAAAACTAGGGTTTAATTTGGGTACTTCAGTCTTGATTCGGTTGGGATTTGTATCACTTGTCGATTTGTATAATAATTTGGGGTAAACATGAGAAATAAAGGAAAGGAAAAATTGCAAATGATTTGTATAATAATTTGGGGTAAACATGATCCATTCCCCATAGTCCGTACTCACAATAATAATTACATATGTTTGATGTATTGAAACAATGACACCATTATATATCAAACCATTATATATCAATCCATTCCCAATAACAATGACACCATTATATGATTATAGTATGTGTTTATTAATATTACATGTTCTTGCTTATTAACCGCTAACATATAGTTCATACTCACAATAATAATAACAGAACTTATTAAAGAGTCAACTCAATTAACTTCTTCAAACTTGTAGCACATGATTATTTAAATTACATATGTTTCTTATTCTAGACATGTATTTGTTGGTGTGTATGTATAAGTAGAAGTACTACAAAATTTACATGCAACTTGCTAAAAACTCGATTGAATTATCACTTGACTCCCTTCAATGCTTGTCGATTGTTAATATATAATCAATAGTCACAATATATTAAAAGAATCTGGACTCGTGCCTTATAGGTAAGTAAGATAATATACAATTGAAGTAGTTTAATTAGCTATTAAGTAAGCTTGGGAATTGAATTGACATGTGTAGAATAATATTTAAATTGTACAATGAGTTAGACGTCTATATTGTTCAATCTTTTTGAAATTGAGTGTGATATATACATAAGGATTAATATGAGGTGGTTACATTCTATGATTAGGGAAAAGGTGAAAATGAGTAGATGAATATAAGAACCTAACTGTAACACTGAAATGATAAGGTAGATGATGCTAATAAATGCTAACTCAATTCAGTGATCAGAATGTGGTACATGTATGCTTTGTAATCTGTATGTGAGCTGTCAGATTTTTTCATAGTAGGATGCATGCTATATAAAATGCATCTTAATTAAGCCGATAATGTAATGAAGCTATACTTGCATAGGCCCGTGTTGTTGCAATTTGGACAGTATTTGTAAATAGGTTGACAGAAATTACAAAATTTGGACTCATTCCCCAAGTCTGAAACCTGAATTTCAGACATTTTATTCCATTTACAGAATGTCTGGACATAATTGACTAAATGTAAATAGGTAAACTTATAAGTTAACATTGATGGTAGAAAATCCTGCTTAAATAAAATGGAATACATTACTGAAAGGGTTCATTGCAAGTAACATGGGGACAAAAATTTATGCATAACTATAACAACAACCTATTAGATGTCAGATTTCATAACGCATCCCATGTACTCATTATATATTTATACATGCTATAAACACCGCTCACATTATTTATATATTGCAGCACATACGAGAGTATGTCTTCTACTGACCCCAAGTTGCGTTTTTTATGGTCGAGAGACAGTGACGACGCTTTAGTTTCAACATTGAGGAGGCAGTATGATATGGGTAGGTGTATCGATGGACAGTTTACTAGGGATGCATGGAGGGAGACGGTCTGTGAGATGCAAAATAGGATGTCGAGGTCGCACTTAACGATGGACCAGGTGAAAACTAGGTGGAAGAACCTCAAGAGGGACTATGTCAAACTTAAGCTTGTAACCAACAAGAGTGGTGTTGGATGGGATGAAGTTAGGAACAAGCCAAGGCTGCCCGACACCCCTGAGTGGAAGGAGAGCCTTGCGGTATGTACAATAACCTTACATTGACCCAAAATTAGTCCTTGCCACATTTAAATATTGGTATCGTAATAAATGTTTTTTTTTTCAAATTTAGGTAAACAAAGATCTTGCTAGGTTGGTTAATCGGCCCTTTCCCCACTACTACGACATCGAGCTGATGGCGGGGAGGAACATTGCTAGAGGACATCATGCAATGTCTTCTACGAATAGACAAATATTGTCCGACGTCGCCTCCGAGGAAGAAGTTGCTACCGACCTAGATTCATCTAATACACCAATGCCCTCAGAAACGCCCATTGCAGAACCGGACTTAGGCGCACCCGGGATGCAGAGTGAGGCCGACACCGGGGGAGGTAGCACTGATTCCCAGGGTGTTGGGGGAAGGACTCCTCATAGCCACAGGTGCAGGAAGCGGACATCCTTGCCACACGAACGATGTGTCCTTTCTAATGAAGTGTTATCTGAATTCACACAAGTGTACACAAAGGTACACGAGTTGGGCACATGTGTCGCCAGTAGAGCCATTGAAAAAGAGGAGTTTGCAACAATTTTACAACATTTCAATGACAATTTTCCCGAAGCCCCTACATAAGTGTTTACAACTCTTATGAACGCCATCAAGGATTCGACAAAGCGTACGATCTACCTTAGCCTCATCGACACCCCACAGAAACTAACTATATGGTTGCATGATCTTTGGGAAAGGTCCCACATAGGTAGTGCACCAGCCCGACCTTTAATGGCATCCAATTATGTGCCATCTCAGCAGGGATATGCTTCGCAGTCGCCATCATCAAACTTCAATGGCACGACAAGTATACCATCTATGTGGTATACTGGAAGCAATGTTAGTGGTACTAGTGGGAATAGCATAGGTCCTTCAGCATCATAACTTAGAGGAGGGTTCGGGTTGTGGTTTTCTTTCTAATATCATTTATCAATGAACTTCAGGATTTTAGTTTGTGATGATGGTTTTTTTGTTTACGAACAGGAAAACCATTTTGTTGTTGTAATAAATACGATGCATCAGTACATTTGTAGTGCGTCAATTTTATTCGTATTTAATGTTGATGTTGTTCAGTTTCATTCACATATACCATATTATGATCATGTTGCTACTCTTTTTAATGTACAAATCATGAAAAGTTTGAAATCATTTTGGTTGTAGGCATCATGTCTGGTAGTGGTCATACAAAACCAACAAACCTCCTACCACAAATTATAGATATCGTGACTAGTACATCAAATCGTGTTGTTGATGCAATAGCTGAGTCAATAGCTAACTCCATCATGGATGATATTTCTGATGATGATGACGTACCTCCTTCAAAGCACGATTGGTATGGCCATGGCCAACCATATGAAGGAAGTAGCATACAGCCTCAACTGATGAGACTCCTCTACTACTCTTTAACAAGCCATGATCCTCAAGCTTGTCTACAAGGGCATTTATAGTTTGTGGACATATTCGGAATAGGTCATAAGCCCTCTGTTCATGAAGGACTTTGTTGAAATCCATCACAACTTCCAACATGTTTACACCTCTAAACAATATGAGTATGAAGTTTTACAAGCCTTCGTTCGGAGGTTGGAGGAAAGTTGTACTCTACTTTTGGATACTCCTTCACCCCCGATGACTCCATAAAGTTGTTGTTACACTTACATTGCAAACTTTGTATTTTTCTTAATTCTGTTCGATTCTTATGGATGTATCACATTTTATGCCATATGTTATTTGATCATGTAATCCTAACATTCAAATTATATCCGCAATTATGTTATTTTCTTAATTTTGTTCAATTATTATGGATGTTAATTGCAATATTATATACATACATAATTTTGTAATATGGCTACACAACAAACTACGACGTATGTTATATGGTGTAGAGAGCTTGATATGGTTCTCAGATATTTGATGAGAACCCAATATCACATGGGGAGATGTGCAAATGGAGTATATACTGCTCAGGCTTGGAGGGAGGTGTGGCGTCACTTTCTGCACATAGCAGGGGGTCTTACATTTCTTTGGGCGAGCTACAACTGCGGTGGCAGCACATCATGAGAGAGTTCATAATATATAATCTTTTCATTTTAGGATATTTAGTGCCTCCCCCTCCATTGGTCGTGCAACATGACGTTCAATGCAACTTTGTGACTACTCGTCACACCTATCCACCAGCACTTGCTGAGTACCTTACGAATGAAGAAAACAACAATAACCCATGGAGTTGTAACATAGTAGCTCAAATTTGTATTTGTTTATGTTTGGTTGTCTCCTATTTATATTTCTTTATGTTGTACAACTTATGGGCACAATCAGTTTTTTTTCCATCGTTTGATAAAACATCTACTTTACGCTTTTGATTACAAGACTTACATCGCGTTAAAACTTGTATTTGTCTACGTTTGTTTGAAAACTTATATTTCTATACATTAGTGTAAGTATTACTTTTCTAGTGTCATTGTGTGCTCATATTTTTAAATTTTTTTATTAAATATAGATGCCGCCATCGAGATCAAAGTCACTGGAAAAGTACAAAAAGATATTGATGTCTCTATCAAAGATAAAAAAATATGTTAAAGAAAACCTTGTATGCAAAAAAAAATGTTGCGAGACTTCACTTAATGGGGGCAAATCTGGGAGATAGGGACAAGGAAAGGAAGGGGTCAATCACCTTGTTTGTCATCTACCATTGTTGTTTGATTGGCTAAAAGACGAAGTCAAACAACAACCCATTCAGCCTGTGAGGAAGAATGTCATGTTTCATGGGACGAATATGATGAGGCCCTGAAGTGGACCAACTTGGATGGTCCTACCTGGGATCAACATAAATCATCGTTCACACCACCATCTTAGCATGTCTGTATGGATGTGTAGAAGTAGGCCTAGGCAATGCCGCTCATGTTTTTTCCACTCTTCCTTCGTTCATGATGCATTTGTCCAGGACCAAAGTATGCTATTATCCCTTATTTTGGAGTTATTTAAGTTCAAATGAAAACTTCTTCACTTTGTTATTTATTTTATTATGGAAGAATTATGTGTAAGTGTGGTAGGGACATGTTTATATTCAAACGGTTATGCTACATGTGCGTAATTTTATGTTCTATCATGACAATTTCAATTATCTTGTCAGTTACAAATTATTGGATCGAATACACATAACTATATACATAAATACAAGATGCCACACAAGACAAGACAGTTGTATATTATTTATTTAAAATAAACATATAAAAAGAGCATACTCATCTTATATCCATACCACTAAACAAAAAACAATATCATCCACATTGTGTATGGACAATTTTTTTTTCAAAATTTTTACTTGTATTGTAGTGCCATCACAGCTTCACATATTGTGTAACTATTAAGTCATTTCTGTTAGAAGAGGATAGAATACACAGATCCTGACTAGGTTTCCAAACAAAATCAGACTGCATCCAGACTAATAACCAAAAAAAATTAGACAGAAACTAGACTCAAACTAGATCAGTTGACCAGAATCAGACTAGGTTACCAAACAGAATCAGACTGGATCCAGACTACACCAATCCAGATCTACTGACTAACCCCGCCCAGTCCAGTCCAGACTACAGAATCTCAATCCCAAACCAAACAGGGGCTTAATGACTGGGAACGGGAGATCGGAGAGAAAGTGAGTCATTTTGTTTTATTTATGTGGTTCAATTTATTATTTAATTTCTAGGGCAATAAGATTACTTCATTGCTCAAAAACCATACAACATCAATATAAGAAGCCCGTGAGGGGTTGGATGTAATTTTCTCCATTACTTTTTTAAATTTACAAACGAATTTCTATGTGTGCACATTACACTTTTATCTTTAAATTTTTAAATTATATATTATTTAAGAAAATTCATCTATACTGTATAAGAAATCCTACATATGGGGTTGGATGCAATTTTCTCCATTCCTCATCATCATCATCTAAGCCTCAATCCCAACTATGTTGGGGTCGGCTACATGGATCCTTCGTTTCCATTCAGCTCTATCATGGGCCATATTCTGATTGAGATGTAGAGATTCAAAATCTCTCTTTATAAGCTCATCCCATGTTAATTTAGGCCTTCCTCTTCTTCTATTTATAGTGTTTGGCTCAATATCATTGCTTCGTATAGGCGTACTAGTAGGTCTGCGTTGCACATGTCTATACCATCTGAGTCGGCCCTCACGCAACTTGTCCTCAATGCTCGCCACCCCCACTTTATTCCTGATATAGTCATTTCTCAAACGATATTTTCTTATCTTCCCACACATCCATCTCAGCATACACGTTTCAGCCACATTCATCTTGTTGAGACCTTGTTTCTTCACTGCCCAACATTCACTCCCATAGAGCATGGCTGGTCGTATAGCTGTTCTATAAAACTTACTTTTTAACCTGAGAGGGATCTTCCGATTACATAAAACTCCAGTTGCACTCCTCCATTTCAACCATCCTGCAGTGATCCGGTGACAAACATCATTTTGGACATCCCCGTCTATTTGAATAATAGAACCTAAGTATCGAAATTTGTCACATTTTGGTATATCTACTCCGTCCAACTTGGCTCCATCATTCACACTGCGAGATTGGCTGAAATTGCAATGCATATACTCAGTTTTGCCCCTTTAATCATCAATCCATTTGATTCCAATGCCTTTCTCCAACATTCAACTTTATCATTCAATCCATCTTTTGTTTCGTCAATCAAAACAATATCATCAGCAAATAACATACATTAAGGAATATCATCCTGAACATTCTTTGTTAACTCATCCATAACCAGAACGAATAGATATGGGCTGAGTGTGGATCCTTGGTGTACCCCAACTGTAATAGGAAAAGTTGGTGTCTTTCCTCCAGGAGTCTTGACACTTGCAGTAGAGCTATCATACATGTCTTTGATCAAGTCAATGTATTGGATAGGCACACCCTTTTTCTTCAAAACCATCCATAACACTTCTCTGGGTACTCGATCATAATCCTTCTCTAGATCGATAAACACCATATGAAGATCTCTTTTTCTTTGTCTATACTTCTCCATAAGCCTCCTTCTCAGAAAAATAGCATATGTTGTTGATCTTCCAGGCATGAAACTAAATTGGTTGTTTGATACCTACGTTATAGATCTTAACCTCTGCTCAATAATCCTCTCCCAAAGCTTCATACCAAATTGGTTGTTTGATACCTGCGTTATAGATCTTAACCTCTGCTCAATAATCCTCTCCCAAAGCTTCATCGTGTGACTCATCAGCTTGATACCTCTATAGTTTGTACAACTCTGAACGTCACCTTTGTTCTTGTAGATTGGGACTATAATATTATTTCTCCACTCATCCGACATCTTCTTGGTCTTCATGATCTTGTTAAAGAAATTTGTTAACCATGTAACTCCCTCATCCCCCATACTCTTCCATACATCAATGAGAATATTGTCTTGTTCGCATGCCTTTCTCATTTTCATCTTTTTCAAAGCATTCTTGACCTCAAATGGTGAAACTCGTCGTGTGTAAATGATATCTCTTATATTCATGTTACACGAGTCGCTAACATTATTTGCAGTATCTCCATTGAAAAGCTTATGGAAGTGATTTCTCCACTGGTTTTTGATATCATCGTCCTTCACCAATACTCTACCATCTTCATTCTTTATGCATTTTACTTGATCAAGTCTCTTCCTTTCCTTTCTCTTATACGAGCCATTTTATATATATCTTTTTTCCCTTCTCTAGTGTCCAGCTTCTTATACAAATCATCAAAGTATCTAGACCTTGCCTCCCGAACCACCTTGTTAGCTTCTTTCTTTGCTTGCTTGTATCTTTGGAACGCTGCATCATCTCCAGATTTGGGCAAGCTCCTATAGATCTCCCTTTTCAGTTTAATAGCCTTTTGTACTTCATCATTACACCACCAAGTCTCCTTCTGTGGAGGTCCACAACCTTTAGACTCCCTAAAAACCTCTTTGGAAATTTTTGTTATGCAGGAGCTCATGTTCTGCCACATAGTGTTTACATCAGACTCCAAGTACCAAGTTACCTCCTTGGTGAGTTTATCATGAAAAGTCAATTTCTTTTCTCCCTTAAGATTCCACCACTTGATCCCGCTATCTTGGTTTACATTATGTTTGCCTTTATTGATCTTCATGTTAATATCCAAAACTACCAACCTATGTTAGGTCGTGAGTTCTTTGCCAGGAATCACTTTACAATCCTTGCATATGTTATGATCCACCCGACTTGTAAGGAGGTAATCAATTTGGCTACAATTGTTCCCACTCTTGAAAGTAATCTTATGAGATTCTCTTTTCTGGAAATGGGTGTTTGCCAAAATCATATCATATGCAACTACAAAATCTAATATCCTCTCTCCTTCTCCGTTCCTATTGCCATATCCAAAACCACCATGAACTCTCTCAAATCCAGCATTACCACTCCCCACATGGCCATTTAAATCACTCCCAATAATAATCTTCTCCTCGATCGGTATTCCTTGCATCAATTCATTCATGCCATCCCAAAAATCCTTCTTCACATCCTCGCTAAGGCCAACTTGGGGGCATAAGCGCTAGTAATGTTAAAAATATTTCCCCCAAGAACAACCTTGATAGCTATGATTCTATCACCCATCTTTGTAATCTTGACGATGTCATCCTTCAACATCTTATCAACGATAATACCTACGCCATTTCTATGTTTATCAATACATGTATACCAGATTTTATATCCTGTGTCTCTAATTTCTCTACAACGTTCCCCTATCCACTAGGTTTCCTGCAAGCAAACTATATTGACTTTTCTTTTCATCATGGTATCCACTATCTCCAAAGATTTCCATGTCAAAGAGCCAATATTCCAAGATCCAACTCTAATCCTTTTTTGTTGAACTTTCTTCTTTACTTGCCTTCGTCGAAAAAGTTTCCCCTACACATTTTTCACTGCATCTGGGCAATGATGCGGCGAGACTAGCTTCTTTACCCACACCCATCCAAGATGTGGAAACCCTTGCACATTTTTCACTACATCCGGGTGATGATGCAACGGGACTATCTTCTTTACCCACACCCGTCCAAGATGTGGAAACCCTTATTTATCCTTCAACACAACCGAGCGTCGTTGTGTCGAAACCCCTTGCATATTTATCACTGCACCCGGGTGCCGGTGCAGCGCGTCGCTAGGTAGGGATGCTCCAACGATATTCTTATAAGGATCCATGTCATAGAAAGAGTGACAAAGTTTTTATAGGTTGGCTGTCAACCTACCACGTCCCTATGAGTATAAGGATCCATGTCATATTTTTCCATGCAATTTTCTCCATTATTTTTTTTATAAATTATAACGCGTCCCTATGAGTATATACTACATTTTTTCTTTCATTTTTAAAATTATATATATTGTTTATCGGGACTTATCTATACTATATAAGAAAGCCCATGGAGGGGGTCGGATGCAATTTTCTCCATTATTTTTTGAAATTACAAATGGGTCTATCTGTGTACACCACTTTTGTCTTTAATTTTTATTTATATATTACTTAACAAGGCACATCTATACTATATAAGAAAGTCAGCGGAGGTGGTTGGATGCAACCTTCTCCATTTTATTTTGAAATGAAACGTGTCCTTGTGTGTGTATACTACACTTTTGTCTTTAATTTTTAAGATTATATATTGTTTAAGAAGACTCGTATATACTATATAAGAAAGCCTATAGAGGGGGTTGGATGCAATTTTCTCCCTATTTTTAAAATTATAAATGGGTCCATGTGTGTGTACACTACACTTTTGTTTTTAAATTTTAAAATTATATATCATTTAAGGAGACTCATCTATACTATATAAAAAAGCCCGTGGAGGGGTTGGATGCAATTTTCTTCATTATTTTTTGAAAATAGAAATGGGTCCACATTATACTTTTGTCTTTAATTTTTGAAATTATTTATTATTTAAGGAGACTCGTCTATCTATATTATTTAGGAAAGCCATCAGAATGGGTTGGATGCAATTTTATCCATTATTTTTTTATAATTACAAACATATCCCTATGTGTACACTATATTTTTGTCTTTTTTTTAATATATAGTGTTTAAGGAGACTCATCTATACTATATAAGAAAGCTCGTAAGGGGGTTTGATGTAATTTTCTCCATCATTTTTGAAATTACAAATAGGTCTTTGTGTGTACACTACACTTTTGTCTTTAATTTTAAATATATATATTATTTAAATAGACTCATCTATACTATATAAAAAAGCATGTGGAGGGGGTGGATGTAATTTACGGTCCAAAGGTTGTGGGCCTCCACAGAAAGAGATTTGGTGGTGGAAACATCAACACCTCTCTCGAGGTTGCTGGTCTTAAGTTAGAGTGGAAAGGTCACTAAAGCAACTCCGATCATGGGCACTCTCGTACTCCCATATCAGACCAAACACTAGAGCCACAACACCTCTCTCGAGGCTGTTGCAACGGGAAAAAACACGATTCAGTAGCTAGTCGAAACGTGATCCAAGCGTACAAGCTAGAGTTTGGATGCTAAACAAAACAATCATCCAACAAAAGGGGCCAAACATAAAGCAACAGTTAATTAAAACTCTTCTAATTCCATTAGCATAAAAGGGTTTGGTTACATTGCATAAGTAAAGAAAGTAAATGACTGAAATGAGTAAATATAAATATCACCTTCTTGATTTAGAAGGGCGACAGGTAGTAGTAGATCCTCAAGATCCCTCCAGCCCGATACCAGGCGGGAGCCATGCCCGATACACCCCTGTCGGGCGGCACACCCTCTCGGGCGACACGCTCATGAAGGGCGGACGTATCGTGTGGGGCGCTCATGCCCGATACGGTTGTGTTGGGCGGCACCCTCTCGGGGACACGCCGTGACTGGTGATGCGTATCGGGCTTGGTATCGTGTCAGGCCAGAGTTTTGCTTAGAGTATCGGGTACTCATATCGGGTGTCCTTGTTGGCCGATATCGGTCTACAGCGGTGACCGAGGCCGATCCTAAGTGAACCATTCCCTCCCTCTCGGGTTGGGGAAGTGCTCACCTAGTATCGCCCGATACACCTCTGAGGCACGACACGCTAGCTCTAGATGCTTTCCCAAGTTGGCTTTCGAGAGATTCCGTCCTCCTTCTGACCCGTCCCATCAGAGTCTTGTAGCTGCTATTTATAGGCAACGGTTGGAGGAAATTGTGGTTCTCTAGATGCCACATGTCCTTCATCAGCTTTATCATCTCGGATTCGGGGATGCCTGATATGCGTATCGCCCGACACAAGGATGTCGGGCTGGGAGCGTGTCAGTCATCGTGACGAGTGGCACCTGCTGGTGGGTGGCTTGTATCGCGTGACACGCTTCAGTTGTCGTGGCGAGTTCGGCTCCCTGTCGGGTAAATGGCGTATCGCTCGTCCGCTCTTTCTTGTGTGGCACCCTTGTGTCGCGTGGTAGTGTATCGTGCTTCCCTGTGTCGGGCAGCGATCGTGTCGGCCGGCTGGTAAGAAGGTTGATGCAGGTGGAACACGTTCATGGGCCGGGATGGGGCTTTTTGCTGACAAATGAGTTGAAAAATGGGGAAAACTCTACAAAAGATGATAAAATTGAGTTAAGAGCATAGTGTGGCCTGTTTATGCAAAAACATGACAAAAAGGAGAGGAAAACAGTTTAAAATGGCAGATTTGATAACGAAATAAGGGCCAAAAATATCACAAAATTTGGTGTTATCAACTCCTCCGAACTTATCATTTTGATTGTCCTCAATCAATCTTTAAACTTTGTTTTGTGACACTTCTTCTTGACCGGTGTAGTTTTTAGACCATGGGTTTGAGCGAGCATTGATATGTCTTACAGAGAATACGGCCCGACCACGAACAACAAACTTTACTTCCCCTGCCTTATTTAAGCAAAAAATTTCTCCACAGCTTCGGCGAGACTTGGGTGCATAATTTCGAAGTTAGCTTTCACACCAAACATCTTTTGGGAATAGAAAGTTGTGTGTTTGGGTAGGCTTAAGGCTTTTTGGGTTTTTCTTATTTCCAATCAGTCCATCTAGGTACGAGTCCATTAGCGGGCGAGTGGTCCCTGCAGTCCAAGCCAGTTGGCTTTAGAGCAGTGATTTCACATCCTACGTACCACTGCCCCAGATCTACCATGCCTAAAGATGGGTACTTTTTGGAGAATAAGTGTGTATATATATTTTTTTCTTTTTATATGGCACAACTCTCATAAGGCTATTCTCTCTTCTTTATTTTTTTTTGGATTTTGTTGGGTAAAGGAAAACAAGAGGAATTTTTGCTGTTTGGGCAGCTTTTTCCTTCTGCATACACGTCTCTTAGCTGTTGCGAGATTATTTTTCAAAATTTTTGGCATGGAGAGTCGTAGTATTTTGTTGTTTGGGGATGCATTGTCAGAAAGACATGACAAAACCTACATCTCATTGGGCACATAGAAAACAAACTGGCAAGAAGTCGTATCAGGTTTTTACTATATATCGTCTTTGTACATATGTATGGAGATAAAATAAGCAAAAATATTTAGCAAAATTTTTGTATGAGCATGTATATGTATATGTACACATGATATAGGAGAAGAACAAAAGAACAAAAAGGGTGGAGTTAGAAAAAAAATTTATACCTCCCTCACTGGTACATGGTACCCCCCCAAACTTACTCCACACTCTGTCCCATAGTTGTGAAGTAGATAAGGTAGGGTAATGTTAACCCAGTGAGGGTTAGCTGGTGAGCGCACCTGCGCTAGATAGAAGCTCCCACACATATTCTTCTCATTTGTTGTGGTAATCGATGCGGTGGAGCTGGTCAGGCGTCTCTTTATTCGATATCCATTCCAGCACGAAGATGTCGTAGTCGTTGGATAAAGGAATTTGTTGTGGACTGCGGTGGCAGAACTGGAGCTCATGCCATTTGCTCGCTGTTGTTTCCAGGAATGGTTGTATCAGCACAGCCACCTCCTTGTAGTATTTTCAAAATTCTCTCGGGTATATTTTTGATACGGTGAAAGGTCCGAACCATCTTGTTTGTAACTTACCTGAAAAAAGATGAATGGAAGATTTAAATAATAAAACTTTGTCACCTTCACTTACGTCCTTCCTCCTCAGGTGGGCATCATGCCACACCTTCGTCCTCTATTTATAGATCTTTGCATTCTCATAGGCATGCAATCTCAATTCTTCGAGTTCTTGCAACTACATATATCTCTTCTCTCCTGCCTTCTCTAGATCCATATTCAAGAACTTCATTGCCCAAAGGGCCTTGTGTTCCAGCTCAAGGGGTAGATGACAGGATTTCCCATAGATCAACTTGTAAGGAGTGGTTCCAATGGGTGCTTTATAGGCAGTCATGTAGGCCCAAAGTGTGTCGTCAAGCTTCATTGACCAATATTTCCTCGTACGGTTGACAATCTTCTCTAGAATCTGCTTGATTTGTCTATTCGAAACCTCTACCTGCCCAGAAGTTTGTGGATGGTAGGGCATAGCGACCTTGTGTTTAACTCCATATTTTCGTAGGAGCGCTTCAAACTGTCTTTCTCCTAAATGCGATCCACCGTCGCTTATTACAGTATGTGGTACACCGAAACGAGGGAAAATCGTCTTTTCGAACAACTTGATCACTGAGTTAGAGTCGCACGTTTGAGTTGCAACAACTTCTACCCATTTGGATACATAATCCACTACCACTAGAATGTACTGCTATCCCTTTGATGGGGGAAACGGTCCCATGTAGTCGATTCCCCATACATCAAAGATTTCCACTTCGACCCAATTTGCCATTGGCATCTCATTTCTTCATCCAATGTTCCCCGTCGATTGGCACTCTTTACAGACTTTTACATACTTTGTAGCATCTTTGAACAAAGAGGGCCAGTAAAAACCTGATTGTAGTACTTTGGTGGCGGTCCTTTCGCTGCCCAGATGTCCTCCATAAGGGGAGGCGTGACACTCTTTTAGAATGTTCGGGATCTCTTCTTCAGGAATACATCTTCGGTACAGGCTATCTGCACATCTTCTAAAAAGGAGAGGATTTTCCCAGTAGTAATTCTTCACATCCACGAAGAGCTTCTTCTTTTGATTATAGGTTATGTCATGGGGTAGTTTTCTGCAGGCAAGATAATTACAGATATCTGCAAACCAAGGTAAACTCACATCCTTGGTTTAAATCATCATCAAAGCTTCATCAGCATAGTTGTCATTAATAGGTGGTTCCTTCTGCCTTTCCACAACGATCCTTGATAAGTGGTCGGCGACCACATTCTCTGCACCTTTCTTATCGACTATCTCATGGTTGAACTCTTGTAGTAACAAGGCCCACCTCAATAGTCTGGGCTTTGTATCTTTCTTCTGCATGAGGTATCTTATAGCCCCATGATCTGTGTAGACTTTAACCTTTTGCTCCAATGAGGTAAGATCTGAACTTATCGAAAGAGAAGACTATCATGAGCATCTCTTTTTCTTTAGTGGTATAATTCACCTGAGCTTCATCCAGGGTACGACTAGCGTAGCAGATTACATGGTGCTTTTTATCCTTTTTCTGCCCTAGGACAGCTCCTACTGCATAGTCGCTAACGTCACACATAAGCTCGAAAGGTAATCCCCAGTCTGGAGCTTGGAGGATAGGTGGTGAGACAAGAGCATCCTTTAAAGCCTGAAAAGTGATTAGACAATCATTAGAGAAATCGAATTCAACATCTTTTACCAGAAGGTTGGACAATGGTTTTGAGATCTTTGAGAAGTCTTTTATAAATCTTCGGTAGTAGCCAGCGTGCCCGAGGAAGCTCCTTACTCCCATCATAGACTTTGGTGGAGGAAGCTTGGATATGGCTTCAACCTTGATAATGTCTACCTCGATGCCACGTCTCAAAACTTTATGTCCTAGAACGATGCCTTCTTGTACCATAAAATGTCACTTCTCCCAGTTTAAAACCAAACTCTTCTCCTCGCAGTGTTGCAAGACCAGAGAAAGGTTTTTCAGGCAGGTATCAAAGTCTTTTCCATAGACGGAAAAATCATCCATGAAAACTTCCACGATATCCTCCAGGAAATCCGAGAACATTGATATCATGCAGCGTTGAAATGTTGCGGGAGCATTGCACAAGCTGAAAGGCATCCTCCTGAAGTCGTAGGTGCCGTAGAGATAGGTAAAAGTTATTTTCTCTTGGTCATCTGGCAGGGTGGGGACCTGATAAAATCCTGAAAAACCATCCAAGAAACAGAAATAGTCATGATGCGCTAATCTTTTAAGAACTTGATCAATGAATGGAAGCAGATAATGATCTTTTTTAGTGGCTTGGTTTAGCTTCTGGTAGTCAATACACATTCTCCATCCTGTGACAGTCCTAACCACCACTTCATCACCTTTATCTCCCTTTACTACTGTTATACCACCCTTCTTGGGTACTACGTGGATCGGGCTTACCCAGTTACTGTCACTGATCGGGTAAATGATCCCAGCATCCCTCAACTTGATTACTTCTTTCTTAACGACTTCTTTCAGCATGTGATTCAATTTTCTCAGCGGTTGAGCCAGAGGTTTGGCAGATTCCTCCAAATTGATGTGATGCATACACAATGCAGGGCTAAGGCCTTTGATATCTTCTACCGAGTATCCTATAGTCTGCCTATGGAGTCTTAACTCCCCAAGAAGTTTGTCCAATTGATCTTTTGTAAGATGGGCATTGACGATGACAAGATTCCTCTCCTCTCAATCTAGGAATTCATATTTCAATCCTTCTGGTAACTACTTCAACTCAGGCTTGGCCTTGGATGACTGTTCTTCCGGTGCCTCCTCAAGAGAGGCAAACTTAATAGTCTCCACTACCTCATCCTCATTGCTCATGTCTTCAGCAGACTGGTTAAGATAGCTGATAAACTCCACAACTTCTAGATTTTCAGAGTCATAATCTTGATTGCTTATCGCCCTCACAAGAGGGTCTACCATCAGGATATCTTCTTCTACCTCTTCGCAGAACTGGTTGTAGCTTTCCGCAAAGCAAGCAGACTCTAATAGGGATGGTCCTTTCATTGTATCCTTTACTTTGAAGTCTAAGTGGCCGTTTCCGACCCTTAAAGTGATTATTCCCTCAGCAACATTGATCAACGTCCTTCCTGTCACCAAGAAAGGACGTCCAAAGATGATAGGACAACCAGGGTCCTCCACGGTATTAGTGACAATAATATCACAAGGAATGAAGAAACTTCCTACCCGAATAGGTACATCTTCAACAACGCCAACATGCCTTTTAAAGGTATGATCTACTAATTCAATTCTCATATTGGTTTTGACTATATCAGTCAAACCTAATCTCTGCGTGAAACTTAGGGGCATAAGGCTGATGCTAGCCCCTAAATCGGCAATTCCTTTTCGTTCAACATTATCTCCAATGGCGAAAGGAATGGTGAAAGCCCCTGGATCTTTCTTTTTGTTGGGCAAATCTGATTTGACAAAAGCATAGGACATACTTGCTAGATGCATGGTTTCGATTCTTCCTCCTCTTCTCTTCTTGGTAATCAAATCTTTGAAAAACTTAGCATAAGTCGGCATCTCTTCTAAAGCGTCCAAAAAAGGTACTTCGAGATGAAGTTTCTTTATTGATTCCATGAACTTCTCGTGGCGCTTCTTAAGGTGAACTTGTAAGGAAAAGGCAACTTGGGAGAGTAAGGGCTTCTCTTACTAGATAACTCCTCAAAGGATCTTGGTTCAGGTTCTCTGTCATGAGTTTGTCGATCGTCTTCTTCTACGAGATTATCAACTGCAGTCCTTGATTCAGGTTCCTCTGGTCTGGCTTCTTCATGACATTCTACGGTCCTTCCTGATCTCAGCACTACCATTTTGGTAGATTCGATGTTGGAGGGTATCTTACCCAAGGGATTCTTTATCAATTCGGCCATCTGGGCCAACTGCTGATCAATTTGGCATTGGTGCGTCTGCATGTCCGCCATCTGGACCTGCATTGTGTTCAAAACTCATGAATTTGAAAGTGCACCTTGCACCAGCTGGTTATTGATGATATCTTATCTTTTTACAAAATCAAACAACTGGCCAACCAAGTCTGGTTGGTTCGAAACCTTGTCTTGACCTTGCTCCTTGGCTTGACTTTGACCTTGACTGGTGTTTTCCGCTTGTCGACCTTGGTACTTTCCTTGTCCTTAGAAATTTGCCTTGTTTGACTGGAAAGAAGTGGTTCTGGTGAACTGACCTTATCCTCCTCTTTTCTCGAAAACTTGGGGTTGCTTGGTGGGGTGATGCAACTGATGCGAGTTTTCGGCCGCATCCTTGTTGACATAAATAAAACCAGGATGATCTGACCTCTTGAAATTAATGAAAGAGACGTTCTCAGCCTCCTCATCCTCGAATTCACTTTCGCTCGACTCGTCTGGTCGGGTGTAGATACAGTTATCTACCCCGTGTCCACCTTCCCCGCAAGTGACACATTTCATGACCTTTTCGACTTGTTTCTTCCCCCTTCCACTTGATTCTTTCAACTATTTGACATCAGTGGCTATCCTCTGGATCTGAGAGGTGATAGTTTCCTGAGCCTTGGATTCAATTGAAGGTCCTTCACTAGCCTTCTTAGCATGTCCCCAGTCAGATCTATCATAGTCAACGCCGGCTTGTAACTCGGCCATGTTCTTGATGATCTTTTCGGATCTGCTAGGCTTCTTCCCCATAAAGTCACTGCCTGCTGCTGCATTCAGCGAAACCCTTTCCTCAGGGGTTAGACCATTGTAGAAGGTAGTTATCACGAAACCCTTCTTATAGTTGTGATGAGGGCAATCCCTCTGATATTCTTGATATCGTTCCCAGGCATCGTGTAGATTCTCATTCGGCTTTTGCATGAAAGACGTGATCCTCTGCCTATTCCAGACAGCTTTCTCTGTAGGATAAAACTTGTTTACAAAGGCATCTGCCAGCACACTCCATCCGTTAAGAGCTTGGTGTGGTAGCCCAAGGTACCAGGATAGTGCCTTATCTTCCAAAGAAAAGATGAAACCCTTGCAATAAATCACTTCCTGTGGGACTCCCCGCATTTTGATGGTGTCACAGATGTTTTTAAAAGCATCTAAATGGTGATAGGGATTATCATTTTTCGAACTCCCTCCGAAGCTCTTGTTCTGGATCATAGAGAAGACTGATGGTTTTAGCTCAAAGTTGGTTGCGTTGAATCTCAGGATGACAACATGACATTTGGAATTATTAGCCTTGGTGGCAGCTAACTCCCTAAGGGTCTTTTCTTCTTCATTGGAATCATCACTATCACTGTCTCCCTGGTTCTGATCTTGATTATTTTGATTTCTCCTGCATCTCCGGTGATGACGTCGTCTCTCCCGACGATGGTCATCCTCAAATTGTTCTGTTTCAGGATCTTCATGTTGATGATTGCCTTCATAGCGGTCATTGTCTTCAGGCGGAGGCGAGTGAGGTCTAGCTCTCGTGTGTCGCTCACCATCTGAAAGAGGTGGTTCAATGTGAGGCGACGTGTCTGATGATGTCTGTGCTCAATTGAGAAGAATGCCTCCCTTCTGAGTACCTGAATAGCATGTAAAAATCAAGTTAGAAAACCTATATTAATGATACGAATTACTCATTTCAGGTTAAAATATATATATAAAAGGAAAAAGAGAGTGTTGTCAAGCTCATTTCTAAGCTTGAGGCACTAGAGTGTAGATGGTGGATTCGGGTTCGTCAACAGTACCGTTTTGCCTTGTCCCCGGAAACGGCGCCAAAAAGTTGACTGGCCTAAATCGCGCGTCCGAAAAAGGGAGCGGATTTGAAGTAGTCGGACTTTTAAATTTATAACCCGAGACCTTCTAGGCCCCCAAAACTTTATTATGGGGTCAAAGTAGATATACGGGGTCGAACACAGGGACAAGGGTGGTAGTGTTGGGAACACGGAATCGACACGTTACACTCCGGTATGGGTGAGGAGGTGATAAAGTTCCCCAAGGGAACAACAGGCTAAGATCGATAAAATAAAAGAAAACTATATCCAACTGGAGCTACGAGGAAAAATAAGGTTTTAAAGGTTTATCAGTTTTTAGGCTTTTTGCGCAACGGAAACAGAGAGGATAATACTATTGCTTTTAGTAAGGAACGAAGGAGAAAGCTTCAGTAAAACAAGCGGCATTAGAAACATCATGTACCCCTTCTCTCGAAGCAGGTACCTCTAACTAAGCATCAACACCTCTCTCGAGGTTGCTGGTCTTAAGTTAGAGTGGAAAGGTTACTAAAGTAACTCAGATCCTGGGCACTCTCGTACTCCCGTATCGGACCAAACACTAGAGCCACAACACCTCTCTCAAGGCTGCTGCAACGGGAAAAAACATGATTCGGTAGCTAGTCGAAACGTGATCCAAGAGTACAAGCTAGAGTTCAGATGCTAAACAAAACAATCATCCAACAAAAGGGGCCAAACATAAAGCAGCAGTTAATTAAAACTCTTCTAATTCCATTAGCATAAAAGGGTCTGGTTACATTGCATAAGTAAAGAAAGTAAATGACTGAAATGAGTAAAGATAAATATCACCTTCTTGATTTAGAAGGGTGACAGGCAGTAGCAGATCCTCAAGATCCCTCCAGGCCGATACCAGGCGGGAGCCATGCCCGATACGCCCGTGTCGGGCGGCACACCCTCTCGGGAAATACGCTCATGAAGGGCGGACGTATCGTGCAGGGCGCTCATGCCCGATACGGTTGTGTCGGGCGGCACCCTCTCAGGTGACACGCCG